>JBBPDA010000041.1:33709818-33727222 GCA_037974385.1 Arnoldichthys spilopterus | reverse complement strand
TAATTTAATTCTTCGCCAGATGCCGTTGAAATTTTCGGTTTCGCCTTAAACGCGGAGCAGTTGGGTTTCGGGCCGCGCCAGCGTGCAGTTCTCTCATGGTGGCCCTGCGCTCACAGACGGACGAATACTCGAAATATATATTTTTCTTTAAGGCTGATTTAGTTTTTTTTTTTTCTTAAATCCATATCTTTCTACAGAAACACCATGTCTGACGAAGGGAAGCTTTTTATTGGGGGTCTCAGCTTCGACACGACAGAGCAGTCGCTGGAGGAAGCCTTCTCCAAGTATGGCGTGATCACGAACGGTGAGCTGTTTACCGCCATGTTGTAGAGGCTTTAGTGCCCCGCACCCACCCTCCGGAACATTAACCCCCTAAAGCCCATTCTGTTCACCACAACTGATCACCACACTTGATTGTGATCACAAGAATGAAAATAACATATAAACAGTCAGGGAATTCAGTATATTTACACCACTTTCCCACTTTAGACAGATGCTTTACAGCATCTTCCTGACACTGAGTTTAAACATACTGATGGATTTAAGTCTAATGCTTGATTTGCTTCTTCTTTGCAGTTCATGTGGCCAGAAACAGGGAAACGAACAGGTCGAGGGGGTTCGGCTTTGTTACCTTTGAGAATCCTGACGATGCGAAAGATGCCCTAGAAGGAATGAATGGAAAAGTATGGCTATTTCATTTGGTATTCCTACAAATCTGTCTTCAGATTCTGACAAGTCATTAAGCAACAAATGTAGTCTAAAGCCATGCAAGTCTAATTAGGGAGAATAAGCTTTCATTACTTGTTTGCTTATTGCAGCTCTAGAAGCAAAGTTCACAACATGTTTTGTCTTATAACCCCGTGCTCTGTAGATTAACTTCCACGAAGTTTCTCAGTAACTCTTCTATCCTGTTTCTAGTCTGTGGATGGCAGGGCGATCCGTGTGGATGAAGCCGGAAAAGGAGGTGGTGGACGCTCCGGTGGTGGTGGATACAGGGGTGGCGGAGGAAGAGGTGGTGGCAGTGGCTTCTTCAGAGGAGGGCGAGGAAGAGGTGGGAGTTGTGCAGTCACTTCTGAATGCAGCCTTTAATCACATTTAAATAATCATACCATGTCTGCTGTCATGTTGGAGCATGCAAAATTAGTTAGGATGTTTGTTTGTGATTGTGCTCAAATTTTAATACATTTTCTCAGGTGGTGGGGGTTATGGTGGTGGTGACCGGGGTTATGGAGGAGGAGACCGTGGTTATGGTGGAGACAGGAGCTATGGCGGAGGAGGCGGAGGCTACAAGAGTGGGGGTGGTGGCTACTCTTCTGGAGGGGGTGGAGACTACAACAGAGACCGGTATGGTTTTGGAATGTTTCCTTATTAAAACCCTTGTAGCTGTGGATAGTTTTGACCTATGACTGGAAATATGTCTTTTGCTCAAATTTGTCACTTTTTTTTTTTTCCTGCCATAGGGGTTCTGGGTATGGAGATCGTGGGGGGTCCTACAGAGATGGCTATGACCGCTATGGAGGTACGTATTAGCCTCTCTGTGTCCTTAAATTCTTGTTTGTAGCGCACTTGCCCTGAGGGGAGCTATAGAATTCTTTATTTTATTTTTTATTTTTTTTAACATAATAGTAGACATTCCTAGTCCTTTCGGACCCTTTGTTTTTAACACTTCAGGAAATGCCTGAGGCAATAGTCCAGAAGTGGGTTGTGTATATTCCTACGTTGCTTTGACCACCTCGTGACTGAGGAATGGTGCCCACTTCCAAACGAGACTTTGTGCTCATTTATTCATTTTCCCTGTAGCCCCGAATCAGTCACAGCCAATAATGACCATATTTGACTTCCCTCAGGCCTACTGTTTGTAGGGCCACCTGCTCTGTGGTATTATCTTTTTGTTCAAACTGAAAGCTATGAGGGGGTTTTGTGTATCTAACTAAAATGTGTTCAGATGCTTCAGTGTCTTCTCATGTGTGCCTGCTTCTTCCTCAGCTGCACACGAGTAAAACCCAAGACCCGTCACTTCACTGGCTGTGCGTTTTCTAAAGATGCACTCCTCCAGGATCTGTTTCAATAGTTTTGTTTGTTTTTTTTGTTTTGTTTTTTTTTTAAATAAATTTCTTTTGGGGGGTGGGTATTCGTATTGGCTGTGAAATGTTATCTTTGCAGGGAGCATTTTGGCTGCTCCATTGCACTTGCATAGTTTTTTTTTGTTAGTTTGTTTTTTTTTTTTTTTAAATAAACTTTTCTGAGCCTCATGTGAAACCAAAATTCAATCTTATGGTCTCCTGACCAGATGCCACAGTATTGATATGGTCCAGCCCCCCCTGCCCTCCCATAAAGACAAACAATTGACTAGGGGGTTGCTATAGTTTCAAGCCTAAGGGAGGTCTTAAGCTTAATATTCCATTATGGGGTTTCTCTACGTTTTTAATGAACGTCTACCTCATCGGGGCATTTTTAGCAACTGTGGTGTTTGCTTTACGGTGGAATCAAATGAAAATATTACAACTGAGTTAAACGTCTGAAACATAACCTTTCCAGTTGAGAAAAATCTAATTTTAGACCGTAGGAAGAAGCCTTTGTCCATGTCAAGTATCCAAAAAGTGAATTCCTTTCAGACTGGTGAACACTGCTGGAGTGAGGTGGCCAGCACTGGTGCTGTTCTTGAAGTGCAGCTTGCAGCTTGCCACGTTCAGCCTCACTCTCCCAGAGGTATCTCTGCTCTGCTCAACGTTTTTGCAATTTTTTTTAACCTTGTGCTGTAATGATGGAACGAACCTCCTATAAAGATATATTGATCAATGTGGAAGATACAGAATTAACTTTGGAACCCTGTTACTGTTGCTCCTTCAATACCTGGGAGAATGTTCTCTGTTCTTTGTATCGACATTGACTCTATTCCTTATTTTGTTGTTTATTTTGTTTTTCTGGCTTCATGGAGCCTATTAAATGAAACAATTTCTTGAAAATGCTCTGATTTTTGCCTGTGCTTTAACAAGAACTTACAATGTTGGCTGAGGGGCATTGAACCAAACGGTTATTAAAGCATTAATTTCCATTTGAGCTTAGCACAGCTTTAACCTGAAGAAATGGTTTAGTTTAAGCGGCATGTACACAACCCTTTCTTGGTGGTCAGGTGCAGTCAGAACTTTTCAGAGGCTAAGGTTGTTTTAGATCGCAGGTTCAAATAGGGGAAAGTTCAGCACAGAATGAAGACCGCAGAAGTATGCATGCCTTGCTAATTGTGTACTTGTGCTGATTTTTGCACAAACAACGTTCATGGAGGTTTTTAAAGCTTTTTTTTCTTATGCAACTACGATGTTTAATTTGTATATGTAAATATCAATGTTTGGCATGTCTGAGCCTTCATGGTATAAAAATGCCTTTCATAAGAATTTAAATGGCCATAATTAAGTTTAAAATCTTGCATGTATTGACCCTTTTTAAGGAAAGTATGGCAAAGAGAAACAGGTCACTGGTGTATTGCACTGGTTACAAATCAGGTTATTTTTGAGTTAGGACAATGTTTATAGTGTATATCAGTACATCTTATTTGAATATGTGAAAATCTAAAGTGTGGTTAGCCCAAAAAATATGCTGTTTTTGATGCAGAAAAGTCCTCAGCATGACTCTAAACCTAATGGATTATTTGGCAGAGCCAGTTAATGACTCATGGAAAAATAGGTAATTTTGGAAGGGGGGGGGGAGGGGGATTTACATGTGTCTGGCATTGTGCCGCTAATAAAGTTCTAGTGGTTAACAGTTCTGCTTTAGGTTCTGTATAAAAATGCTTCATTGCATCCAAGAGCTCTACTTTTGTAAAGAGTGGAGCAAAGTTCCTCACTCGCGTCCTTGGAGAATGAAGCGTTGCACCTACCAAAGTGATTGCTCCTGTCAGTGGAACAGGAGAAAGCTGCTACTCTCTTGGGCTAGTTGATGTATGGAGAAACAGTAGGCCTGTGTACGTGAGGTAACCTTCCTTTGCTCTCCTGTTCACAACCTTCAGAACCTTTTTATTTTAGTCCATATATTATTGTGCTCTAAAGAATAATGTTTTTGCCAAGTTGCCTCCCCACCATGCCACCGATGTCAGACATGTTCTTTTTAAGGCTTTTCTCTCTCTCAATACACATCTGCATGGTGTCCTGAGCTCCTATTTGTTGCCTGTTCCCCTACCTGAAATTTAGCATTTTTGGCTTTCAATTCACACTAATGGGTGTCAGATGCTGAGAAGGAAATCTGACCTGACTCCAGTCCACTTTTATTCTCATGCCTTGTCCATGCATCCTGAACCATTCTCCAAATTATGCAAATAGTTTATTTGCGCCGTCCTACCTGGGCGTTAATGCGGTTTGCCCTCTAGAACTCATCTTTTGTGGCCTGTAGAATCACTGAACAGTATATTCAGTTTTGATTTCCTTGTGTTCCATGACAGATCTAGCTCCCATTTAGTTAAAAACACTCCTAGATGTATTTGTGTTCACCTAACAAAATATTTTTTCAGTATTTAATACTGCTTTGATTTTCTTGTTGGTGATTGCTTGCTTGTCTTTTGACTAGGTTGAAAATGCCTCCTGAGAAAGGTGGTCTTCGCTGATGAATTTGGAAAGCCCAGTGTGGCAGCAGTGGTTAGCTTCCAAGACTGAGGAGGAAGGTTTGTATAAAGATGTATATTCATATGTAGACCATATTCGCTGTTATATTGAGCAAGGGTGCTTTTGGATGGGGGTGACCAAAGCATTGAAGAAGTTAGGTTGGCTAAATTGATTTTTTTATAGTTTTAACACTACAGTTTGTTATTAAATCATATGAGTATCACACACAGTCTTTTGTCTTGTTATGGAAATGACTTTAATACCTTAACCTACAATAGAATGAATATTGTTGCCAAGTTCTGTAAAGTTGCCATTTTGGGTAACTTTCTGGCTGGCTGTATCAAATGTCACTACGGATTATAGAGACCATAAAGAATCTTGCCTTTTCTTTCATTTGCTTTGTTCTAATTAAGGTATGGCATCATGTAGGCTACAAGACCAGTTAACTGCATATTTTCTTGCTTAAACACGCTATAAATAGAAATATTATTCCCTGTTTCCAGGTGTGGCATATGGAAGAATTGTGGGTCAGTACAGAGATGGCACACTGGAAGCGAGAAGCTACCATGGCACCAGTTGTTGGATGGATACAGGTTATAATTTGGTGGGGAGCGGAATTATGAGTCATAATTCCATTAGCGTTTGCCTCTTGTAAAAAGCGAAATAATTTTTTTTGGCACTCGTTAATGGAAGCAAAGTATCTGCTTTCTCAATAAAACCATCCAACATTTCAAACTGTTTTTATTATTATTTATTTATTAACTCATTTTAATGACAAACTACTGATATGTTTAGGTAGAACCTACTAAAAAAGGCAGGTGCTGAGATGAGCAGGCCGACTAATTATTGTAGCTCAGTAACACAGTCCGTACCAGAGAACTTGGGTAGGTTTAGGTCATACTTCTTCTGAATGTCGTAGGGCAGGAAACGTCCAGCGAGGAAATGTGTTCCAGAGAAACTGAGAGCACATTTTTTGGGCGCAATAAGTGAGATGAGGACAGCAGGGCTGACTGTGTCTGTACTGGCTTCTTTGGCATCCCAGCCTGAAAAGCAAGGTCATTAAGGAGACCAGTCAGATTTATACACCATCCACCACAGGAAGTTAAAACGCTGGGAAGATGAAATACTGTAGTCTGAAGGAAATAATGGTAGAAGTACAAACAGCAATGAAAGAGACCATGCTAGCTAGGAATATGCCACCCTAAAAATGTTTTAGATTTAAAAACACCTTTTCTGATATTTCCTAGAATGCTATTGCAAAGTTTTGGAGCCATTTACACTGGGTCTTAGTATACTGTGTTCATATCTTTAAATTTATTCATTTGGCTGCCGCTTTTATCCAAAGTGACTTCCAAGACGTGGAGCAGTGTAGTGGGACGGTACCTTGCTCAAAGGTACCTCAGTAGTGTGTCCGTGCCGGGCCAGGACTTGAACCTGCGACCTTCATGTCCCAAGCGCAATGTCCTAACCACTAGTCCACCACTGCCCACTATTACACTTGGAACAGTAGATTTGTGAAACATCAGTATCTGATTGAAGCTCTTATTGCATAGTCCACAGCAATTAAAGCTACAGCATTTGTACAAATCATATGTCTACACTAACAGGTTAATCATCTAAGAAACCTTTAATTTGAATAAACAATCCTTAGTTTTGAAGAAAATACAGGACTGTGGTTGTTATTGAATAGTGATGTCAACATTGTTCAAATAACAGCATTCGAGTGCTGCATAATAAAAACAAAAACCCAGTCTGCTGACTTTGCCAACACCATCTTCTCACTTCTGACCTGAGGGTATGTCAAGACTGATGATGGGGATTTTGACCCCTCGGAGGGTACACAAGATGCTGGTGAAAGGCTCCTCAACTGCTCCCAACTCTGTCTCTGGACCCAGCACTGCATCCACAATCAGGTTATAGGCATCGTTTATAAGCTGCACCTGAAAGTAGGGGATGTAAGGTCAGTTGCAAGTGAATTATAGCTTTCAGTCAGCCTGAAAGCAAAATGAGCCTTTTTACCTTGTTTGTTCATACTTCTGGTCATACAGTCATGTTAATAAAAGTAAACACCACATAGAAATTGTTGATTTTTTATAAAACCTATTTAAGCACACAAACAGTTCACCCTCTTTAATACAGTGCCTACAGATAAAGGTGTGTCACTTCAACAAAACTAAAATGAATTTTTTTATAAAAGTAATTTGTTAATCAAGAACTTAAACAAAGTATTGTGTAGCGAATGTAAGTACACCCTAGGCCTCAGCTAGTGTTGCCCAGTTTAGCAGAATTACTTAAGATTAAGTGAAAGTGACTCTTTGTCATTGTGAACACACTCAAGCACCATAACGAAACGTGACCTCTGCATTTAACCCATCAAATGTGCACACGTGGAGCAGCTACCAACAGCACTCGGGGAGCAGTGTAGTGGGAAAGTACCTCAGTAGTCCCCGGGCCGGGACTCGAACCTGTGACCTTCAGGTCCCAAAGGCAGCGTCCTAACCACTAGGCCACCACTGCCCAAATTTCCCACTTGTGGGACTAATAAAGGTTTATCTTATCTCTTATCTTACTTGTCAATATTTGTGTAATTGTCCACCAGTATGTGACCATCTACTGCTCTTTTCAAATCCCACACCCCATTTTAATTTCAAAAACAACTTTTTTCCTTTTCGAGCCATTTCCATTCATCCTGAGGAAAAATCAACCTCCAATTTCGCTTTAACTTTTGGAAAGATGGCCTCACATTATTTTCAGGCACTCTGGTGCAGAATTCATAGCTGAGTTGATGACTGCAGGCTGCCTAGTACCTGAGGCAGCAAAGCAACCCCAACATAACCATAACACTTCCACCACCATGTTTCAGAGGAATGGGGTTCTTCTGAAAAGTTGACCCTAACTATACATTATTCCAAAAGTTCTGATCTTTTCCTGTACATTTTTGGCAAACTAGTCTTGCACTAAAGTTCTTTTTGGAGAGAGCAAATACTTTTCATGACACACATCTGCCCAGGTCAGTTTTGTTCAGTCTGTTTTTTTTTATTATTATTGTAGACTTTTTCAGTTTCACAACAAGAGTTGCAGGAGTTTCCTGCTGATTCTGTGATGAATGTCTGGGGTTCTTGGGGACATATTTTCACACTAAACAGTCTGGCGTTGAGCTGAATTTGCTGGGGAAGCCTGTCTAGGATATACTTCAATAGCAAAGAAAACACTGATCCCTAGAAGTCTGGGTTAAATAAGACAAATTCCACCTGAAGGAAGTTCTAATCCATGTCACCTTATCTAGAACAGCTTATTCTGATGTTATGCTCTTGAAGGTGTGTTGTGATTTATCTGTTTACTTAACTACATGGACTTCAAGTAAAACCGCCTCATTGAGCTAATTGTGAATTTCACAAGATGAGAAGTGGATAAAATATGACATTTGTCAATATTACTTTGTGCTTGTCCATTGATGTGAAGTGATGCGAAAACTCAAAAGACTTAGAAATCACTCAGCTTTGATTAGAGATTACAGGGAAACAGGACTCATGTCATTTAAATGGTACAGTAGCATGAATTGTGCTTAATACGACCAGAGACATAGAGCCATGGAACAACCAGGTAAAAAGGTCAGTTTGGATTTCAGGTCGACTTTAAACATACATTGCTCCACGAGGACTATCATTTCTATCCTTTGTTATAGACAAAAGCCTCAGCTGAATGAGAACACTGGAAATAATAGCTATAATGGTGACTTTCTACTATGGCAGGAGGAGAGGGTGGAACAAGGATGACGTCTTCCAGAACAGCCTTTCCATCTAACAAATCACTCATGGAGTTGTGATTTTAAACCTATGTTCACGTCTCAGAAATCCTTGTTAATGGTTTAACAATGCTTGGGTTTTGTACTTTCCTTCTACTTTCTTTATGCTGAGGCTTTGCAGCAGCTCTCACCTCTGTGGGCAGGTAGGACAGGAATGGGATGTCCATTCTCTCACACTGCACAGTGAAGTCCTGATGAAGGCTGTGAGCAGAGCGCTTTGGGTAGAACACGGTTGGCATGTACTCCTGATAGGCACAGAGAGATGGGATAAGTGAGAGTCATTAAACCTCAGCTGCTGTGGTGTTGAGTGGAGGAAGCAGCTGCTGCCTTCACTGCTGATTCTAGTGCCTTCAAGCCACTAGTGTTACATATTATAACGGTGATTCTGGTCAGTGACACTGAGCTGATGTGATCTGTGATAAACTATATTTGCAAGATGGTTTTAATGTAGTTATATATTTTTTACACTTAAAAATGAAAAAAAGAAATGAAAAATCCAGGCTTCGGGATGGTTATTACTATAATATAGATACCAGGTTGTCAGTTGAACGCAGATGTTTGAAAATAACAAATGCATTGAATAATATATGGTGGAGTGGGAACAACACTACCGTTAAGTGTAGCAGCCTTCAAGGACTAAACTTTGCTGTCTATACCTGGTAAGTACTTACAAACACTCTCAAGTGCCTTGCGCAGGCCAAGCCAATGCAGCCGTTCTGATCCGGACCACACACCACTAGTATAGTGGGCTGCCTCTTACCTAGAGTGCCCAATGGGAAGGCCTGCAGGGGAGACAAGGTCAACGGCCCTCAGTTTTAAAAATGCTTAACAATAAAATAGACTTAACAGAGCAATAACAAACTAGAACCTTTTGAAGGAACAAGCATAATTTATTTTGTGAAAAAATAAAAACGTGTGCATCCATCAGGTTCTGTCTTTCAGTAAGAGCAATACGTTTAATCCACGTTTGCTTCTTGCAGGAAAATATATTTTGACTTATAATTCCTTCAACTGGTCCTACACACCTCATCAGCCACATTAAACCACTTTTTATAACAGCACCTATTGGGGGGGGGGGGGTAGGATATATTAGGAAGTAAGTGAACAGTCAGTTCTTGAAGTTGATGTGCTGGAAGAAGGAAAGAAATGGTGAGTGTTAAGATCTAAACCACTTTAGCAAGTGCCTTATTGCGACGTCTAGACGTTTGCACCAGAGCATCACGAAAACAGCAGGTCTCATGAACCATCTGCTCCAATCCCACCGAAGAGCTATTGTAACACAAATTGGTGTAAAGTTAATGCTAGCTATAACAGTGTCAGAACATAGCTGATTGATCAGAGTAGCCATGCTAACTATGGATTTCACTTTTTTTTACATAGCCTGGAAGGTTCTGCTGCTAATGTGCACCCTTCAGAGGTCTTGTGAATTCCATGCCTTGGTGGCACGAGGCGGATCTACACAATATCATGCATGTGGTTTTAATGTTATTAATGGTAGTGTGTGGATCACTGTAAGTGCCCTAACTGAGAACAATTAGCTCTTTACTACAGGTCAGTTTTTGTTTAGGACAGGTTAATTAAGAGGGGACCAACTCTATATCGACATCTATGGATTTAGAATGGAAGGTGGCTGGGTGTCCCAATACTTTTGTCCATATAGTGTGTGTGAGACCAGGTAATCACACGAAGAGTCAGTAAAACAAAGAGAAAGACACACTCTATATACAAGTAGCTGGTATGAAGAGCCAGTGAGAAAGATAGTGTTTTTTATTCAGCAAGGGTGCACTGATCTCAGTCACCACTGATACAACTTAACGCACTAATTTTTTCTTAATCTGTTACAGCACAGAGAAAAAGGACAAAGATATTTATGAAGCAGCCAAGATGCATTTGAAGAACTAACCTTAGTGATAGCAACAGCACACGCATGTCCCAAAATTTCCATCAGCTGTTGCTGCCCAAAACGATAGTCCCTTAGCAACTCCGTCTCCATGGCTACTGCCTCATCATTACTGTTGAAGAATCCCATCCTTATAGTTAGTGTTCTATAGATACCAGTATGGCGTACAGTGTCAGAAACAACATACAGTCACGTGCAAAAGCTTTTCTGTCCCTGTTTTGTTGATTTTTTAGGTGAAAATAATTTCACACAGTGTTTGTTTATTTGTATTAAAATAAAACAAAAACCATGTGGCATGTACATAGGTTATGTCACATTGGACTTCTACTTTTACTGCCAACATTTTTAATTCAGTGTTTAATTCAATGTTTTCTGTAGAACAGAAGGCAGATATTAATAACTGTTGAGTTGCTAAGTTGACAAAATCAGTTTTTGTAATTATTTTATTTGTTTATTCGTGTCTTTATGTAATAAATTAAAATGCAGCATGTCCTAAGGCCTGAAATGTACTTTATGTCCAAAGTATGTGCAAACCTCATTTGATATCCTAGACTGTACTCTGGTAAAAAAAAAACTCGGAACAAAACATCCGTGTCCGTGTGGTTTGTCCTCGTTGTGTACGTCGCATTGAATCATATACAGAATATATAGATATGTTTTTTCTTCCCTCTAGCGCTGACCTTATGTGATCTGTGAGTGGATATGAGCAGGGATCTGTGCCAGTAGAGATGAGCTCCTCAGTTCCTGAGCTCAAACTGGGTATTGATTAGGCAGCAGACGCTCCACACAAAGGGGAGCATAAACCTTGAACAAACAAACTTTAGCACCAGATGTCCACACTTCAGTGTCTTATTCATCTGCCAGGCCCAAAACTCCAGGTTTCAGTAATCCTTTAACTATCAATCACGTTTCACATTGTGGGAAATTTGCCTAGAACAGTTAGAGATTCATATTAGGGCTGAGCAATACAGGGAAGTAAGTCACACTTACTATTTTTGCTTTTTGCAATAAGTATTGTGATATTTGAAAAATAAACCCACCACACATTGTCAACACATAACATGGTCCGAGGCCTTATGGGTCAGATAAATTGTACTGAACGCTACTGAATTCATGGAAAGTGAAAGTGACTTCTTTGTCATTGCGAACACAATCACACCACAAAGAAATGTGCTCTCTGTATTAAACCCATCACATGTGCAAACATGGAGCAGCAGGCAGCTATGAGAAGCATCTGCATAGCAGTATATTGGGACAATATCCTGCTCAAGCGTAACTCAGTGGTCAGGACTTGAACTTGTGACCTTCTGTTTACAAAGGCAAGGTCCTAACCACTAGGCCACCACTGCCCATCTGGGTGCACATGGCACATTTTGTGTAATACAAATGTTATATACACTTGTGTGCAAAAGTTTGGGCACCCCTGGTCATTTTTTTTGTCAAGTCAAGTAGGCTTTTACTGTCATTTCAACCATATACAGTTCACACAGTACACGATGAAACTAAACAATGTTCCTCCAGGACCACGGTGCTACATGAAACACAGGACCACAAACACTACACAACTAACAACATAAAGTGCATTGTGTGCAAATATGTGCAAACATTGCAGGACAGTGCAAAGACAGACAGGTACAAACAAAGACAGTGCAACAGTGACCAGTGCAGTTATGGGACCACCAGGTGCAAGTAGCAGGATGTGCAAAAATACAATAATGTGATTGTAAACAATGACACAGGGAGCAGGAAGAATATAATTAAATATAAGTTAAGGAATAGTTAAGTGTGTGTGTGTGTGTGTTGACAGTCCCTGAGTGTTTAAGAGTCTTATTGCCGGGGGGATGAAACTATTGCACATTCTAGTAGTGAAGGCCCGAATGCTTCGGTACCTTCTTACAGACGGCAGGAGGGAGAACAGTGTGTGTGAGGGGTGAGTTGGGTCGTCCACAATGCTGGTGGCTTTGCAGATGCAGCCTGAGGTGTAAATGTCCGTGATGGAGGGGAGAGAGACTCCGATGATCATTTCAGATGACCTCACTATCCGCTGCAGGGCCTTGCATTCCAAACCAGACAGTGATGCAGCTACCTTAGGTTGCTCTCAATGGTCCCTCTGTCGAAGATGGTGGAAGATGGGCTTTCCTCAGTCTCCCCAGAAAGTAAAGAGGCTGTGGAACTGGTGTTCCAGGACCAGGTGAGGTTCTCTGCCAGGTTTTGACGACCTCAATGCATGAGCCATCAATGTATAGCGGAGAGTGGTCATTTGTGGTTCTCCTGAAGTCAACAACCATCTCTTTTGTTTTGTCAACATTCAGAGACAGGTGGTTGGCTTTGCACCAGTCCGTTAGCTGCTTCACCTCGTCCCGGTATGCAGACTTATCGTTCTTGCTGATGAGACCCACCACAGTCGTGTCATTGGCGAACTTGATGATGTGGTTCGAGCTGTGCTTTAATATAAGTTTTACATACACAGGCCTACATTACTGTGTATTCTCAAGTGAGCAGATACTGTGTGTGCTCAAGCCAGCAGTTTAACAGTTACTGCAAGACTTTAATGTAATGGAAGTCTGAAACTGAAGTATTGCTCTTTCTCTGTGAAGGACACCAATGCTCCTCAGCTGGAAGTATTTTGTTTATTATTTTCTGAAATACAGGCCAGTCATGCTGTATATGAATATTCCTGCTACATCCAAACCAAACTGTTGTAGCATAATTATGCATAGCTTAAATGTGCAAAACAACTTTTTGCTTTATTTTACTTTCCATTTACAAATGGCAGTTTGGCCAATTAATATTATTATATTATTATAGCAACTTTGGCTAATAGAAAGTACTGTAAATGTGCTCTTGTGCTTCCTGTTTTCATATGGGGAACTGACCATAACATTTCATGATTAATGCATCCAATGTTTGCATACACAGATCAGTCAGCCATAACATTAACACCACCTGCATAATTTTGGGTAGGTCCCTCATGCTGCTGAAACCGCTGTGACTGGATGCACTGTGTGTTCCGACCCCTTTCTATCAAAATCAGCATTCACTTTTTAAACCACAGTAGCTCTTCTATGGGATCAGACCAGACAGGCTAGCCTTCACTCCTCATATGCATCAGCCTTGGGTGCCCATGACCCTGTTGCAAATTCACCAGTTCTGAATCACATAAATCACTTTACTTGTCATTGGTGTTAATGTTATGGCTGATCAGTGTATAATATAATGCATTTTAGTTTTTTTCTTATCATAGAGCACTAATGCTCCTCAGCTGGTAGATGCAATAAGATTAAGAGGCGCATGCCAAAGCTGGGTTACCCACATGCTGCTTAGGCCTACTAGATCACCCCCTACTCCCTCCAGCCTGCTGTTGCAAGGAGGGAGGCATGGGGTTGAGTAAGGACAGAGTACAGCAGGGAGTCAAGTCACACATCGTGGGTTATTTGCACATTTAAGGCCTTATAATGCATTTGTCTGCTTACATAATGCAGCGCAACTGAATAGATTACATCCGATGTATTTATTCACAATTTGTTACACCCAAAAACAGTGTTGCTTTTTAAACTGCAAGTTTTACCGTGCACAGAGTTGGTTGCTATGCACACGAAGCGTTTGCCAAAATTTCATCTTTGTTGAGCCGACTCTGTTATGTAAAGGGACCTTCCCAGTTTTGCCAGGTTTGTGTCAATGCAAATACACGAGGAAGTGCAAAAATAAACAATGATTTGCAGACACAAAATTTATTGCCTCTTATTTTCCCATAATTATTAGTGTTCATCATTGTTGCACTGCATTACAAACGGTATTAAAGTCTTAAAAAGTCTTTTAATTGATGAATCATGAATGAATCAGAAAGATTTAACTTGCATTAAGCTCTTTTGACACAGAACAGCTGAAACTGATAGCTTTCATTAAAAAAATTAAACCCATTCTTGAAAATGACTGGATGACTTTCATATCAAGCATATATGTTGGGCTCAATAACTCTGCAGGCCATATTTAGACAGGAGACATTCAGTACTGACAGCCCTATTTCAGTGGGATCTGTGGAATGTGTTTCAGGCTTCTTCCTGAATTTCTACAGGTGACAATGTGCTGAGAATTATTGGTGAAATGGGGTTTTCACCTATAATAAAACAAAGCATAAACATCTGTGCTATGGCAAAGAGATTCCAAGTGAGTTTCTGTGTAAAGAATAAAAGCAGCTTTGCCTTAGTAACACTGACCAACAGACAGGACTTGAGTAATAACCACTCATCACCACTATTTGAGAACGCACTCAAGCACCACAACGAAATGTGAGCTCTGCATTTAACCCATCACACATGTACACATGGAACAGTGGGCAGCTACCAACAGACTCGAACCTGCGACCTTCAGGTCCCAAAAGCAGTGTCCTCCAGTGTTATCCCATGTTGAATGCAATGCGTGAACTTGTACTTTGCACACTACTTTGGTATATTTGGTAAATGAATGTATTTTAAATGGCTTGCTAAATCTCTCCCATTACAATAGACAATTATTCTTTCAAAAGAAAAACAGGTGTAAATCATTGGAATATCTCTTTCTGCACATTTTGTCTATTAGAGCAATGCTAGGCTAAGTGTAACTTATAGAGCTTGCTCACAATTTAATTTTGAGGCTTCACAATTTGTGTCATCTACTGACCAAAACTGGAGGTATTTCCAAACACAGCGTTTCAGATTTCTGCAAACACATAATTCTGCATCTGAGATGGGATGTGAGCTTCCTGCATTTAAAGTTGTTAAATTATTTGCTAATTGTGACTCGTCACATCATGCAGCACCATCACAACAGGAGCCAAAGCCCAAGCAAAAGCTCATGAAGCTCATGCTGCTATTTACTTGATATGCAGCAAATGGTAAAGTAACGTTTACTTAGTAAAGAAGTGACTAACAACTAATTACTAACATGGAAACTGCACAACACTGTCGTCTCAAATAACATCACTGTGCTTTGGATCATTACAACAGTTACGTTAATCACAATGATCACATGATCTGAGTGTTCTATTGCTTTTATTCGACAGGAAAGCGAAGACGAGCCTTGTACATTGCACCAAAGTTCTTTAATGTCAGCAGTTCCCTCCACCAAAAGAGGCAGCAGTCTTTTCGGACAGAGCCGTTGAACTGTCGCAGCATTGAGACTCAGCTCAGTTGTTATTATTGCTCAGATGAACCTGAATGTGATTTAGTTTCAGTCTGTAAAAGCATTTGCAGCTCATTTAGTTCATTTCTATCTGCCTCTAATTCATTTCCTTGTCACAGCTGCCAGCTGTAAAAAGTGTTTAGGGGCATCAACAGGTTCTGAATTTGATCGCGCTCTTCATCTGATCAAATAAGCTGCACGTCTGTGTTTTTATAGATCGTCACTGTCAGAACAGCTACCTTGTATCTCCAAAAAGTTACTTTACATGAGAGGGAGAAAACAGTGGGCGGTGGTGGTGTAACATTGGGGAGCTGCCCCTATAAAGGTTGCTGGTTCAAACCCCAGACCGGTGCAAGTACCATTAAGGTACCGGTGACCAAGGTACTGTCCCTAAGCAATGCTCCCTGGACCTACATCACCTGGGTTAAATGCAGAGGTCACATTGTGTTGTGTTGTGCTGTGGTGTGTTCACAATGACAAGTAATTCAATTTTGACTCAATTTTTTAAACTTCAACTTAAAACGTTTACGTCAGATTGTGCCTTTAGAGCGAACTGCTCTATGACTAACAAGGCAAGCTGGTTTTTATAGTTACTGTACATTATGTCCAATCAGGGAATACAGCAGTACAACAGTTCACTGTAAATGTCTTTGTCTCATGGTGTAACTGAGAAGTCTATGAAGTACAATTATCCCATTCTAAGCTGATAAAAAATTTACATTTCTTAACCACTGACTTCTAAATCTGTCTATGAAGCGGTGAGAACCACTACCACATAACTTCAAAATTCCTCACACCACCTTTAATTGTTCTCACAGCTGTTTGGTCACTTCAGAGGACACTGAAGGGTTTAAAACAAGTGATACAGTAATAAATAAGGAACTTTTACTTTATTTTGTGTGACTGAAATATCTACAACTGTGAAGCAAATTACAAATGATGTGGTTTGTAATACTAACACTGTGCATTGACTTTATAGATTTATCTCCAGAAAATTCCAGGAGCCATTAAGAAGTCCAGACTTTCATCCAGCTCACTTCTAACTACCACAGAAGTCCATAATGGTAGAGGAGCAAGTTGTAGTAGTAATAATATGAAGATAAACTACCATTCTTTAAACTACATTTTACAATAGCCAAAGCACTCAAGGGTAAAAATTAAAGAGCCTTTGTTACATCTTGGAACTTCTATCACAGTAAAAGACATGTCTGCACGCTTCAGTCAGAATGGCCTTCATCAGCACAAGTCATGTAGTTTACTACACCTGCAGTGAATGCAGCTTACCTGAGATACCGCAGTGGTTCTGTGGACTTGCAGTCCAGATCAGCCTTGCTGTGGTTCATCTCTTCACGTGGATGGACTGGCCTGGTAAAGAGCTCAAGGACACACACTGTGTGCCTCTGTAAATATTGACAGGATGCCAAATGTAAAAAGGATAGTTCTGTAGAGACCTTTTCCCTTTAACTCTTCCCTCAAAAGTGACTTCTCTCTCCAGCGCTCGCTCCTACGGTCTCAATGGGAATCTTGGTGTTTCTGCTGGCAATACTGCTACGGTTTGTGAAAAAAAAAAAAATCATCAAACCAATCAGAATACAGGAGAACGGAGAGAAAGACTGTTCATTCGCTGAGCCCACAGGAGAGGTAGGGCCTGTATGCCAAGGGTATTCAGTGTTGGGTATGTTTGAAGAGTGGTATATGTTTAACTGTTGATAAGCCTTATTAATCAAAAGTACAAAAGGAATATTCCCACAGGAAAAGTACGACAACACTGTATGTGAAAAAAACACTGCAGGGGCAGCTAATAAAAGGCAGCAAATGTACAAGTGTCTGGCAGGAAAATAGAGTAACAGTATAAATGAGAAAAAGAAAGAGGCTTAACACACACACACACACACACACACACACACACACACACACACACACACACACACACACACACACACACAC
>JBBPDA010000041.1:33684199-33709718 GCA_037974385.1 Arnoldichthys spilopterus | reverse complement strand
CACACACACACACACACACACACACACACACACACACACACACACACACACACACACACACACACACACACTCAGTACAATGGCACCTGTCAGGGTGGGATATATTAGTCAGCAAGTGAACAGTCAGTTTTTAAACCTGACATGCTCGAAACGGAAAAAATGAGCAAGCACAAGGATCTCAGCCTCTTTGGAAAGGGCCTTATTTTGGAGGCTGGACAACCGAATCTGAACATCTCCAAAAGAGCAGGTCTTGTGGAGTGTTCCAGGTATACACATACTAAAAGTGAAAAGACGCTGGTGTTAATGTTATGGCTGATCGATGTATATATGATAGAAAAGCTCATGACTGCAGTCTGTTGTATAGAACAGATAATAATATAATTGCATAGTTAATGCACCATAACCATGCAGTTGCAAGTAAATGGAAAAGTTTAGGTCCAGCAGCACAAAATACAGACACAGTTGTTTCTGGGAATCAAAGAAAACATATTTAATACTTTGTACATTTACAATGTGAACAACATGCTCCTTCCAGAGCTGGATAGGGGCAGATGGTTGGTCCCCCATGACGGCTCAGAGGGTTTAGGCAGAGCTGGGTCCTACACATACCAAAGGAAGCCAAACTTCTTGTGTAGAAGCTCCTCTCTTGGACGAAGATTAAAGAGCTCCTCTGTGATTGGGGTCACCCAGCGATCTGTGTGGAAAACCTTCTCGCCCACCTGAAACCCAACAGGAGAACACACAGACGTTCCAAACTTTAAACGTTAATCAGGCTTAGAAATCAAAGCACGAACATGCTTCGGTCAAACACAGTATCTAGGAGGGTCTCAGTGTTTTACCTCAGTGATCGATGAGGGTGGAGGGACATGGGGTGAAACATGACATGATTAATATTTTTTTCCCTGCCTGCATAAATTATACCATGGAGGTACAATCAAAACATTTATACTGGAGAGAAAAGTCATTAAATGATCATGCTCAATGTCATGGTATGGCTTATGTAAAGATTTTTATGGGAAATGTCCAGGGCAGTTTCACCTACCAAGACCCTTTTGAACAATGCGTTTGTCATCAAGTTAGCGATTACATGTAAAACAGCTGAGAAAAATGTACCACAGTATCACAAGTACACGAATTTCAACAGAACTACAGTAACAAACAGCAAACTCTTAATCAAGCTAGCCTACACTTGATGTAATTTTTACAACCACTTTTTATGAGTTTTAAATAGTTGGGAAGACAAAAGAAGTTTAAAAACAACAGAACTAGGCTTTCTGAATTAGTCCTCTGAGATTAAACAAATGACGCGATGAAGCCACTACATACTGACATCCATAGTGTACAAAACCAATAAAATAACCACACGGCATTTGCCAACAAATCCCACATCGTTGTGTCCCTATATGTCCAGAATGTCTCAGGATTGGTTATTTTCTTGGTCATATATACATGCTGGACACATAGGGACCCCCCGGTGTGGGATTTGTTTGCAAATGCTGGTAGTCTCTATTTTTCTTGTACGTCTGATCATGTAAATACTAACGTACTACTGATCCGGACACAAAAATTGCGGAAAATGGGAATAGATCTACTCGATTTGAAAAACAACATTTCTACAAGCTTATATGAGGTAAAATAAGAAAAAAAATAGGACAGGGTCACCTAAACAGTCTGCGCTTTCAGATAATACAGAACAGTTTGCATCAGTCAAATCTAAACATCTGTCTGGTGCCAACGTGAAGATACGGATCTGGTTATGATCTCATACGTTCCAACTGAAAACAGCTTTTAATCCTCCATCAGTAGTCAAAGCCAAAGTGAACTTTGTCATCTCAGCCATATAGAAGTATATGCAGAGACGAAACGACGAAGCTCAGGGTCCACAGTGCAAATACATACACGGTGCAAAATACAAAAAGACAACAGGACAGACGTGAACAGGGCCGTGCAATTTCAGGACATACGTACAGGACAAACATACAGAAACGTGCAAAAAGCAGAAAGCAGACTTCTGGATAAAGCGGTTGTGCTTAAGTTGTGTATATGACAATCATGGTCATTTTAGTGCCTAAAACCTGCATAAAGTGACTGTGCAAGAGTTCAGTTCTATGCAAGAGGTTTGGTCATACTGCATTTATGTGCAAAGTCAGCTGGTCAAGTGATTTTTGACTCTGTATAGGGGGATTATGGGGGGAGTGATATACTGAACTGTGTAATCCATTCACTGTAACAAAGATACAGAGGAAGACTTTAATCAATAAAATATACTATATAAATACAGAATGTTTGCATAGAAAGACGCTATATAGTATAAAGCCTATTTGTTGTTCAAACTCTCTCAAATGTTTTCAGAGTTGTAACCAGAGGCTAGTGGGTTACAGGGTGAGGGAAGGAACCCCTGAAAGCAGGTGCGAGCTAACTAGCCACCCCGGCCGTATGCGGGAGCCCGCTCGAGCTAGTCACAGACCTCCCTGGCCCTCGCCCCTTATATCTGCCTAATGCTAGCCAGCGGTGCTCCAGGCATATGGACGGCACACCAGCCACCAGGGAGAAGGGAAAGGGTCTCTAGAAGCAGACATGGGCTCCTACTTGTCGTACCCCGGCCGTATGCAGGAGGCCGCCTGAGCTCGTCATGGACCTCCCCAGCCCTCTGCCTTTAGGGAGTCCGTCTAAAGCTAGCTGGCGAAGCTCCAGGCTTATGGTCGGCACGACTATTTATTCCAGAAAAAGCCTCAACTCAAAAGCCCCCTGTCTTTCACCCTGTGCCTAAAACTTTTAAAGACAAGTTATTTTTTTCTGTGGAGCAAAAGAGCAGCATATCATTACAACTGACCAGTCGCTATCGAGAAAAGCTTCTCTATTAGCAGTCACTCATCCAACAAGTGAAGTGAAAGTGACTTGTTTGTCATTGTGAACACACTCAAACACCACAATGAAATGGAACCTCTGCATTTAACCAATCACACATGCAGCAGTGGGCAGCTACCAACAGCGCCCGGGGAGCAGTGTAGTGGGACGGTACCTTGCTCAAAGGTACCTTGGTAGTGCCCGGTCCGGTCTCGAACCTGCAACTTTCAGGTCTCAAAAGCAGCGTCCGAACCACTAGGCCACCACTGCCCACAAAGAGCACGAACGCAGTCCCCCACTATCAGAAACGATGCAGTTAAGATTCCCACATTTGGGGAATTTGCAAGGGTCAGCACAACCGAAGTGCATTGGCTGAGCCTCACCTTGGGAGAACCACCTTCTTGATCATGGGATCACCCCTGCCAGGTAAGTATAACAAGGAGGAGACGCTAGTTTTGGCTGTTTTTAAACACACAGAGCTGCATAACACTCCACACCCAGATGAACACAGTCAAAGTTTAACAAAAAGAGCGATATTATTATTAGATATGTTTCAAAAATGTTTATTACCTCGTCTCAGTCTTTCAGGCTCTCAAATGTTTAATGTTTTCCTACTTGGCCAACTAGTATGTTAACCCACGCCCCATGTAGCACTTCTGGCATCATTTTAAGCATAAGATGAAGCACACGACACATTTAAAAAGGCATTGTGGGAACCCAGCTTAACCAATACAATTGATTTAATATTATATAAAATGTATGTATGTGTGTATGTATGTTTGTTTCGTTATCTGGACTGTACATATAAAAAGGGAGAGCAAAAAAGAAATACCTTCCAGCCAGGGACGTCCTTCATGATAATGGCTTCCTCCTCCAGATTCTCACGAAGCATCCGTAACGTCCTAAAGAAAAACAGGAAATAAATATTAGCTCTCTGTAAACAAGATCTCACTAAGACACTTCTATAAATGACTCAGTGAGGTTTATGTGTGCCAAAATCAGGAATTTCACTGAAGGATTTGGATTAAAATGGAAAAACAAATCAGTCCATGGTGACTGGTTTGTGTCCGCCATCTACAACAAGCTGGAAAATGAAAAAGAAACAAACGCCTCACCTTCGGTCATTTTCAGCCTGCAGCAGAGGCAGTAAAGCTATCCGGGCCTCCAGCTCCTCAATGTGCAACCGCCTGACAAGCGCGTATGCACACAGAGACAGACAGACAGACAGACACGCGCACAGGGACAGACACGCAAAGAGAGAGACACGCATACGCGCACAGGGAGAGACACGCGCACAGGGAGAGACACACGCACAGAGACACAGGCACAGGGAGAGACACGCACAGAGACACACGCACAGAGACACACACAGACAGGTGTCAGGTAATATCATGGAACAATATCTTATCTAATCACAGGTTTAAAACACATCTGAACTATATACAGCTCAGATGTGCAGTGATATAACAAGACACCATTTAACTACAGTGGTCTGACGGTCATCTGTAAAACTTCCAGATCAACAGCATTTTACAGCAATGATTGTTGGCAGAATTATCACGATAAATGACAAAATCATGATCATGATACCACATGTGAGTCTTATAAACATTAGCTTGTATTTTACTAACAGAGTTAACATCTGTGTGTAAAAATACTTAAATAGCATTTAAAAGCTGCCAACCTGGTGATACTTTGGTTTGGAGAACCACTAGATGTTACCCTGGACATACATGCCAACTGGGCAAAAAACAGATCAGCAAGCATGGTAATACTACTAGTATCTATAGATCTATAGATACATCATCTACCTCAGTATGCTAGTGGGTCTGATCTGTGGCAGTGGAAATGGTCGGCCATATCAAATGACTGGAACCATCCACAAACTGGGAGTGTTCTTCCAAACAAGCTTGAAGGATTTATACTGCACAGGAGAGGTTCTCACGTACCAGTGTTATCGTATCTGTGCTCCACAGCTTTCTTTTCCCGATTGAAAGTTTGTAACAAGTTTTTGTTTGTGTGACCCATTTGTATTTAATTAAGTGTAGTCTTCTCCAGTGTATATACTTTTAGATTGACCAAAGATCAAAATCACAGGACACATAAAAGAGAATTATAATATACACAGTATCACCAATTTAGCAGTTGTTAAAATGATCTAAGTTATGGACCATATCAATTATCAGCCATAAGCTATGGCAGAATTCATCGCAGGTTAAAATGAGACTATCCTACAACGCCCCAGTGCGGAAAAAAATGCTGAACACACATCACAAGTAGTGGCCACACACAATCTTACCTCCTTTCCCTGTTCCATTTGAAGAGCCTCCAGTAGCCAAACACCATTAGGCCAATGCCGATCCCAAACATACTATACCCTGTGAAGAACATACAGCCCTGATTGTTAAATGCACTTGTTCTACCGCCAGATATTTAGCGAACGAAGACAATTTCTGCAGATCTAGAGGGTGCTGTACATGAAGAAACCTTACAAAAAATACTGCATGACTTTTACTAACAACATTGCAGTTCCCTTGAAGGTAAACATCTGTATTAAATGTATTAATAGGTAGGTGAGCAGTGGTGGCCTAGTGGTTAGGACGCTGCCTTTGGGACCTGAAGGTTGCAGGTTCGAGGGCCTCCCCCAGGCACTACTGAGGTACCCTTGAGTAAGGTACTGTCCCCCTACACTGCTCCCTGGGCGCTGTTGAAAGCTGCCCGCTGCTCCACGTGTGCACGTGTGATGGATTAAATGCAGAGGTGCTTGAGTGTGTTCACAATGACAAAGAATCACCTTCACTTAACCTGCAGTAAAATGTGTGTAAAAAAACTGCATTACTAAAACTGCTGAATTACTGCACAAACATCACTGAAACTGCATGATGCAGCAGTACAGTGCAGAATTATTACTGTTAATGCAATAATAACAGCAACATCTGTACAGAGTCCAGCCAAGCATTCATGAATAATTGTGGGTTTTCTGATGAACCAATTCAACCAAGTTAAACACCAATATTTTCTTTCATCTAATTTTCTACGCCTCTACGTCCATTTAAATATAAGAAGGAGGAATCTAAAAATCGGGAGGAAAATATTCACATGAGTTGTGTTGCAATGTCAGCGTCCTCCTGTATTGTCAATGCACCTGACTGAGCGCTTAGCTAAACCTCCAGCTTTCTGCACGAAACGTCGACGATACACGAACACGTACCGTGACGTTTCTCGACGTGAAAGCAGTATACGACATTTCTGAAATGTGTATTTTGTATATTATATGAAAAAGTCCTGCAACCTGTGAACATTTGTGTTGTGTTAGCTGCAAACTAGCTTGCGATGCTAACTTCAGGTAGCGTCGCCCTGTTAAGCAACCCAAATACGACAGCTGACCAAACAAATGTTTAAACATCACAGAAAGTCGAATAATCCCGATTACTGACCAGAAAGCCCTCGTTTGGGCAGATTTCTCTTATAATCAATCGGGCCATAACCTCCCGGAGGAGGCATGTCCTGCTTCACCTTGGACGCCGCCATCTTCCTCCGACCACAACAGAAGCGGCTACGGGCGCTAAACTTCACACCGCGCTGCTCTACATCGCCCCCAAGCGGACACGACAACATGTTCACACGTTTTATCAGCTGGAAACATTGAAGCACCTTTATACATCCATACATGTGCGATATGTTTTTACTTTATTATGGATCAGATTATGGATTTTCTGATTAGGTTTTAATCCATATAAAATGGAATATTAAATATTGATGATTCATCTAAATATGGGATCTGATAACATAATAGCATTTAAAACGTCATTGTATAATTGTGAATAAAAGTATGAAAACATATTCCTTAAGGGGATGTCATTCTGAAGCCCAAGTCAGTAAAACATTTGGACGAAAAAATGAAACTTGGCAAAACTCGGGTAAAGTGTGGAATTGATCAAGATTTAATTTTTTTCCATCTCTTTTCTTAAAGCACATTTATTAAAACTAGAAACTTCAATGACAAAGGCTCTGCTGCCCCCTCTGGTGGAAATGGAAACTATCCTAGACATACTGAACTGTAAAATACAAATACCATTTCTTGAAAAGTTAGAACACCTTGTAAAATGCAATAAAAACAAATATCTGCAATTTGTAAAGTTTCTTGTACCTTTAGCTTAAAAATTGTGTATATAGTTAGATTAAATTTTTTTAATTAAATTTTTATATATATATACATTTTCTAAACTGCTTCTTCTGTTTCTGGGGAAGCAGGAGCCAATCCCAGCTCTGACTGTGGGCCTAAGGCAGGGTACACCCAGGACAGAAGGCCAACCCATCACAGGGCAACACACAGACAGACAACCACTCACAAGGGCAATTTAGAGAATCCAATCAACCTACTGCAGCTTTTGGACAGTGGGAGGAAACCAGAGCACCTGGAGGAAACCCACGCAAACACAGGGAGAGCTTGCAAACTCTGCACAGAAAGGCACCCGTACCAACCCGGGGACTGAACCCAGGACCTTCTCACTGTGAGGTGACCGCACTAACCACTGCACCACCGCGTCACCCCCTATATATAAAAAAGGATGTGTGTGTGTGGTATATATGCATGTACCTTTCTCAGCTGCTGTAGCAAGACATTTCCCCAATACCACTCTATTCTATTCTACTCTATTCTATTCTATTAAAAAATATAATTGTTGATGATGATGCTGATGGTTGTAACACACTCCATACTCATCCATACTCCATAGTCATTGATATTTATTTAACTCTCTCATGTGCAGTATTGCTATACACAATCCCATGCTTATGGTCGTTAACAATATAAGCTCACACCTGCACTGTTTGTCAGCAATAATCACTTGAAATTTGTACAGTTTAGTTGGATGAGACAGAATTGTATTTTGTTTTTATTGCTTTTATTGTAGCGCTGTAGTGTTGTTAATTGTCTAGTCTGCAAAGGAGCTGTTCAAGTAAGAATTTGTTTGTAGTCTGTACACCAGTTCTCCTTCCCAGGCTCAGTGCTCCTGAGGTAAACAATTAACACATAATTATTCATGTCTATAACTAACCTTGTGGAAAGCAGTGGTTATTTGATGCTGCAGGCAACTGTGACAGCGTCAGCCTCGAGGTTGAGAGATGCCCACTCTGTAGCCAGTAGTAGGGCATTTTGAAAATGATTCGGGAAATGTCCTTCAGTTGTATTCTGTTTCCAGAGTAACTGCTTCATGATGAAGACGACTTACCCCAGCCAAGCTTTCAAGGTATGTTCATCAAGGTATGCAGCATCTTGGACAATCCATCACACTCCGTGCATGCCACCCTGATTGGTCTTCGCAGTACACAGTAAAAGACTTGCTCTGAGATGCAGAACTGAGCGCTACAGCGGATCCATCTTACCTGTGGCCATCAGACTGTATAACTCTACTCCGCTCCATCTGAGGGACACTTAGTTACAGCTACAGCATCAACAAACACAACACAGTACAACAATTAACTACAACCTGCGGTGGCCTAGTGGTTAGGACGCTGCCTTTGGGACCTGAAGGCAAATGGCCAGGTACCGTCCCACTACACTGCTCCCTGGGTGCTGTTGGTAGCTGCCCGCTGCTGGGCCCAAGCTCATCTCAGATAGACCAAATTGACTGTTGTGCAAAAGCCAACATCTGTCATGGTTTGGGGGTACATCAGTGCCCACAGCATGGGCGACCTGCATGAATGTGAAAGTATTATAGACATATGCTGCCATTAAAGTGACGTCTCTTCCCAGGAAGTCCATGGCTATTTCAACAAGACAACCCTGTGCATGCTGCAACAGAGTGGATTCATAGACACAGAGTGTCTGCACACTTGACCGGCCTGCCTGCAGTCCGGATTGGTCTCCTATTGGCAGCGTATAGCATATTTTAAAGTGGAGAACCTGACTGTTAAGCAGGTGTAGCCTTGTATCAAGCAAGAATGAGTAAAATTTTCACTTGCAAACTGCAGCATTCCATATCCTCAGTTCCCAAAAGATTCTAACATCTGTCCAAACTCTGAGTGTATTGCAGGCATCAAATTTGACATCGGTTTATATTTACATAACACACTTGAGTAAGTAAAAATGTGGGAATCTTTGTACTTGTGAAGGACAGATATGTTTTTATTAGTTCTTGTATTTATTTAATTGCTTTTGAATTAATTGTAAATTAACTTTTCCTGTTTTGTAGACATTTATCTATAATTGTGTTGTGATCAATAAAAAAATGGTCATTAGACTTGCACCACATAGACAAGACACATAATGAAAGGGTTAAAAGTCTGTTTATTATTACTTTATAGAACTGGGAAACAAAATTAAAACCTAAAAAATAGAATCATCACTTTAAACAGTGCGTCAGGGCCAGAGGTCGCAAGCAGGCCACCGCCACACAGTAAGCGCTGCCCGTTACCCCGGAAACAGAATTGTGTGACATCATCAAACAGCAGCAGTCAGGGAAGCATGGCAGCCTCCGTTTCCTGTTGGCTGTGCAGTACAGCATCTACACTGGGGATGCTGGAAAATAAAACAAATCAACAATTCTTAAAGCTCTGTGGTGGCAGGGAGGATAGAAAAATGCATAATAATAGGAGACTGTGCTGCCTTTTAAATATGAAGAGAAACAGAATGGGCTTCATAAAATAGACTTTTCTGAAGAATTTCTTGTGAAAAAGGTTTTACTCATAAATAGGGCCCAGTCTTCCAAACTGTAATATAGCGGTCACTGCAAAACGGAGTATTACTTTCTCTAAACATGTTAAATGATCAAATCTCTGCAGTGCTTTCAACAACCTGCGTGTGGCGCTCTCTTATAAATGACATTTGTTGGACTGTAGGATTGGCTGTGCTTTATGAGAGTTCTGCACAGCGTTTTTTGAAAAAACTGGTCCTAAACTGTAGTATTAGTATTGCAGAAGTATGCTGTATGAAATCCCTCCAACTCTAGGCAATAAAATCCGGTTTCTGAAGCTGTCTGTAATGTGAAACTAATTCTTGGGAAAGGTCACTACCTTTAAAACCAAGTGACATCTAAAACCATCCGTTCATGAGAAGTCACATGAAAAATGGGGGAAATCAAGTTTCAATGCACAAAACACAAGTAGCCAATTAAATACATAAAGGACTCTTCAGTGACAGAACAGTGAGGATTTTCTGGTCTTGTGACTGAACCGTAATAGATGAACAATTATGGGAGTAAGAATAATAAAAAACACCCACATGCAGGCTGATAAGACGGAGGGGTGTGGAGTTCTTGGCAATGAAAATAATCATTAAAAGTATCCCATTAGGGTCATTCATGATTTATGTTACCTATACACCTGACAGGGCTGCTATAAGCAACGGCATGATGTAGCTTTAACCAACATAAAACTAAACGCATGGAAAAATGAAGTACTGTCTTGGTTGGTAAAGAGGGCTGAACAATTTCTGAAGCACGAACTCTTGAACAAAACGCTTAAACGCAAGTCCAGTTGAGCCTCGAGTCGACATAATATAACTTAACTTAAACTCGCAAGGAAAACAAAACAAAGAAGCAAAAAAAAACCCCTAACATTAGCCACAAATGGCTCCTCATTAAGCATCGCTAGCTTTCATTTTGCACTTGATTTATTCATAATGTTTATTTTTTGTGTTTTTTTTCAGTCTCTGTTTTTTTTATTTATTTTTTTTTAAGAAAAGGTTTTTTTTTCCAACAACTGAAGCTATACAGTCCCAGATAGACCCATGATTCATTTCATATAGAGCACAGACACTCAGTCTCTTGCTTTGTGTCTGCGCTCAAAGTTCAAGAAGCAGAAGAACCCAAAGTGAACTTCTAAGCGCTTCATTCGCGTGAGTAACAGTTACCCAGCGTCAGGGCCGTTCCAAGGTCCAGTCCAGGGTTACAAAGCATGGTTCTGTTCGGTCATTTACAGCCTTGCAGCAACAGCAAGAGTGGAAGCCCTTTAACGTGTGTTTATCCTCTTGGTTTCAATTTTTTTTCTTTCTTTTTTTTTTTTCAAATTTGCTTCAATAAAAATCACACTGTCCTCAAACAATAATTAATTAAACAGCTGAGTTTTTCCAAAGACAAAAGAAGAAGAAAGCATAAAGTACTGGGAAAAAGCAATCAAAGATCTAGACGCTTGAGAGAAACAACTGTAGCAGAAGATGAAGGTGAGAGCACGTTCCCATCCTTGCTGATTTCTGTAAAGTGGGCTCCTTGAGTGAACGCTACATATCCAGAGGCTCTAAAGCTGTTCAGAACCCCGGTGTTTAACTCTAGATGCTTCTGGAATCCATTGTGTGCAGATTCTGTTCCAGGATCCTAGGAGAGCTTCTCGAGATTCTAGAAGTGGACTGGGGGATTTGCGAATGTGGCCATGGTGAAAGCTCAGATGAAGGTTACGTATGGCAGGCTTTATTTCCATGTGTTTGCAGTCTGGGAGATGGATCTGGAGGGGATCATGTCTAAGAGGTACTCCCGCTGACGCTCCACAGCAGAGGATGTCTTGTGCACAGACAGGCTGGGGTTCACGTAGGCCATGGTCACGCCTGCAAACGCAAGAAAGGATGAGAAAAAAGTGGTTGAGCCAATTAAATATCTTTTCCATCGCATAAAATGATATTCTACACTTTTCTTGTTGTTTTCCCCCCTTCAGTTTTACTTGTCATGCTTGTGGTTTTATGTGCCAAACGTAGTGATGATTCATTTTCCCACATGGTTTTGTCCCTCAAAAATGAACAGGCTCATTCGGTTACTCTGCCTGTAAGACTGATATGTAAATGATTAATGTTCTGATTGGCTTTTCTATGCAGAGCCTTGAAAAATGACTCCAGACTCAACATGTAGAGAACTAGAAGCTCAGGTTGAAATCTTCAAAGATGTAAGAAAAGACGTATGAACATTCTTCCATCTGCATGGATGAGTTGGGCTGCTGCAGTGATATATTTGCAGCCTGACAGTCAGAAACAGCATAAACATTTCATTGTTTTCTTCTCATCAGTAACAAAACTGCATTACTTCAGTGTGAATGGGTGGAGCTGGAACTGCTGGAGGCTGAACGGGGTGGCGGTCATATGTAGATATGTAGATATTGTCAAATCACAACCTTTATGAACTATGAGTTTTCAGTTATGAATTGAATGTTTTGGAACACTGTTCCAGCAATAAGTCACAAATAAATGATGATACAGCAAATTAAATTTACACCATTTCCCATCAAGAGGCAACCTACAGATGGAGTCGATTTTGTTCAACATCAAAATGTTGCTTCTATAGTTTAGAACGGGAGCTCCAAAGCCAACGTTGCTCACAAACACTAGAAATCAGTAGGTCAGCCAAACCGTTTATGTAAAACCTGCACAAAATGTCCCTTAAACTACATCCACCTCTTCATTAAGGTGTCATAGTCTAGTCTGTATAGTTTAAGACACCGCATGACTAACTGTGAGCTGTAACAATGAATAAAGCTTTATTATGAACAGAAAGCCAAGGTCTGTTTTCATGGTGCACCTCAGGAGTACGAAGGTCTATCTAGAATCAGTTTTTATGGCAATGACCATCATAAATATGGAGAAACGTGTTGCCAGATCAGCCTGATGTTGTCTGAAGTGGGTGTCTGTAGTTGGGAAGTTTTGTTGATTACTACAGCTCACAATAAGTCATACTCTGTCCTAAGCCCAGCAGCTTAATGCTGATGAGCTGATGTGGTTGTAGCAGGCTTTGCGAATGTAGTAATTTAGTCTTCGCAGTGTAAATTTAGACTCAAGACTGCATCTGTACGAAGTGGAATATAATAATATTTAATATACTGATATTACAATAATACACCACCCAACAGTCCACTCACCCTGCAAACACACCCACACAGAGCAGCAGTGAAGAAACACTTATGCGTATGCAGTGCACACTGTTCCAGTTTCAGTGGACAAGCAGAAAAGACAACACCAACATTTAACACGTCCCAACACCAGAAGAATGAAACTGACCCGGTAGAGGAATAGAGGAATATGCGGATACTTACCTGTTGGGAGAGCGAGCGCCTTAAACAAAGTTTAATCGCGTATTTAAGACAGCACAGATCTACTTTACTGACAGAGTTGGGGTCAAATCCATTTCATTTCAGTGTTGAGGTCATTCTATTCAAATTCTTTTCCAGAACACAAACTGGACCTCTTCTGACTTAGAAATGACCCCCAACTCTCACAAAGCACCTCTGTGATGAGCAGGGGTGAGCCAAAAGCAGAGGGAGGGAAAGAGGCGGTGGGAGAGAAGGTCAAGAGAACTGAAGAGAGGGAGGCAGGGGAGGGAGTGCTATTTATTTTTTTTTTCGGTCGAACCCATGAGGGGGCTCAGAGTCTACCTGGTGTCACGCTGTTCTGCTTCCTCCAGCTGGAGGAGGTGGCTGGGTTTTGGTTCCTGCTGCCGCCACTGCTGCTGCTGCTGTTGACCTTTGACCCCTGACGCACAGCATGCTTACCTGGCCTGCTGACCAGCGCGGCGGCAGCCACGGCATTCTGGAGCTGAGAGGACGGAGAGAAGGAGTGCGGGACCCCGCGCAGGGCCCCAACAGACTGCTGAATGCTGCGGGACAGATGAGCAGGACTCTGGGTGGAAACGAGCACAGACAGATGTGAGGTCGCGAGGATCGTTTTCATTTGAAAATCGTGAACGCACTCGAGCACCACAACGAAATGTGACGTCTGCATTTAACCCATCACACGTGCACACATGCAGCAGTGAGCAGCATCCGAAGAGCAGTGTAGTGGTGATGGTACCTTGCTCAAGGGTACCTCGGTAGTGCCCGGGCCGGGACTCAAACCCACGACCTTTAGGTCCCAAGGGCAATGTCCCAACCACTAGGCCACCACTGCCCACCTACTGCTCAAGAAGATACTGCTACAGACGGTCTAATGACAGTGGCTCTATAGCCAAGGCATTCATGAAGTGCAGAACCCCTAAATACTAACATTTTACAGAACGTGCAAAGTTTTTAAGTGTCAGCAACACACTTTACTGTACAGATCTTACTGACTTTTATCTAATATTACTGAAACATAAATATAATTGCATTTTATCATCACAACAGTTTTAGGCCAGATTTAGAAGTCTCTAATAAACAAAGAAAAATAATACAGAGCACATAACCTTAGAGGAGTATAATGTAACTGGATTAATTCTGAAAGGTTATAATAAATTTTTTGGTACAAAATATTATTTATTTTATTTATATATATTATGTTTTTTTTTTTTAAACTTCACTGCTGTGTAAACAGTCATAGTTACATTTATGTATTTTGTGCATCTATAAAAATAAAGAATGTTGAAATTACCAAATAAAATTAATGACATTAGAAATTTCATGATTTAAATCATATTCGTGTGACATTGCCCTTGGGACCTGAAGACCCTTGAGCAAGGCACCGTCCCACTACACTGCTCCCTGTCTTGGAAGTCGCTTTGGATAAAAGCATCAGCCAAATGAATAAAAGGAAAATATTTCATTTTTCAGTAGCACAAGCTGACACCTTACACTTACACTGTGCAGATTAGATATACCTCCCATCAGCCATAACATTAACAGCACCTGCCTAATATTGAGTAGGTCCCTCATGCTGCTGAAACAGCTCTGACTGTGGTGAACTGTGGGTTCTGACCCCTTTCTATCAGAGTGAGCAGGAACTCCCTTTTGGGATCAGACCCAAGATCAGATCAGATCAGATTCACCAGTTTTCCTTCCTTACTTCCCTATTGGAAGGCACTAACTACTGCATACCTGGAACACTCAGCAAGACCTGCCGTTTTGGAGATGCTCTGACTCAAGTCGCCTAGCCATCACCATAAGGCCCTTGTCAAAGTTCTCCGATCCTTATGTGTTTACTGCTTCCAGCATAGCAACTTCAAGAACTGACTGTTCACTTGCTGCCTAATGTATCCCCACTCACTGTGGGGTGACATTGTAATGAAATGAGTAAACAGACATTGCTATTGACTTTACCTGTCAGTGGTCATAATGTTATGGCTGATGGGAGTATACGTCCTTGATACAATCACTGGTAGCACCAACTGAGACACTGCTGGATGTTGTTATGCACACACTACTTATAATAGAAGTTAAATCTACTAGTGCAACTAGCCCACTGAACTTATACACTCTGCAACACTTCTGTACACATAGAATACACTAATATTTAGTGACCTCAGCAGATGCGGTTTCATGGTGGGGATGTGCTAACCTGTGCAATACTGGAATGGTGGCGGCCGATTGCCTGGGTAGATCTGCTGTGCTGCTGAACCTGCAGCGAGGAGGAGGAGCGCTGTTTCATCTGGGACACAATCACCTGCTGCTCAGCCTTCACTCCGTGGACTGAGGAAGAGGACGAAGAAGAGGATGGCGAGTGGGAGACGGGGGAGGCGGCCTGCTGCAGGATCCGCTGCTCGATCTCTTGCTCCTGCTGCAGAGCCTTTACGAAGGCCCCCTTCAGTCGGTTTGTGTGCTCCGCCTTCAGCACCTTCTTTTGATTGGTGGACATGCACTGCTCACACATGACGGCTCCACCCTTCTCCTTACGCCAACGGCAGGTGAAGTCGGTCTTGCACTGGGAGCAGGTGAATGGATCTGTAGCAGCTAATGCTGCAGGAAAAGCACCACCAATTTTTCCTAAAGAGGGTGAGAAAATGAAAAAAAAAGAAAGTTCATATACAAAGTTCATACAAAAAAAATAATGGAAAAGACAAAAGAAATGACAGGAAAATACAAATAAACAACCACAGGAAGACAAAGACAACATCGGACATTTTGTGCTGTGTTTAAAATCTCAGCTTTGGTTGTGTACCTCTCCCCAGAGTGTCCAGCAGACACTGTACCACCTCCTCTAGCCCCACCAGATAGATGAACTCGTTGTTGGCGGCCGAGGGCAGAAAGTTGAGTTCTGGAGCAGGGGGTTTGGGGGGAGGGATCTCCAGCAGGGTTTTCTCCAGTTGCTTCCGCAGGGCCAGCTTGGCTGCGGCCTGCCTGCTGGCCGGAGACTCGTGGGCGCTGGCCACAGAGCTCTGAGAGGTCCCAGAGGTGGTCTTCAGGTTGGAGGCTGTGGACTGTAGGCGTTAGAGAACAATAATTAAACGATCGATGTGTGATGGTGCACTCTCAGTGTTCAAAAAGTCAGTCAATTCATTTCTTCCATTTAGCCTTATGACTTACGAGAACAGGCTGATGTACACAGCGATTAACGAGAGGAAATGTGAGCGTGCAGTACAATAATGGCCCATTAGCTTGGGAGAGGACCAGGATGTTCAAAGTGTCAAAATGTTTCAGGGATCAGGCAATTTATTCATCGCCGTTTCATGCAATGCTTTTCTGTGAAGTAGCTTTTAGAGCAAAGGTGCACAACTGCAGGGGTCTACGAATTAAGGCATTCACACTGTTCAGCCTATGCTAAACGTTCTGGTATCATCCAGTATCTTCCGCACGCGGTGCAAGTCTAATTTCTACATGAACCATCACAGACCTGACTGACGTTGACGAGCAGGTTGGCGTTGGCCACGCGGATGAGGCTCGGCTGGATGAGTTTCTGACCCTGCACTGTTGGCACAGAGGCCCTCGGAGCCAGCAGCAGGGGCGGTGGTCCTGACCCAGAGTATTGCTGCTGCTGCTGACGCAAGCTGGCGATCTGCTGTGGCGTCACTGAAATCGGCTAGTAGAGCAAGAACATACACATCAACAAGCTGGAAAAAAATTTTCTTCCACAATAAACTTTTAATGCATTTAATTCTAAAATGTAAGTAACGTGTAAGCAGTGAAGAAAGGCTCAAAAGGTCACATCACATCCAATAAGATGCAGCGTCCCATATTCATGAGAATAGGAACTGAGAAGATTGACACAATCCACAGCAAGGATGCTACAGTCAAGAGTTCTCTGTAATTCACCTGAGCTCCTCTGACCAGCGGGGGCATGATGATCTGGGAGTTTTGAGAGCCGTGTTTGGACACCTGGCCGCCGCGTACCAGAGGAGGCGGGATGACTGTACCTGAGCTGCGGCCAGAAACAACCTGCTAAGGACCAAAACACAGTCATCAGCTAGTATTCCACCCGCATATATTACATACTGCTCACTTGAGTTGGATTTTTTTTTTTGGACCAACAGAATGTGAACTTAAGAAATGAAAACCTGTGTCAATGATTTTCTATATATCTATATATATATCTATATCTATATATATATATATAAATAAATAAAAAAAAATTTATTATAAGTATTTAATTTAATTTTTCCCTTCAATTTTCCACCCAATTTATAGTTCTCAGATTCTTTAAACTAGCTAGGAACCCCTCATCACAATGAGGGCATGCTTGTGCTTCCTCTGGGCCATGTGAAGTGCCACAGCATCTTCTTGTACTGTTGTTGCTAATGCAACTTCACTGAACAGGACAAAGCACTTGAAGGTGGGCACTGGCTGCCAATTCTGTTATGTCAGCTAACAAAGCCTCTCCACGCTAATCACACTGATACTTTAACAGGCTGTTTATGTTCCTGTGCCTTTAAGATTGATGTAAATGAGCTCCATTCTGATTGGCCAACCTGTAAAATCTGTAAAATGAGTCTTGGTTGGATAACTCTATAACCTTATTGTGAATAGGTGGAATTTAAAGTGCTGCTTTGGCCCATACAATGTAAGCATTGGGTTACAAAAAGGCTAATAAAATCAGCCAAGTTCATTGGCAAAAACAATTGGTACTCTCTTAGTGAAAACAAAACATTGGTTCAAAAGATATTTAAAAAAAATTTAACTTTAAAAAATGTACCTCTGTAGTCTGTTTGCCATTGTAGGACATCTTTTTAATGGCCACCACCTCATTGGAGTAGGAGTTTCGGGCCTGTGTAACAGAAAAGAACAAGTGAAAACAATGAGTGTCCAACAAACAACAATTTCAGACAGATTTCACTAGAATATCTAGAATATATTCTCAATATAACTACATGCACCGGACCATGACATCCTTACTGTTCAGGACAAATACACATATGGTTACAGTCATACTCCTTACTCAGCTAGAGCAATTCAGCAGCTTTAACTGAGCTGTCAGCCTCAGGAGCCATTTGCGACTTCCTTTGTAAAGTGTGTGATGTACTTTTGTTTCAGTAGGTATACATCAGGCCATTATCAGTCTTTTAATGTATTTACATTAACATTTACCTAAACATTCAGTTCACTTCGGTTAATAATTTATTTTGGCAAGGACTGGTGAACAATCCAGTAAAGAAAATTACACCAGGATTTAAATTCATCTGGTTCAGAAATTATTTTTAATATGGTTTTATAATACCGGAGCTACGAACACTTCAGACTGCAGTGGGGTGCAGATAAGAACATGCTATTTTTTCCCCCATTGATTGATTCATTGATTGTTTCATGGACAAATTCATAGCATGATTTACTGATTCACTTATTGATTCATTGACAGATTCAACTCTGAAGCTGTGACCGATTCAATCCCCAGGACAGCAGGGAAACTGTGGGTGGGGCAAGTGAATCCACAGAATTTTCTCCCAAATACATAGCTGAAGTCCCCTTGGGCAAGGCACCCCCAAGCTGGGGCAGGAATGCAGCCCAATGCTCGTGGTGTGTATTTTCTCAAACTGGTTAAACGCAGAGAACAAATTCATTATACACAGTGCATCACAATCACACAAGACTTTCATGTTCACAGATTGATTCATTGATCGATTTATTGACTAATTCACAGACTGATTCACTGACTGTCAGGGGTTAGGGTTGTGGGGCGTGAGCACTCCAAATACTCTAGACAACAGGAAAGATGCTATCGTTGACACCCTTGAAATGTTTCAGAGAATCCCGAAACAGTTAAGGCTTTGAGGGGTGGTCTCATGCGTCAATCAAGAGGATCCCCAAAGACCCCCTTAATTTGGTAACTATGCCTCCAGACTAAAAATACCGTCACTGGGGTGGTACCCTCAATGAAACGTCCTCAGTACCAAACATAACTATGATAATCCATTTAAATTACATCTTTATTCACGTAGCACAAAACTCCATGACACAAGTCTGTGTCCATTTCTTTATTAATCCCAATATCTACATCCTATAAATGTGTATATATCAGCATAAAAATATATATAATAATATTAAGACCTTCTGCCTAGTCTTGTGTAGGTGACCCCACAACAGCTATGACCTATCAAAGCATGGAATCCACCAGCCCTCTGAAGGTGTGATGTGGTATCTGGCAACAAGTAGCAGAACCTTTAAGTCCTGTAAGTGGCATGGTAGGTCCTCCTGGCTCAGACTAGTTTGTCCAGCACAGCTCACAGATATTTGATTAGAGTGAGATCTGGGGAGTTTAAGCTCTGTTGGGTTCCTCAATCCAGCGCAACAGGGAACATTATCCTGCTTAAAGAGGCCAATGTGTTTAGGAAACATCATTTCCATGAAAGGGTGTACTTGGCCTGTATTAAAGGTAGATTGTCTGTCAAAATTACAACACACCAAGCCACCTTCTTCCACTGCTCCATAGTCCAGTTCTGATGGTAGACTGGGGGTGTTGTGCAGTGTGTGTTCTGACCACTCTCTATTTTAGCCAGCTTCCACTTTTTGTACTAGAGTAGCTCTTCTGTGGGATCCAGGCAGGCTAGCCTTCACTCCCCATCCTCTTTAATGAGCCATGGGTGTCCATGACTATGTTGCGGGTTCACTAGTTGTACTTTCTTGGAGCACTGTTGGTACTAACCAGTGCATACCAGAAACCCACCACAATACATGGATCTAACCTATTACCTATTTTTCCTGCTTTCAATACATTGTCTTCAAGAACTGACTGGTGCCACTGTAATGAGAACTTCAATGCTATTCATTTAACCTTCCAGTGGTTTTAATGCTAGGGCTGATCAGTGTAGATGCACATGTAAAATATCAGACACTGACATCAGCCCACAGTTCTCGTGTTGGTGCATGCCTAGTTAAAATGGGGATCAACATCTGTCTTAAGAGTAGGCTGAGCGGGGCCTGCATCTGGAGTGTGTGTATATGTGTTTATGTGTGTTAGGAGGAGGGGATTTGTGATGCAGATTCCAGCCTTGCTGCAGATTTTCTAATCAAAGGATTTGCGCTATTAGTTCCCCAGATTAAAAAGAAAAAGCAGAAGTTGTCGGAAGGCTTCACTGCGCTGTCGCAGAGTATTCAAAGGGCAGCAGAATGTAAAGCTGCCAGTTTAGCAAGGATGGAGGAGAGCAAGACAGAAAAGCTAAACGACTGAGCTTGGGTATTAAAAGCTATTTTTGGTCTCCGAGGACTGAATGTGCTTAAACTGTGTCCTGCCTTCGTCCTCTAAAGAAACTCCACCGCATCACTACTCAGTGACTTCTCCCACACATATAAAACCCACTGCTTCGAGAACATCCACAAATTCAGGATCTTTTTTGGTAAACCTTTCAAAATGTGCTTTAACTAGGAGTGTACAGATTCTCATATGTTCAGATTTGAGATGATTTTATGGTGATTTTGAATACAAATGGCAGCTATTTAGCTCCTACTTCAGAATAGGTACTTTCTGACACTACAGGAAGTAAAAGTGATGCAAGTAAATGGCCACTGCTCTAGTGTACGGGGACTGCAAATGCCCTTTTTAAACTGTGTGGAACGTTAGTCATGCAAACAACAGCGTTTAGTGCTAAAAAAAAACAAAACAGAAAACATGGACAAATGGACCAGCAGCGAAATCCAGGCTTTACTGAGCCGATATGCAACAGAGGAAATACAGTACAGTTTAGGCGCCCTGCCTTTTCTCCTATGCCGTCATTATACAAGCCATCAGTCGGCTTACGTCATTTCAGTGTTCCTCCTGGTGTGAAAGCAAATAAAAAAACGTCACTGAAGGTGTGTAGTTCTCTGTGGAGTTTGCCAGTGGGTAGTTCCTCTAAAAAAATTTTCCTATACCCGTTTGGTCTGAAAGTGCGTAATGATGTGAACCCCTTAGGGGGTCCAGGGGCATGTCAAGTTCAGGTTAAGGTGTTTTGATTTAGTGAATGTTAGCCATCACAGGTTACATGTGGTGTTAATATAATTTTTTTCTGGTATCAGGGCTTATCCTTCATGCTAGCATTACCGTTTGACTGACAATGACACCTGAGCCATCTTAACCTTAACTTTGGCCCCTTATGGCACTGTTTCCTTTATGCAAAAGGTTACTACAGCCATAACCAGGACATACTTAAGTAGTTTGCTTTTGAATTGTCATGAACATTTAGCTGAAATAGCTCCATGTTTAATATGGATCTCAAAGAGATGGCCCTTTTCAGGATTCACTCTTCTTAAGTGCCAAAAGCCAGGGGCCACATACAAGTATATGTAGGATGCTCGGATTATTCAAAATGGTCAAAAACGAACTGTATTTCCTCTGCTGCATATCAGCTGAGTGTCACTGTTGGTCTATTTGTCTGTTTTTTTGTCCAGTGATGAGAGCCATTGTTTAGACAGCTAGCATTCCACAGTTTACAAAAATGTGTCGTAAAATCACACGTTTAATGAATGTTCTTCAGTACTGACGTAAAAATATATTTGGAGACATGAAGCACTCACGAAGTAAACCGCGCCGAAGCTCCCATGGCCAATCTCATGGAGGTCACAGAAGACTTCCTCCGGGTCATCTTTGAAGAAGAGGCTGGCGAGCTCGGGGTCCTTCACCGCTCCTTTCCGTGTGGACGAGGGCATGTTGAGCTAGACTGAACGTCTGGAGACCACCCACTGCTCACCCTCATCCGCCAGCCCCGGCATTTATCTGCTCTACCTGCACGACACAGGGGTTTACCACAGTTAAATAATTAATACATTACATTAGTGTTGATGTTGTGAGTGTCAACGTTTTTCAAGAAGAGGTCAGGTCACCAAACTCAAAATTCTCAAAAAAAATTTAAGAGAGAGAGTGTGAGCAAGAACAAGAGAGAGAGAGCGAGAGAGAGATATTATAAAGTACAATTACAATTTAAGAGGGGTTCTTGTATTGGGGATCCCCAAAGAGAAGGTTATGCAGAAGTTAGGTATTGAAGATCTCAGAGCACACTAACTGATGGCCATCAGGGGTATTATACTAGTCAGAACTAATTGGGGTTTGCCACCCATCAGACCAGTTTCAACCAGTTGTTACTTTCATGGGGTTAGGTGCCAGGAAGTATCAATTTTACAAGAGATTGGGGAGTATAACCAAGTGTGACGATGGGGTCGTCCTTGATGGTGAAGACATATGGGTGTACGTAAGCTAATATAGAAACGAAATCTAAGTGTAATCAGTAGTACAGAGTGTGTCCTGCTGAAGTAATCAGACCATTTGGTTCTTGGGAGATACGCTTAAGGGTTTTGCGGCCTAATGATGGTGAGGTGTCAAAGGTCCTGTATGTTTAGGGTGTGAGAATCTTGGGCCTAGGCCTGGATTCCATAGTGTTTTTGGATGATTTCTTTGTCTAGATAATAAAATGGCTATATCTGTGTTGGAAACACTGTGTCCTCTGGTTCCCATCACCACCACTGTAAAAAAAAAAAAAAAAAAAGTTCCCCTACAGTGTACCAGGTCATGTCAATAGACGGTTTACAGTAACAGGCATTAGTCATTACTCCTTTCCTTATAGCATCCTGCCCAACCAAGGAAGTGCCAACCACTTCTACTATCTATATAACTACTTATCTATGAAGAGCCCACATCCATCATCTCCCATAAGCACATTTATAAGGCTGGTGTTGGTTTACGCACCAAAAAAGAACTTTTTTCTCTCATTTCCTATTTATTCAACAGGTCCTTTTCATTACTGTACCAGACAGATGTAAATGATCTTCGTTCTGATTGGCTACCCTTGTACTCTGTCCCATAATGGGCTATTTATTTATTTATTTATTTTTGCTTAATTTCCACAAATAAAACAATACTTTCTGAAACTTTGTTTACACATCACATCTCTGTTTCCTGATTTTATGCCCAACACAGTCATCTCCAATTCCATCCACTAGCAAAGACACTACCTATCATATGATACCACCAGCACTGGGAGGGTGGAGGCAGGCATGTACTTCTTTCGGTTTACGTAAACACCAACAGATCTTTTCGAACTGCTTAAGCAAAGTCAGCGTAATAGGATTGAGCATACAAAGAGATGGGGAAGAGGGAGGGTCATCCCGCCCATCCAGAGAGGGAAGCCAAGAGTCTTGGACTCCCATCCAAAGATGGCTGTGGCATTGAAAGTCGCACGACTGGTTAGCCATCTAACTCAATATAAAAAAAGAATAATAATGCAACCTAACCATATACTTTGATATATTTCATTTAAGTAAAATTTTCACAAAAGAATTTTTTTTTAATTAATTAATTTGATTGCACAAATCAATATTTGAACAATCCAAAGCCTGCAAGCAAGAAAATCCAGAGCTCCACCTCATAGAAGGTGCAGATGCACAAACACTCGCAATGAGACAAGACAAAAAGTTGCTTCATTTCTGGCGAATTCCAAAACAAGCTCCAACAATGAGATCCAGACGTGCAAGGAGCTAAAGGGGGAAATTCCTTAGAAAACATCCAGGGAAGTTCATCAAGAAGGCAAAACACACAGAGACACAGAATTTAATCGCAGAATGGCAGCTTGTGTGTGTGTGTGTGTGTGAGAACCTTGTATTTCTCCCTTTGTGGACACCAAACATCCTCATAAGGATAGGAATACCAGAAGACCTGTAAGAGCTGGGGACATTTTGCTGCTCCTTATGAGCAGCTTTCACCCCTAGTTTTAGTTTTCTGTGAAAAAGTAAAAGCGTGGAAGAGCTTCGTATTGGTTGTTGGGGTAAAGGTGAGGATTAGGTGCAGCGTTTTTTAGATACGGCAATCCACAAGTCACTAAAATCTCACAATAACAGTAATACTGAATGTGTGTGAGAGAGAATCATGATGCTGGCTTCAAAATGTGATTTCTGTGTGTGGGGGGTTTACTGAGTCAAGTTAAAAGTTCTCTGTTTGGATGAATTGCTCATCGTGACACACAAAAGCTCTGACACACATACATACAAACAGCTGCAGGTGCCTCTGTTCACTGAGTCAGAAGACATATGACTGATAAACCAGCCAAAGAAACATGTAAAAACACACACGCACAAACGCACACTTCCAAAATAAGGCTAGTGTGTCGTAAAAAGGCCAAAAACTGCTACAAACTTCATTACCCTACTGGACCCCCCCCCCCTTCCCGCCCCTCCAAAAAAAAGACAAAAAAAAAAACTTCTTGATGGACACGGGATATGGACCTCATTGAAAAGTATCGGGGGTTGAGGGGCATCTTGCATTGACAAAAAAGGTCACTATCATCCCCCTCATACTCCCTAAACAGCTCTGACTGGGTCTTCTAACCAGCTCACACTACTGTTTACACACAACAGCTCCTCCTCATTGTTTTAACTGTTTTCTTGTTTGACTGTAATGTGAACTTGGGTTTTTGCTGCAGAAAGACACTCCCTGATCAGATAAATGGCTTTAATGTATTTGCACAGGTTCATATGAGTTTCGCACAACATTGTACACTCATGTATCTTGGCCTATCCTTGAGTGGTCAAAATTTTATCCACTTAAAACAAGTTTCAGCTACTACGCTTTCTTAAAATCGAACAGTTGCTACTTTCTTTGGGGATTTCTCCCAATTTGGTCATCTCCAATTGTCCCCACTAGCTAGGACCCCCCCTATCACTAAGATGCCACCAACACTGGGAGGGTGGAGGTAAGCATGTTCTTTCTTGAGGTCATGTAAAATGACACCACCTCTAACACAACATGATTGGAGGAGAACACTGGCTGCCAATTGTAAGCTACCAGATAGCCCTGTTGACTGGAGTGACAGGGGGGAGTGGGAGGGCCACCTAACCTACAGTGGGGGCACTGTGTATATTTATTATTTCTAAGAGCTATGTTTCCACTTTGTACATCTCACTTCGCACTGGTGATTGTATAACGCGATAGCTCATGAAGATGAGGCTCAGGCCACTGACCAATCAGAACAGAGGCCTGAGAAACCACCCGATTTGGGTCGCTGAGCACTCCTCACAGAGACGAGGAACAGAAATAAACATGCTTTTGCAAGGTTACAGAGCATCCATCATCCAGACAGGGACTGACTTGATTGGTTGGTGCAATACGCTACAAGAAGGAGACGCATATTGTCTGGCTGTTGCATCATACTTGCGTCTATTTGACTCCGTGCGTCTGTCTCTCTCTCCTACTGTCTGTCTCTCGCCCTCTCTCTCTCTCTTTCAGTTGCCGCCGTCTCCAACACTTCAAACACAGACCAATGTGACGTAGGCTGTTAGCTGGAAGCTGATTGGTTCAGACAAAAAAGCCCAAAGACCAATCGGAACCGCAGGAGTGAGGTTTTCAGTGGAGGAACGTGGATGTGAAGTGAGGGGAAAAGAGGGAGGTTTAAAAAGGGGGGGATTCAAGTCACACACAGAGAGCTCTAGAGATGACCCCCCCCCAAACCCTCCAACCAATACAGACATGATGCAAGAAGGTGCCAACAGGTGGGGGGAGGGGCGTGGGGTGGAAGGGAGAAACAGAGAGACAGACACAGAGAGAGAGAGACACAGAGAGAGAGAGAGAGAGAGACACAGAGAGAGAGAGAATAAAAGAAAAGCATAAGAAAAAGAT
>JBBPDA010000041.1:33657161-33677513 GCA_037974385.1 Arnoldichthys spilopterus | reverse complement strand
ACGTGGAGCAGCGGGCAGCTACCAACAGCGCCCGGGGAGCAGTGTAGTGGGACGGTACCTTGCTCAAGGGTACCACAGTAGTGCCCGGGCCGCCACTCGAACCTGTGACCTTCAGGTCCCAAAGGCAGCGTCCTAACCACTAGGCCTCCACTGCCAGGTCTTATGGACTGTTCCATGTGTTCCATGTAGTTAGTACCTACCCAAAGTGACACAAGGAGGGACAACTGGTGAATCGGCGACAGGGTCATGGGCACCCAGTGCTCACTGATGCATGTGGTGAGTGAAGGCTAAACCGTCTAATCCGATCCCAAAGAAGCCGCTGACTACTATATTCTGACTTAGTGTCAGAACACACAGTGCATCACAGTCAGAGCTGTTTCGGTAGTGTTAATGTTATGGCTGATTGGCGTGTGCATATATGAGAATAATAAAAACCTGGTGTCTGTAATCAGACAGCTGTGTAGGTGCACACTAGTCCAGCAACGTGTTGACTTCTGTAGCGTTCACGGAGGATGTCTCTCGTTTCCCTGTCTGCGTATCTTCGAACACTCGAGCTCTGAAACGTGAGCCGCAGACTGACTGTTATAGGCCGTGAATGTTTGGACTCAGCAAGGTGTTAGCATTCTTCACGCAACATTTAACTTGGCCCACGCGTGTGGCGCGTTGTATCTCTGGACACTGTTGAGCTTTCCTGTTTAGCTTGGGGACAATCTGACCTTAAATAAACTGGACTTTGAACTTCAAATGTGACTTTAGCCCAGCAGTTACGTTTGAAATAGGAGGAAAGGAGGAAAAGGTGGCAAGGTGCTCAGCAAGACATTGAGCCTGACTGCAGATCATTGCTGACTGTGACATTAACATCTGGAGTTTCACTGGAATTTCATCCGGTGAAAATGGTCAAAAGTGACCTTTTTTAAAGACAAAAATGGCCAAATGTTTTTACTGAAAAAACAGCTAATATTATAACATTAATATGGTAATGGGAATGAAAAATATAGATCAAAACACTGCTTCTTCCATCGCTTTCCGGTGCTGGACAGCACAGCTGCGTTCGAACAGTTAAAGCAGCAGGAGATAAATACCAAAAAGCATCATTTTCACTTTACCATACAGTATAATGGTAAAAGAATAGCAAAACTGAAATGGCAACATTAGTTACTTTAGTTTTTTTGGTCAAAATCTGACCGCAGTAGCACCTGCTGAAAGCATAATCTACAATTACGTATTATTACTATTACATTACTTCATTATTAGGGGCGAAAAACAAAGGTTTCATCATGATTCAATCGGATTATTTCATCTAATGATCCCAAACATTTCCACTAGCTTAACAACTGTAGTGATTTGGTTTGATAATGGGGTCTACAATCAGTATAAAATACAATGGAACTTCACACGATCTGCAACATTTTCATGATCTCACACATGCAAACACATTGGAATGACATTGAAATTTCATTATTTAAGGTCAAATACAGATGTCTAGTCATAATCAAAAACAACTGCACAAAACACGAAAAAAAAAAGAATTGTGGACTGAACACGCACATCGATTTTTCTGTGTCACTTCGATGCATAAGATCGTGCTCCGATTTGGTCGATACATCGATACAGATCGATTCTTTGTTACAGTCCTAATCTTGTTTTGTAAGTTCTGCCGTGGCTGCGCCTTAATACAGCATTGAAAACTATGTTCACGTGTGTCAATATGGCCAGTGTCACTGCTATTTTTCACATCGTTAATTGTATTCGATACATAATGAGCACTGTACTAAAACCCCTTTATTAAAAAGAGAATAATCCTTACACTTAACCAGCTTATTTCAAATAGAGCGTAGATCAGCTCCTTTAAAAAAAGAGTGCCAATAATAACCCCATCCCGCAGTCTCCTGTTGAGTCTATGTGGGCTTCTATTCCTCCACAGAACAACTTGCCTCAACATTCCTTTCTAGGGACAAGGAAATGGTAAACAACTGAGTCATCCCACACAAAGCCATAATGGTCAACTAAAAGGATCTGGCTGATCTCAGACCTTCGACAATTGTGCTCAGATCAAATGGACTCGTCCTGGCCCCAGCGGTTATTATGGCCGGCCATCTGAACGGCCAAAAGCACAAGAGTCAGATGGCAGAGAGAGAGAAAAAGGGAGAGAGAGCGAGAAAGAGAGAGCAAGAGAGAGAGAGAATTAATCCACATGTTGCAGTCAACGTGTAGAGTGTCAGTTAAGGCTAAAATGGCAGCAACGGATCAGATTTCATGCCCCTGGGGCAGTGTACGTATATATGCCTCTCAAACAAGGCATATCCTCTCTCCCACACACACACACACACACACACGGGTGAGTAGGTAGTATTAAAGTGTGAATACTACAAAGAGAGATCATACAACAAGCAATCAGAGACACTGCTTGCTTCCTATAGTGGCTCAGGTTAAGTGAATAAAGGCTGATTCTAGATCAGTAAATATGGTCACCGTGGGACACTAATTATGTTCAGTTTAATGTACTTTTAAAACTAACCCGGTCAGTGAGCAAAACTCATGCAAACTGGTCACACTGGTTTTCATTCACTACCACATTAGCCCTGTTGCTAACGTCCCTGTACAGAATAAGCCTGATCATCGGGAGATTCCAAGGATGTATCGCCAACTTTTGCTGATATTCAAGAAGCTGACTGCCCCACAGAGCAACCCTGCAGGTCACTAACACCTCAAACAGTGACTGTTACGTCATTGGCTGTCCACCGCCCTGTAGTATGCAGAGCAGCCAATCAGCATTGAGCAGATGACATGACCTCATAATAAAGGCACAATCTCTAAGCTGTGATAAAGCTTTTATCATGATGACAAGCAGAAACGGGCTCAGTGCAGTTATGCTCAAAACGCTGCACAATGCAACACTGTAAAACATTCACAATCGCTAGCGAGCCGACACTAATTGCTCTGGTAAATATGTACCCGGGCGTATCCCTGATGAGTCGGCTGAGTCGACTTAACGCTTGAACTAGGGTTCTTCTGCTTGTGTTGCTCAAAAATCTGCATGGCCATGTCACTAAGAGGCATTAGACTCTACTGTGCAGACCCTCAAACACATTTATATTCAGTCTATCGGCCTCTTTTATTCAAGGCAGTGATGCCCTCTGGTGCTAACAGTGCTAGTCTGCTACCAAACAAAAAAAAGCATTCCAACATGCTGCAGCACAAAAAACCACTGGCTTATTCCTGATATTTCCAAGGAAACATCCTGTACAACATGTAAAATGATTGTTATTATTTGTGCCCCATTAGGAAACAGCATCTCGTTACTAAAGACGAATGTGTTTGTTAAAACAGAGGCTGTCTTCAGATGTGTCCATCAGGACCGTGGGCTGTAGTTCAATCACTAAGGAGCTGTAGCCTTTTGCAATATGGGGATTTTGAAGTTGCAGCAGGTGATTAAGCCGGCAGGTCTGGAGACTGCATGGATAAGACTTGCTTTATGAAGCACAGAAGCTAACAGCATTAGGAGCTTAGAGCCACGCATCACCTGAGCAGGCTGAAAACGTCAGACTTAAGGAAGGGAGAACATAGTCTTTTTAAAATCACACTTACTCCATCTGGCTAAGGAGTCAGCAATAACTACACCATTGACGTCATACAGTGATGAAGACTCTGTAATGCAAAGGTATAGGCCACCATATTAAACAACAAACCACACAAACGTAAAAAGATTGAGGGAAAATAAACATTTTGGTGGCTGCAGCGAGCAGCACTGTGCTCATTTCATATTCCACATACAACGGCTACTCTGCGAAATGAAATTTTATGCAAACGACTAAAAGACTAAACAGTGACCCGTCCCAAGGGTCCAGATGATGAGAAAACCTCTCACTTTTTAAAATGAAATTTTAATGTGATTATATAAACACTGTAAATGTTTAAAGTGTACCGCTCACTTCACAGCCCATGGAAATGAAGCTGCAAGAACAGGGTGGTTTGCATTCACCTTTTTGGTGGGGTCATTAAAAACGAGCGCATTTACATATATATGCTCATATGCAGCCGACAGCAGTATAGAGTAGGTGTGCAACAGTGCACTGAAAAATCGAAATATTGCAATGCAAAAATTAGACAATGAGCATCACGGACAATGGTGACGCATCGTGGAGAATTCCATTAATTATGACAACTGATTTAAATGCCTTGCTTACAGTGTTTACACAATTCCAATCAACAGCCCAGTTCAGCACATTCAGCTCAGTATCACGAACGCGCTCTAAGGTAACACTGGGGTACCCTTAAGCAAGACCGTCCTACTACACTGTTCCTGGGCGCTGTTGATAGCCACCCACTGCTTCACGTGCGCATGGGTTAATGACAAATGTGTTCACAATGACAAACCTTCCACTAAATCGAGTGAAATCATCAAATCAAGTTACCTACAGTACAGGGCAGCCAACTGGAAGAGATCTATAGGGCACAGTAACAGAAAAGACTGCTTAAATCTAAGAGATCAAGAGAGGCTGGAAAATGGTCATGCAAAAAAAAATTCCTTATGACCATTTTCATACATAAATCCACATAAACATCATAAGTGGGGCTACGGACCCTGTAAATGAAGGTACTAAAACTGCTTTAAGTTAATAAGTGATAAGTGCTGTGGTCTGAGTTTTATATTAATTATGCATAGTTAATGAGTGTTATGATTATGAGAGGAAATGCAAAGGCCCTAGAGGTGGGAGAGATGGTCTCTAAATGATCCTGCAAGAGTTTAATGACAAAAGCACATGAAGCACATAAAAGTAAACACGTAGCGTAATAAGTAAACACGTACAGAGCGTGATTCCAAGTCAGTAGTTGTAGGGCAGTAGAGATACGGTGATGATTCAATAGGTTCAATAGGTCCCTGCTGATTGGGTGGGGGATGGGGTAAGGGACAGGGACTGCTGGTCTAGCAGAGGTTCCTGTATTGTTCTCCATTGCCTTAATAAACCAAAACTATAGAGGGAAGAGGGAAGTTGAGGGATTTTTCAAATTCTACATGGACCAACTGCAGACGTTTCAGTGCAGTTGGGCAAGCACTTGATGGGGTCACGCCTGGGGTTAAGCGGGATTAGGTTAAAGTGAGGCTTAAGGTAGAACAGAAAGTTACAATTACAGCTTTGGTTAAGAGCAGGATTGATTAATCCCTTTGATGTTGAGAGATATTACTGTTGTTTTGCTATACCAGGCAAACGAAATGGCAGAATTATGTATTTAATTACACAGTGGACCTGATGTACACACATTAGATGTACACTGTACTGACAGGCTCACGTTGGCATGTGCAACATGTTTACATTAATTTCGAAGTCCAGAACAAGACCAGATGCACAATATGAACTTTTCTTCTACTTTTCTCTGATCAATTCTGCTCTTTGATTTCTGAAAACGAAGGCAGCGTTGACAGAACGTTTAGATTTCGAGGCTGATTTGAATTTTTCAGCTGGATTCAACGAGCTGGAGGTGAGAAGCACTCGATTTGTTTGGCGATATCTGCAGTATTGGTTAAGATGCACAGTTTCATCGCAGTCTCAATATGTTTTATTTAGGATTGTGTGGTATGCTAAACTCTTTCTGAAATCTGTTTATTCCCAGTGCATTCAGTCTACGTATACAAAAGCAGCACATTTTGAATTCACTGCCCTGCGTAGTTATGAAAACCATCTAAGTTTACATATATCCACCTATTAAGCTTACTGGACTTTAGCTCCATTCATCCACAATAGAGTTAGCATGTGTATGTCCAGTAGTCCAGATTGCTTTTTAAATGAGGAACAATACAGGGCAGCCAATCAGAACAGAGGAAACTTTCCAATAAATTTGTGCATAAAAACAAGTTGACATGTGTGGACTGTAAGATAACTCCTACTGAATCTTAGGTCATGATGCAAGTCTCCCTCTGGGCCACTACCATGGCAGACAATGGAGCTAAGCAGAAACAAAGCCCTTGCGTTGTTCAGCGGGTCTTTTCATGCTGCATTTCTATTGGTTGGTTAGTAGGCAGAGGTTGAGGCAGCAGCCACATTGTGAGATGGACTTCTGACACTGACAATTTTGTCCCAGGCCACGTTCAGTCACAAGACCATGACACTGGTCATTTTTGTACCTCTCGCACTGCAATGTAGAACCATCGTTTTTGGAACCATGACCAAAGATAAGTCATCTTTTATGTAAACCCACAACTTTAGCCCCATTACCAGATACAGCTTATTAAATTCTAAGGGATTAAGAGAGATGAGAAAATGGCCATGTAGAAATGCACGGAGTCTGTTATTGGTGCATAAAACCATAAACGCAATAAACAGACGTACAAGAAAAATGTAAGAGGTGATTTCTTTAAGTAGTAAACGGAATAGAACTGCGTTATAACGTTTCTCTGTTTCACACACAACCACCTCTGTATCCCACGTGTCTTCTGACGTCATAAATACCTGATTAACTCTGATTAAACTTCATAATTAATCTGCAGTGACTCACAATTTGAATGAGGATAATTATTTCAAAATCATTTAATTTTTTACAGGAAGCAATACAACCTGATACTCACACATACACACACACACACACACCACCCATTTTGCTGCTTCCAGCACATCAACTTCAAGTACTGACTATTTTCTTGCTGCCTAATATATCCAATCCTCCTGACAGGTGCCACTGTAATTAAATAACAAGACAGTGAATGTTATTCACTTTACCTGTCAGCGGTCATAAGGTTACAGCTGGTGTATTGTAGGGATGTTCCGATGTGAGATTTTGTCAAGGTGTCTGATGTTTCTCATGGAGATTAGACACACAAATCAGGACTACATCCACCTGGCAGGGGTGGGAACTGCCCCAGAGGCTACAACATCAATACCATTAAAATAGTGATAGTGACTATTTGTCATTGTGAACACACTCAAGCACCACAATGAAATGTGACCTCTGCATTTAACCCATCACACGTGCACACGTGGAGCAGTGGACAGCTACTCTACAATTTCAGCTACCAACAGCGCCAAGGGGAGCAGTGTAGTGGGACGGTGCCTTGCTCAAGGGAACCTCAATAGTTCCCAGGCCGGGACTCGAACATCAAAAACACACTAAAAGTATCACAACAATACATAGCATCATTGTATCTTTTTTTCTTCAGCAAATAGCTAGCAAAACACTAATGTTAATGGAGCTTGTTTCCCTCCTGTGAGGTAATAATAATAATATATCATACTGAAAAAAATTTATTGCGCAATTTCACCCACTACCCACTCTTTTCTTACAGAGTGCAACAACTGCTTTATCTAACATTGGTATGAAATATCGGTCAACTCTAAAATACCTGTTTGATGCCTGTTTAAATCATAGTACAGTATTTCCAGTATTTTAAAAGACTATGCATCACTGATTATTTTGCTGACTGATGAAGTAAATGGTAAATTACTGGAATCCTAACACAATCAATAGTGACTGCATTCAATGTGTCCTGACACCAACTGGCTGCCTCCTCTAGAAGTCTAAACGGAGGAACAGCTCCCATCCTCCTTGTTTCTCTTCTGGAGCGGATGCCCCTGCCAGGCCAAAGGAAGCTTTTCCACGTGGTTTATTTATAGCTACAGATGTAATGACCTCCCCTACAGGGGTTTAACTCGGCAATGTGTGCGTACGTGCCTGTGCGAATGAGTATTTGTGTGTTAGAGGATATAAGGGGGGGGGCAGCCATCATCCCCAACCATCCCATAATACACACATATACAAACAGGAACACATACTATGTTTTGTTGTTTTATGAAGGGACTATAAAGAACACTGTTTATAAATGAATGTGTTATTGCAGACTGGACCTCAGAGACACCCAGCAAAAGCCAGGCTTAATTCCTCTACAGTCTTCAGAAGCAGGAGGCTGAGCAGCTTACGCCAGGCACGTTAGAATAACGAACGTCCATCCACAATGCAAGAGAGTGATGCAAAAACTGATGCTTTGCTGATTTAGGTTTACTGACATTTGTGCTTTTGTTACCATGCGCTTGCTGCCTGAGGAACAAGCCTTGTTCACAATACCCAATTCTGAAAGTGGTCTGATCGCTGTACTGTTCACACTACACCTCAAGACTCCTGATCATAAGTCGGACAGTTGTGTAGTGTGAACAGAGCGGCGGCAGGGAGTAACCAGTTACACCATCTTTCAGCACGTGCGGTCCGTCTGCTCTACAAAACAACCTTCTGTCATGAAAAGTTATGCAAGAAATGATGCCCCCTTAACAGGAAACAGGAGTTTAAAAGTGAACTTCATGAAAAAGCTCTTTTTGTTATGAAAAAAATGGGTGAAAAGAAAAAGGATGAACAAATCAGCACACGTGGGCAGAATGGACTGTCTGTTCAACAGAGAGAGTTGGAGGTAAATAAGCAGCCCACCGTGACGATCATGCTCTCCGCCATGTTTTTTTGCTCTGAGGCGAACGTCCCTGGCCTCTTTCTGTCCACTTGTGTCTTGCGCTCTCATTGGCTGGTCCAGATATTTAGCAGCAGTGTGACTGTGACTAGCCATTGAAGTGTTCACACATCATGACTGTTGATTGCAGAACAAAATCATGCCCGATTAAGCACTTTTGCCTCACTTTAGCCCCAAAAACAGCCTGAAACTGGTTTAGTGTGAACAAGGCATTAATCAGCCTCATCAAATGATATTCAAAAACAATTAATAATCAGATTTTAAAATCTGATTGGCTGAGCCAGGTTTAAAGTCATACTCCATAGAACTCAATAGAACATGCAGGCTAGGATATAGCAGAGTGGTATGTGCACACGGTGTTAGCCAATACATTATCAAGGGCTTAGAGCGGTCACCCTGGACTTAAGCTACAGACTACAGAAAATTCAACATTTAGTGAATTCCATTGCTGCCTCCGACACTTAAAGCTGAGAAAATTACATCTCGACATTCCACTGACCCCTGCTATTGCTAAAATGCTCTACTGAAAATGATAGCCGTCCTGATCTTGCAGTATAATTGGTGGACAGGAACTTTATGAGTACCAGAATCTGAACCACTGTACAAATCCGCAACCTAGCAACAATAGCCACTATGCAAACTGTACACAGAAAATCAAATCAACACAATCCCTTTGTCATCATCGTTCCAAAATCCAACCATGAAAACCAAACTGGGGTAAAATCGCAGTAATACACTCAGGGTTGTGGTAGACGGAAGGACACTGGCACTGGCGCAGCTCAGCAGTGATGCATTCTACAGTGGAACCGCCAAACAAAGTGCGCTACGGTTCCTCTTCAGGTCGATTGGGATATTTGCCAATGTTAGCTTGTTCGACTTGTGCAACAGTTGTGAGGAAAGATCGTGTTTGTGGGTGAAGCATGGATAGGTCAACTGCATGCTGCATAAATTAATGAAGCTATTACAGACCACAGACACGCGTTAAGGAAATTCTCAGCAAAAAATGTGTGATCTTTATTAATACTCCTTTCTGAAAAGTGGTGCATTTTATCACCACTTCCCCATGATTAACCCACTGTAACGTACCCTCTGGAGATTTACTGATTTCACATCATCACTGCAGTATGAAACGTTGTGATAATATAGACTATATTCTCCCTCTGTACTCACTGCTGTCTTCCTGCCTTGCTGAATTACATCATCTTGACCTAAATTTCATGACTGTATCAGCCAAACACTAAGCACTTTGAAGTTTCATGGTTAGGACAAAACTTCAAAACAAGTTTTGCCTTCTGCTATAAAGCTGTAGGTACGAAGATCTTACAACAGCAACAATTTTGTTCCCTAAAATTCCCTCAGGATTAATAAAGCATTGCTCTGTCTGTCCATGTACAGTGTAGATTAGACCTTATTTGTATAAAATGATTAAATATTTACATGCTGTACAATTGGCCAATTTTTGGCCAAACTGATTATCCATTTAAAAACTGATATTCCATTACATTCTGATATGACTGGAACATTGTGTTGTGTGACTTCGAAGAATCTGAAGATCTGAAGAAACGCTAAGGGGATCTCAATCGTTTACATGTAAGCAAAGACTTCAGTATGATCTGACAACTTTACCATATTATGAAGCACGACACTCTCCTTTATGCCTTTCTGGAATAAACAAAGCTGGCATTTGAGAACTGACATATGATTTTACCCAACCCTTTAAAAATGAAGCTTTCATCATCACAAAGCAATGAAAGGTGTCTCATGAAGATACTGTGCACTGTAAGCGATGTGTCTACAATGCCACAGGCAAGGTGATTATACATAGGTAAATGAGGTGCAGAGAAGATCACATGCAAAGTGATAGAAATCAGACCAGTACAGATCAACAACGCCATTACTTCAACATGCCCCAGAGCTCCATGTTGCAGTAGGTCAGCCATTGCCTAGTACACTGACTAACAGAACACTAATGTCTGCAGGGTCCAAAATGGGGCAGTGGTGGCCTAGTGGTTAGGACATTGCACTTTGGACCGAAAGGTCAACAGTACAACAGTACAATTTGACTGGCATCTCTGAGGTCCATGTAGTCCATCATAGGACCACAGTGGTATTATCCAAAACTGATGGGTGAACACTCAAACTGCAACCAATCAAACTCATCTGATTCTGCACCATTAGTAACCCCAAGTGGACCTGCAGTCAATGCTGTCGTCACTGCAAAACAATGAATGACAATGGGACATTATAAGGGATAATGTGAAAAAGATGTCAGTGGTCTCTCAGCTATTACTCAGTCCCAAAACATTATGTGTCCCTCAAACTACTAAACCCTGGCAGTACAAAGCAAAACTTTATAGTTTAGTCAAGTGTTCCAATGTAGCAGGTTATGGGACATAACTTACAAAAAAAGTCACTGCTCATCACCAGAGATCACAGTAGAAACTAGTGCTGTGCCATTTCACATTATTCATAATATACTGGCACTATTCCTTCCTATGATAAGGATGTCATATCGTGATACCGACCATAATCGCTGATAACACGTTTCACATCCTGTGAGTATTGGTGTTTGCATTTTCACTGGATTTATACTTTGTGAATAAAATTCCTGTTCTATATTATATTGTTCTTAACTGGTATAGTTTAGTATTTGAGGGTCAAGTTTTACTGTTTAGGAACTAGGGGTGTAACAATGAATTGATCTGTATCGATGCACCAACCACAGTAGTGCACGATCTGATGTGTCGATGTGACATAAAAATCGATGTGTTTTCATTTCACAGTAAGTTTGACTTCATTTTACTGTGGGGGGTTTGCACTGAGAAGCTGATACTGCTCATGACTAGACTGCTGATTTGACCTTTAATAATAAAATGCGCACATTATAATTTGTTTGGGTGTGTGAGTTTGTGGAAATGTAGCAGATTGTGTGACATTTCATTGTTTTTTTACATTGACCGCAGGCCCCAGTATCGAACCGAATCAACCACATCACATCAAACTGAATTGCATCGCAGCAAATTTTAATGTGCTAAGAATGGATCATTAGATGAAAGGGATGGGATCGAATCGTGACGAACCTTGTGATTTATACCCCTATTAGGAACAAGGTTCATGTTTGCAAGGCCTTTTAAAACTGTGTGGCATAATATCTGATACTGGTCCAATACTGGGTCAAACAGTTGGACACTAGAAAGGAGTGTAACTCAATTTTGATCATTTTAAAATTTTTATATAGCTGCTGGTGCACGATTATTGTTAATTTATTATAAATAATTAATAACAAATGATTGAGTTAATAGTTATACATGTATTTGTTGCATTTTGCAATACAAAGTTAGCAAAGCAATATTTCAGCCTGATGTTGGCTTACACATAAAAAATAAACAATCCCAATCTCTTCCACACAATGAGACATACAGCTCGTTACTTAAACACTTGTATCGGATCAGTATTTAAAGCCCAAGTACATCCAGAGCCCAGGTATCAGTATTGGGACTGAAAAAGTTCAGGTTGGTGCATCCCTAGCTAGCATGCCTTTGAGAAATCCGCCCCAACAACTACATCATGGTGAGCAGAGCTGTGATCAGAGGATCTGCTGGTTTCAGTCCATATTCAGTGCAGATGGAAGGTTAGGACTTGGAAAGATGCCTCTCTGTTTGACACAGCTCTGTTATCCAGGGCTGCTTAGCAACGCCCAAGCATCCTGACTCCTTAGCTACTTGGCGACAAACAAACAGGCCTAACTGCTCCAAGCCCAATTCCCAGCAGCTTCTGCCTAGACCTTCTCCAACTTGGCTACCTGGAATTTCAGGTAATGTGTTAAGTTTGCCCATGTACATAGAGAGGCAGTGACAGATACCTGCATAACACTATCTAGAACAAAGTGCAGCCATTCGGTTTGAGGGATCCAAATTATTTTGCTTGTAAGGAGGTTTCTATACTCAACAGGGCATTCTTTTCTAGGAATACACTGTGCACAGTGGTCTAATGCACTTGGGAAAACTGTGAAGGCACAGCCTAAATGGCATCCTTTCTAGTGAACTAGGTGCTGAAATAAAAAGGAATTTTGTCTCTAACTGAGAAGCAGCTTTGCTTTCTCTGATCACTGCTTTGATGATTCTAATGGAGCTCAGTGGGGTGGTGCTCTCCAAAGCGTACAGTAGATCATAATGGCAGATCAAAATTTCATTTGACACTAACTAATGACCGTCCACAAGCACTGAGGCATGAGACAAAGGGACAGCTTAAGCTGAAAAGACATGCTGCTGCACAGTTGTTTTTTTTCCACAGGCAGCTCTGAGACACCTATAAAGGTCCTAACAGATGGACCCCCTGTGGTTAACAGCTCATCAAAGCGGCCATGGGACACAACCGCTTACAAAGACCCCAAATGTCATTGTTCAGGTGGACAAAGATCCTTCCAGATGCACCAAAGTTAGCACCAAAAACAAACACTTGCCTTCCGAAGGGCTCACTTTATGACAGCTGGATGCTGAGGATGGACACAGACATCAGCACTACAAGAACATGCGCTCACTTTACTAACTGAGCAGAAAAAGATTACTTACAATTCCTCACAGACAATATGGTCAAACGTACCAGCCCATTTCACCTAAGGCCTAGCACAACTGTCAGCACCATGACAGACTGATCAGCCTTTAATTGACTTAGTATCCTGGGGTCAAACAAGCAGACTGACTTGTGCTACAACTTAAAGGTCCACACTGCTCATGTGTTCAGTCAAACTCCAGATAACGAACCCCATGTGATCCTACAGCACAACTGTTTTTTTTTATCCCATTCTGTTTGGAATCATGTGACCATCGGGAAAACAACTAAACACACCAAACAGGAAAAAAACAGCACAAAAAGCCCATTTGCAGCTATAAACCTCACAACATTCATGGTCAATGAGGCACGTCTTTTAGATTATGGTAGGACGAGAGAACCACTTAAAAACTAACAGCCCACCCATCATGTATATTAACACAGTAGAATAAGAGTAAAGAGTTCTAACAAAAATTAATATGTACATGTTTAAAGGGGAAATGTATTGCTTTGATTTTTTTTTTCAACATCACTGTATAATTCAACAATTCATTCTTTATAATGGTCAAAAATATTATAGAGTAAGCTTGTCACCAGGAAGCTTATTTATTACAATGTCATGCAATAACTTAAAAAAAACCAAACACCTGGTTCCTATTGCCAACACTGTGAACAGTTCTGACTTGACAGGCTTCTCCAGAACAGCGCATTTCACATCAAATCATAGATCAATACATATCTTAAGTACACCAAACCTGAAGCTATGCCATAGAAGAACCCCAAACCACTTTTGAAAGGATGGTTCCTCAAAGAACTGTGGGTAAATGTGTGAAGAACCCTTTTAAAGAACCTGAACAAAGAGGTTCCCTATAACTGCCAGGATCCCGTTTAGGACCACTAATTTTTAATGTAAGAACATGAATAAATAACTAGAGATGCACTGATCCAATACTGGTATCGGATATCGGTCTCAAATAGCTGGACCAGTGACAATGGGCTGATCCATTTGACTAATCTTTTAAAGGCTTTTTTTTAAACCAAGTTGCTGGTGCAAGATTATTGTTTTAATAATAAACAATTCAGTTAATGGGTTTGGGTAAGTCAGGCTTGATGTTGCCTTACACATCCCAGTCTCTGAGATACAGATTATTCATTACACACTAGTACCAGGTCAGTACTCCGTATCGGCCCATACCCAAAGCCCAGGTATTGGTACTTGGACTGAAAAAGTAGGAACGGTGCATGTCTATAAATAACCAGCTAATGCGATACAAAAATGAGCTTTCTGGTGATGTGGTCACTAAAGGCAGAAGTATGGTCTAAGAAAAAGGACGGCATGGACTAAATAGTCCTGCACTCTCTTCGTCTCAATCAGTGTTAAACTCTTAACCAGTGGAGACAGAGAGCGTTAACTGTGACGCTCACTTTAACTACTGAGGGTAGTGCTTGGTGTGGACAGTCTGTAACACAGTGAGTAGTGGGGCAACAAAAAGTGAAAGTGTAGACAGTTCACTAGAAAAAGTCGGAACAAAACCTTGTAAACACAGTAAGAGTCCAAGTCCACACACTCTCTCTCTATCACACACACAGAGAGAGAGAGGAAGCCGCTAAACTGCTTTTGCGGTGTGAGGCGTAAAAACTGTGCGTACAGCTTTAAGAGGATGAAGAGGAGGGTTACAGTCCTGCGAAGAGGAAGATCACAGCTTAGGGACTTTTATTGTGATACGACAGAAAAATTGGCAGCCTGTCGGGTTAAGTGCCACGACTGGGGGCTAAAACCAAGGCACAGCGTCCACCATTATTACCCCCACCGTCACCCCCCCCCCCCCCCAACACACACCATAAAAAAACACCAACCGTGAATTATTTAACACACATAAACAAACTCACTGATAACACTTACACCGGCACGGAGTGTGCGCCACACCGGCTAACATTATAGAAAGTCGACAGTAATACGACAGTAAGCCCAGTAAACAAGCGCCCAGCCCCTGATAATGACCATTTATCATTAGCGAAAGCTAACGCTAACGTTACCTGAGGAACTGCACATTAGCAGCTAGAGAGAAGGAACCCCGCAGGGGAACACCGCGATACAACACGAGTGACCGACAACATTACACCATAAAACGGCAATAGTTTATAAACACCTAACCACGAGGTTATGAATAGCAAACTTTTTTTCCTGCTTTTCTGTTTCCAACAATAATAACAACAACAAGGGCGACCTGGCACTCGCATCACAGCTCAAGCCAATCAAGGGCTGAAACGTTAGCAGGCTAACTGGCTAGCGTTACCGTACGTTCTGGAGAGGGGGGGGGGGGCAGCGCAAAATTTAAACTTTGAACACATGAACGGGCAAAAATATGACACCGGCTACATTCAGTCCTCCACACAGACTCACGGGATGGTACAGTGATGGGGATATGGATGGTATATCGTGCTGCGGACTGACAAAAGGGGGGGGGAGTGAGTGTGTCGAAAGAAACCCAACTCCCTCAGATAGTCTCCAACTTGCTCGTTGGTGTTCTATCCACCCAGACGCCGTGCTCCTCCAGGCGCCGTGTGCAGCTATAAAACAGCATAAAAACCCAACTCACACAAAGTACTGTTTCAACAGCGTCTCCTCAGAGCCTCCGGGAACTTTAATACACTGTTTCTCTGCTCATATGTTCTTCACATTACGTACAAACCTCCTCCTCCTCTCGCCCGGACAATGTTTTGTTTCTCGCTCTTGAGGTAAAAGTGCGACTTGGGCACTTCGCAGTAGCCCCATTTAACGGCTCGCCGCAGCACGGCTAGGTGGAGGAAGAGGAGCTCTCCGTCTTTCGGTAAGTCCGAGTAAAACGGATTCTCCCCCGATACACCCCCTCCTCCTCCTCCTCCTCCTCCTCTTCCACCACCACCACCACCACCACCGCCTCCTCCTCGCCGCCACAAAACTTCACACACGGCTTTCCTCTCTTTTCCACTCACCGGCTCGCCGCTCCGGTCGTCACAAGGTCTTGCGGGAGGTTTTCGGTGTCAATTAAGCCTGATAATTCGGCGTGAGCACATTCACACACATATACACGCACACACATACAAAAAAAATCCCGGGGATACCCTCAGCCCTCCCCGCTCTGCCGCCTCGGTTGCCAAATAATGCGCCTCTCGCACACATGGAGCCGCGGCGTGAGCGCAGTGGGCATGCGCGCTGCTACACGCCAGGGGGACCGAGCACGCACGCACACACACACACATTTACACAGCACTATCACTGGCCATCACCACCAGACCAGTTCACCCCACCTACCCCAGCCCATCTGTGTGGGACAGAGCCCCCCCTTCTCCTCCTCCACCCCTTACCTGCACTGATACAGGTGAGCACTGGCACCTATGGACACATACAGGGGCCTCACGTGCTTATGTGCAAAAAGGAGCCAGGTCGGTTCAGCAGAGGGCACGCTGTCAAATGAGGGTTAGTCACGGGCAGGGGTAACATAAGGGGTGAGCAGGAGGGTGGGATGATTGTATGGGCCTGGCACTGTCAGCCTAAAAAAGCATATATTTAATATTGATCCTGATATTACATGCCCTCATGGGGCCCAAAATCACCAGCGGGGACCCTTCGTGACTCTGGTGGGTTACTATGTGTAGAGGAGATGAAATGATGCTGGAGGAAATGGGAGGCTTCTATAAAGCATATGCTGATCTATATGTGTGTCACGGTGGAATATGGTGTGGTAGACCCAACAGCACAGATTTGGGCATCTGTGTGGGTACTGGTAGTCAATGGGTAATGGGATGGGAGGGGGTCTTTAATCCCCTTGTGAGACATGACCCACACACATACACACATTATATGCAGTAGACAGAGTCAACCAAGCATAGAGCCTTTTACCAGCTGTACAGCCACACACCTCTCAGGTGTCTGCGAAACACTTTCACACTGTAAATGTGAACTCAAATGACACATTCTGTGATGCGTGTGTGTGTGTGTAGGTGGGGTGGGGGGGTGTTTAAACTGCATTAAGAACCCTGTTCATGGGGTTTTAAGATCTACGTTGGCAGTGGGACAGTGGTAGGCAGTACAGGCCCTCTATTATGATTAATACCACATTTATTAGAGAAATGTGTTACACATGATCAGTTCATTCTCACATTGTGACAAATGGACATGCGGCACTATGTGCACATACAATCTGTGCACATTTTATGTTTTGTTTGCAAAATTCAGCAACTATGTAAAAACTGTCTGTGGATGTGGGTGGGGTGATTCTAAGGGCCTACTACTGACAGGGGACCCTCAGAGAGTGTCTGAAGAACAATATTCTATAACATTGCGCTCAATTTTATTCTTTCATAGGGTCCAAATGACTAGCAATACAAATACACCAATCAGCCATAACATTAACATCACTGACAGGTAAAGTGCATGATCTGGATATTTCATTACAATGGCATCTGTCAGGGAGGTGGGATATATTAGGCAGACGGTGAACAGCGAGTTCTTGAAATTGATGTGCTGGAAGCAGGAAAAACGGGCGAGAGTTAGATAATCTCCTAAACAGTCAGTCTTGTGGAGTGCTCCAGGTGTGCAGCAGTTAGTACCTACCAGAAGTGATCCAAGGAGAACTGTGACCTGGTAACAGGGTCATGGGTCCCCAAAACTGAATGATGTGTGCGGGGAGTGAAGGCTAACGTGAAACAGAGGAGGGACTGTGCTATAAAAAGTGGATGCTGACTCTCATGGTCTACAGGCAGCTACGCTTAGATGGTCATTCACAAAATAGTGGAATTGTATTGATACTTGAGGGTGTAATGGGATCTTTCTGTCACTTTGGATCGCACGTCTAATACAGTTACAGAAAGTACGTTTAGTACAGCTGAGCTAAATATATTTACATTTTGATATTGTATATTGTATAAATTGAGATTTACAAATTGACCATTTTTCATGAAACCCTACCTGTATACTTTTATTTTGATTATCCACTGTATTATGATTAGTTATTAACATTATTACATTACTTTAATCATTTATTAAGTACTTTTGCATTAACTTGTTAAATAACTTTAACTGGCATTTGAAACCTTAGGCAAGTTTCTTCTCTTACTGTTATTTTTTTTTTCACATTTTCTTCTCTTTTGCCCAGTGTAAGTGTATGCGCGGCATTCTTCCACTGTTAAGTCAAGTACAATATCATGCCCAGACCTCATTCCTTTATATTTCTATATATTTGATCAGATATGTTCATCAGGTGTTATGTTGGATTGTTCCAGTGACTGCAGTCGGTGTGGAGAACACGGACTGTCTGCAGATCAGAGCATTGAATAGAAGCTGAAAGCACAGCCTGGTTCTAAGATTGTTAAAGCTGATCCTGAATCAGCACTGGGAGACACAGTATGGACTATAAAGTCTTCCTGTGTGTTTGAAATAGCAGGTATGTTCTGCCGTCTCACTTTATAGCAATGACTAGGGTCTAAATTGTTGTGCAGAGAATCTGTAGAAATATATGCTGTTTGTCTTGAATTGGGCACAAAAGTTCCTGATTGTGTTTGGAACGAAGGCCTCGTCTTCAACCAGTCTCAAGTGAACTGGGAGGTTTTTTTTTTTGTTTTGTTTTTTTCCACTTAGAAAGAAGGAAACAGAAAGTAAAGACAAAGTGCCACACCAAGGTCAAGACAGGCCCTCTCTCCCTCTCTCTCTGCTCTACTGGACGCAGCAATGGCTGCCACTAACAACATGACAGTCTGAACTTAATCCCCATGTAAGTACAGTAACAATGCAGGAAGCGGCCCTCCCAGTCCCCATCAGGCCGGCTCACTATTTGGCAGGAAGTCCCTGCTCTCGGCTCTGCTCTGACACCTATTACCTAATAAGCATCACTCAGTTAGCAGCAGTTTTTTCCCCCTAGCATCTTTTCAGAGTGCGTTAAAGGCCGCTTTAAAGGCTGTTTTATATTTTAGCATGGAAGTGGCGTTTGAGGGAGGATTAGGTGCCGGATATGTTCCTCTGGACTTCACGTCTTATCACAGGAATGTCACAGGCCCACTGCTCGGCAGATTAGAAATAAAGACGGTCATGTGACCAGGCCTGCAAGCTGACCTCAGAGTTGGCATAGAGCCCTGCAGAAACACACACACACACACACACACACACACACACATACACACACACACATATACACACACAGCTTCACCATTACTGGAGATCAGGACTTTTATGCACTCCTCAAGGGCAGGGCACATATGCACACGAATATGGAGTCACACCATTCCAGATCTTCCATATGTGGACACATTTTGTCAATGCATGGACACAGTAAAGGAGGGGGGGTTCACAATTGTGCAAAAAAGCCTCATAAGCCATATATACTGTAAACTACATGTAATGTATGTGGGGATGACACAGTAGCACATTTCTTTCTGATACTGTAATGCTGAGTATCAACAAACACCAATATTAATTCCATATTTCTACTTTGAAAATGAGGTGTTTGTTGTTGGTCGAGCTAGCAATACCTCAGCAACATCATAATTACCCTCGCTCTCTTGGGGGTACAGACTGACCCTACCTGCCCTCCTATCATATTCCAGTCAATGTGGGCCTCTGTTAGCTGACGAAAGAGAACTGGTAGTGCTCTCCTGCAAGCATGTTGAGCTTGGCTGTTGGCTGACTTTGGACAGAGCATGTGCTGGCCTTAGCCCTCCCAGCTCAGTAGCATCGTGTGACGTTGGTGAACTAGATAGCATGTGGTACTGTAAAGGAAAATTTGGTCAAAATAAATGCTTAACTTTTTTATAATCTACTGCCTTACAGGCAGTTTTGTAATACTTCTCACTGGTTTTTGGTTCATTCTTACTTCTGCTACTATCTGTAACATTTTACTACATATCAGCTCAGTCTTACTGCTAGCAGGTTGCTGCACGGTTTTAAATCTTTTAAAGGCTTATAGCAAATAAATTGTTTTGAATTACCCTTATATATAAAATAGCCGTTATCAGTTGTTTTAGCTAACAGGACATTTGGATTTTATTTTTTTTACATTCGGAGAAGTCCTGTCGAACTACATATTAAAATGTCTTTTATTATAAGAATATAAATGTTTATGATGCAAGATTTTACAATAATCAGATCAGTCTAATTTCTAGCAGTGTTGCTGCTATAAAAATCAAATTCCATACTTTTTAAAGACTTCAAAAGAGTTCTGAGTTGCTTTAATATACTCTCTCTCTCACACACACACACACACACACACACCTATTTAAATCAGGATTAAAAAAAAATCACGATTTTAGTTTTTATATATATATATATATTATCCTGATTTAAATAAGTGTGTGTGTGTGTGTGTGAATATATATATATA
>JBBPDA010000041.1:33637417-33657061 GCA_037974385.1 Arnoldichthys spilopterus | reverse complement strand
TATATAGTATAGATACACATATAGATTTCAGTATAATATAAATATCCAAAGTAATTTATAATATATAAACACCCCCACTAACCCTGCAGTACAGTTTCCTTTATTTCATTCATTTTCTGAGCAGCTTATCTTAACCAGCGTTATGGGCGTTGCTAAGGCTGAAAGGGGTGAAAGGCAGAGAAACACCCAGGACAGTGCACCAGTCCATCGCAGGGCAGACTCACAAACACACTCACTCGCACCTTGGGGGCAATTTAGCACCTCCATTTCATTTGATGTACATGTCTTTGGACTGTGGGAGAAACCCATAGCTGCTGGTGGAAACCCACGCAGACATAGGGAGGACATGCAAACTCAACACAGAAGGCATCCTGGCAGGGAATTGAACCTAGGACCTTCTGGTCACAGAGCGGCAGCACCAGAAGCAGTATAAACAAGGCCGTTTATAATGAACTTCACATGGCTTAAAGCAACTGTGTGGTGATTTAGGTATGTAGTTTGCGAAATGCTAATTGGTGTGCACATGCTTCCATTATTTGGTAGCTAGCCTCAGAGCACTAGCAGTACTGTGTAATGTCGGTCACATTTCGAGAACAGACCAAAGGGGACAACAGGCTGGCAGTGCTTGGAGTTCAGTGTAAGGCCAAGTAAAATTTGTAAATGGTCTTTTGATCCTAGAAGTCGAAAAGGTATAAAAAGGTGTAAAAATGTACAACTGCTTCACAAAATACCTTGTCATTTATTTTTGATTGAGTTTCTAAAGATTGTGAAGCCAACACAAATTGAACAATTATACTGCTTTAATAAACAATCTGAATGTTGAATATGGCCCTATAGTTTTCAAATGTACATGTCAAGACCTAATGTAAGCATCTATTGCTAAACTTTTATTTTTTAATGTGACCTCTGCATTTAACCCTTCACATGTGCACACGTGGAGCAGCGGGCAGCTATCAACAGCGCCCGGGGAGCAGTGTAGTGGGACGGTACCTTGCTCAAGGGAACCTCAGTAGTGCCTGGGCTGGGACTTAAACCTGCAACCTTCAGGTCCCAAAGGCAGTGTCCTAACCACTAGGCAACCACTGCCCAGCATTCCTTACACTTATGGTACCGTCTGAATGTGCCCTTAACAGAATTCTGCATTCAAAGGCAAGAAGTTACACAGTGCAGCTGCTTTTCTCGTACCATTTATGCAAAAGAGTTTATGAAATCTGATGAATCAAAAAAATGACTGATTGTAATACAGATGTGGCAGATAAATACAGACTTTACCAAAAAAATGTAATAAATGAATTTATTTGTTAAAACTACAGAAAAAGGGGCAATACCTTAAAGAAAACTCTCAACTGGGTTTGTACAGTGGATAAAAGTTATACATATTTATATATATATAAAAAAGCATCATGACGTATCAGTAAAAAAAAAAAAAAGTCTTTGAGAGGACAATGACGGGGGGGAGGAGAAAGAATTATCTAGTGATCTCATGGCCTTCAAACATAATTTAGTAGATTATGAAAGGTTTTGAGTTTATCACTTCTTTTGCCTCTAGTACAGTTTATAAACAGAAAAGGTCAAATATGACAATGAGCCAAAATGAGTTGATGCTTGGTGATCTACTGTGGATGAAGCCTTTCGGTGCGGATCTGCAGCGGGTAGTCAAACAACTTCACAGCGCCCTCTGTTGGCTGTATTTTACACAAAGTATGGGCATCAACGAAACGTTTCCTTCGAGTGCTTACCCATTGCCATGTTACATCAAAAAAAAAAAATATGGCTATGCGAGGCTTAAAGCATGCTTAATAAATACCAGCGAACAGGTCGACAGGGAGGAGGAGGACTGTTAAACCAAAAGATGAAGGCCAGTTATTTAAGACAGGACGCTGGTGCTTTTAGGCAAGTTGTTGTGATGAGAACCTTACTCTTTAAAGGCTTACGAACAGTTATGCTATGATATTCCATAGCCAATGAAAAGACAACCAAAAAATAATAATAATGTGCCAAAAGAACTGGATTTTGCGTATGCTTTCACACACAGGACAGTAGGTCATGAACCGCGTTGCCAAAACGTATCTTTTTTGTTATTTTTTGATTTTTTTTTTGTTTTTTTTACTAAAACTGTCATTGGTAAAGAAATTTGTTGATAATCAGTAAAAGATGCCAAAAATACCTGCAGCGCTCAAAATAGAAAAATTCTATACATACTTCAGAATACCCCTCACAAGACAAATTGCAAAAAAAAGAAAAAGATTACTATGCTTTTTAGTTACTAATTTTAGATATAGTTAAAAAAATAAATGATGCAATAGGACAAAAAAAAAAAAACTCAACTCATTCACAACAATGCTGAAACAATACTTAGAGATGTGGATTAGACAGCATTAAAAAGACTCATACAGACCCCAGGTGCAACAAATCAGAAATATCCCAATAGATTTTGCTGTGGTAACTACATTCTATCCATGAGCTTCTAGCTGGCCTTACAGGAGCTTTCTGATACTGACCGAAACCTGCCGTTTTGGCAGCCGTGTCTCTTTACACCGGTTCTTACTAACCCTACTTTCCTGCAGAGAACAAATTTTCACACGAGACTCTAAATACGAGGGCATGACTATGGAGACCGAATTGTTCATTTTATCAATTAAAAATCTAATCTTTATTTATCTAATCAACTACCGTACACAATCATTTGGACATTCCCTGTAGTCAGAAAAGAACAGTAACTACACTCTAAACTCACTCACAGAAGTGCTGAATTGCCTGCTGGTTTCTATTTGCTTTTCGAAGTACAGGGAAACACAATGATTGGTCGATTAAATTGGTATAGTACTGATGTGGCCAATAGAAATTAAGATGAAAAAAACCATAGGAAATACAGAGCTAAACAAGCTCTTCGTTTTGGGTCAGCTCGAGACGAACTTAAACTGAAGCAGTTCACTTACTAAACAATATCCTGCTTCCAGGTACGGCATGAATAACCACTGCATCCTCACACTGGGTCACCCAACTGTTTCAATGCAAGACCAACACACACCTCAGCATGTTTCGTCTTAAACTGGTTAAGGTCGTGTATCGTACTGAAATTAAATTAATTTTAAAAGGTTAATAATTATGAGAATTTATGGTGGGGGGAAAAAAACAACAACAAAAAAACACTGGTCTGTTGGAAGCATCTTCCAGCTGAGTTTGTACATGAACATACACACTTGGCAGAATAGGCAAATGAAACGGTTAGACTTAACCAAAGTTCTCACGGACATGAAGAGGAACCAAACGCACCCACAGAAAATAACTGCCCGTTAGTCAATATGCCAAAGAAAAATCTTTCCTTTGCTTTTCCTTATGCTCAAAGCCACTCCTCGGTTAGAGTGAAATTGTTTCTTTGCCAGGTGTGGAGGTTCATATCACTACATTAGACTAATCGGGTCCATAGCGACATAACGCCCCAGCCGTTTTCCAAGATGAAATGAAAAATCCCGCCGCCCCAACGGCATCCGTGTTCAATAAGAATAAGTTAAAATCTGAACAATACGAGATAAAATCTGCAGGTCAAAGGCAGAGGAGTCCTCTCTCCTTTCGAGTTCTAAAGTATGTGTTTGTGTGTACACTTGTGTATGTTTGTGAGGGCTCAGAGGAGGCTGACCTGTATGTACAATTTGTGTGCTCACGGTGAGTGAGATGGTGTGTGTGTGTATGCATCAGTGTGTAAAACGTTTGTTGTGTATTCAAAGCAGGCTGGCCAGGCTGGTTGTGGGTCCATTCTGAGCCTGGATCTGCACAGGTGGTGGTCCATCTGTCCACTGCAAAACACAAAGTAAAATTCAATGCACCTCCCTCCTCACAGAACCACTAGATTCTGCACATGTGCCTATAGGTCATAAAACAAATGACTAATTACTCTTAACCCCTTTTGTTAACGCTGGCAAAAGCAAGGTGTAGTACAGTACTGATTACTTCTCACTCGCAACACACAAAGCAAACCAATTAACGTTTAAAAAAAGTTTTAAAATCTGTGTGTAAGCAAAAGGCATTTCATTATGAAAATTAGGTGGCTGCTGAACTTGCAATCTCTTCTTGCTTTTTGCCACGTTTTTGTTAATTGTTGGAAAGACAGAAGTTCAGACTGAAAGCTGTCAATCTAGAAGGTAAATCAAAATGTATATGGAGTTTAGTGTAACGTAATGACGTAATTATCTTTAAGTAGTATTGCAAGATTAATGCAATTACACTAAAAAGCTTTTTCCCTTCACTGGAAATACACAGTTCACGAGCTTAATCGGTGTGCTGCAATGTGCTCAGCTTGATATGAAGCAGTGGAAAGCATTAAGACGTGTGAGGACTGGGCAGAAATGACTGAAGCTCTTACACTGATGAGGTTGTGTTCAGGCAGGCTGCAGGCAGCTATGTGATCCTGCAGGAGCTGCTGGGAGAAGTTCTGGTGCATCTGAGCTGCCTCGTGTGCATCTATCGTGTTCCCACAGGCCTTGTTCAGATCTAAACAGAGAGAACAGGGTGCAACAGCATCCTAGTGAATTCGGGTTATGGTTTTGCCCTGAATCGTTCATTACATGAGCGGAATTTGTTCCACTGTTTATGCTGTTAAAAAGCTGAAAATTCTTATTATTTAATGATTTGTAGTATCTACCGAAGGTTGGACCTGTACGGTATTGATCTCAAATACAACAGATGGTTTGAGACATTTACCCTTGAGCAGAGCAGAAGACCACAGCTGAACAGACATATCAGGAATCTTGCTGGCCAGCTGCATTGCTGGAACCACCATGTTGTTGCTTTCCTGGAGGAGACCAACATGGAGATGTTTCACAACACATGAAATGCCAGAACACTATTTGAAGCTTGATTTATCTTGCTAGTCCAGGGTTGTCCAAGGTTATCCACAAAAGCCTAGTGTGTCTGGTGTGTCCACAGGGCTTTAGTCCAAACATGCAGCACAACTCGTTCTACTTGTTTAATTAGTTGGTCTTAATAATCAAATAACTAATCTTATGTGCTCATGCTTTGTTAGAATGAAAACCTGCAGACAAATCCATAGACAACCATCCATATGTTAAGAGAAGAATATAAATAATTGTTTTACTGTAGACAAACGTGTAAATGGTGCTTATGGCTAAAGACAACTTACCCTGTGGTTTCCCAGCACATAAAATATGTGTCCAAGAAGAACAAGAGAGCATGCAGTCAGTCGATTCAGATCCTCAGCATTGGACATCTTTAGAGTCTCGCGCAAGAAACGTCTACACACACATAAAAAAGGGTCCTTTGGCAAAAAGCAATACAAAACCTGCCTAAAAGCAAGGTCTAGATATCTCAGTTTATGAGTAAACACACTGTAAAACAGTACTACGTATTCATTTTGATCAAGATGCAGGTTGTAAACTCACTTGGCCTCGTTGTAACGTCCTTGAAAGAAGGAAAGGAGTCCACGAATATAAAAGGCTGCAGCCCTCAGACAATGAGAACTGCACAGATTTGAAAGGGGGAAAATGCATTATACAAGGTGAAGTTTAGCCACTTTTTTTGTTTTTGAACAGTTTTTATCTTTTATGCTGTTAGTGGTAAGTGTATTGCCATAACATGCCCGCTCAAAAATTAGCTGTGTTGTGCAAATCTGGTGTTGTGTGTAATCTCTTACCTCACAGGAAAGTTGTGGTCAGGATTTATCCTCTCTAGTAGGCTATAAAGCTGTGTAAAAGCACAGAAAATTGAAACAAACACTTTTTAGATTCTGTTAATCAAAAGAATTAAAAGTGAAAGAAAATGTGTAAACTCATATGGCCTATACAGTAACGATGTGTTGACTGACCTCTTGGTGTCGGTTGCCCTCTCGGATATACACACTGGCTAAATTGGTCACGATGAAGGTCCACAACTCCTGGTGCGTAGTGAGCTGGAGAGAGAGGAAGATTAGATACAAAGAGAATGAGAGAGGAGATAAGTTAGAAACTTCACTAACCGTATTTACTGTCAAACTTGTACAAAACTGCTGTACTTTGAAAATGCCCTGCACTTGCAATCAAGAACGACCCTCCAAAAACCTCGTTTTTGAGCCATTGCATAATGCTTGGTTTGATCTATGTCAGTCTCATTTTAAATTGAACTCGAATTCTACGCAGCTAAACCAAAAGCAACCCACTCTTTGGTTAAAGCAGATGGAAACAACGTACAACAGCTCAGAAATTAGGGTGAAAGACGATTATGAAAGAGTGTTCCCCTTTATATAAAATGATGTGCAAGATGTGCAGTGCTCCAACAATGCCTGTGCACCAGCAGTTCCAGCAACTGTAGATATAACAGCAGTTTCAGAAGTTCAGAAGTAGGCACTTACCCGTAAAGCTGTAGTGAACTGAGCCTCTGCGTTGTCCATGCAGTTCACCGAAATGCAGTACAAACCCTGGAAATATAAAGAAATAAAAATTTTACATTGGAAGAAACATATAGACTGTATGGCAAAACAAACTTCTCAGTGTTGGGACAAAATACTTTGTTTATTATAATGGGAAAACAAAGTTTCTGTTGTTTCTTTTTATATATAAAATGCTGATACAGCACAAACACCATACTAAAACATCCCATTTACCCAATGAACATCCAACTGCAAATTCATCTAGCATTTAGCTGAGGATGCAGCATTTAGCATAGCACAAAAAGCAAAGCATTTAAATATCCTATCCAGCCTATATGAGTTCAGCTATGCCCATCCATGACAAAGTTGTGTGTTTTGGCCTGGTTTGCTTGTTGAATGAAACTTCAGTTACACATAATTTCTAACTGATAAAGAAATGTTGGAAAATGTTAAAATGTATTCTAGCTTTTTGGTGATCAAAACCATGTTCATGAATCAACCACTGGGAAAATACAAAAGAAGAAGACTGGAAGATACAGGCCCTTTAAAGCCACTGATTCACCTGTATCTGAAACGAAAGCATGTCAAAGAACTGTGTACTCACTAATAGAGTATGGAGCTGAGCAGCATGGTTGGAGAACAAGCGAGGAGACTGCTGGCACAGCTGACACACCTGAGAGATCTATGGAAGTCACAGAATCTATTAGTACCGAACACATAAACTGTAAAAAGTACAGGAGAGGTTAAACAATGAGCCGACCTCCTGCAGCGCTGTGGCCTTGTGGCCTGTAACCAGGCGACACATGATTATGTGCTCCAGCAGGATGACTTGGAATGAAGAGAGGATGGGACTGCAGTCCAACACTGACAAAACACAAAGCAAATCAAACCACCATGTCACAATTTTAGAACAAACAGTAGACTCATTATACTAAGCAGACAAAAAAACAGATCAATGTTTTTAAATACTGATCCAACTTCCAGGTGTCTTACATTCAGAAAAACGCACTACAAAGATTTGGGGATATCTGATGCAGACTCACTCTTTAATTTCTCTAGTTGCATTAGAGCTTTGTCTGTGTACTTCTGTGCCTTCTCCAAATATCCAGCCTGCATTGAGTGCATGACCGTCACCTACAGAAACAGAGACAACATTATTCTTTTTTGCTTAAAGACAATTCACTGAGAGGATGTAACACATTGTTGGGGGGCGTCTGATCTGATGAACAATGGACATGTATTTGACCAAACTGTAGCCTAAACTAAGAATGTGGAACTTTAAAAACTGGAGAAACTTTTCTGTAACATCATTAGCAACATCGAGATCTCATCAAGAGAAAAGTAACGTGACAGTCTATATGGACACGGCATATAGGCTAATTTTATTTAAGGGAGATGACCAACAGGAAAAATGTCTCCTAAAATAAAAAAGTCTAGGTATAGCCACTCTGACAACTAACTGTGACTTTCCAGAGATATTCATTGTGTTGCTGCACACATACTCCTCATACATGTAGACAGACTTTCCTTAATAAAAAGGATGCATCAATGCAATTATGCACATTGAAGGTATGCAAATAGTGCATAGTTTGTGATGTAGATGCTCTAGAAGAGTGTGTTTAAGAAAAAGACTTACTAGGTAGACAAGCACACACATATGCTCTTTTGGCAGCCAGTGGAAAAGATCTGCAGAGTTACTGGGCAAGATCTCATCATCATGAAGTGTTGAGATGGTCTGGATACACTGCTGCAGCTGCTTCAAACATGGCTTTACACTTTTCACCTGAATAGACACAAACCCAAACACAACACCTATGAATGTCTTTATTCCGTATTAATACCAGTGTAAGGAATTAAGTTAGTGTTAAATGTTTTTAAAATTCAATTTTTAAAAAGGTACATAGAACAAGATGGAAAATATCTAATAGCTAATTATGGTGCAGGGCTGGGGGTTAATATTTTTAAACACAATGCTGGACAAAATTAAACATACATGGAGCAGGCAAAAGATGTCAAGAGGGAAGACTAGAGATGGCATATTAGTATTGAACTGATGTAAGCAGAAAATGCTGGATTGGAAGGAATAAAAGAATAAATGTGGTCTAAAAGTAGCGCACATTGTGTGAGGTCATGTTTGTTGAGTATTACTTTGTGTGGGGTAGTAGAGTGCTCCAGTAGCTTGAGCACAAATGCCTGCTTGACATGCTCATCTTAAGTGCTTCAATGAAAAATATTATTTTAAAGCTTAGTAGAATAAATATCAAATCAGAATGTTTGAAGAAAAGAGTGATTTGTTTTGTGCCATTTCTAACTTCAGCTTGAGGAAGAAAACAAAATCCTTTGGGTAATTGGATTTGCCTCTAGCCAGTCACTTAGCCCTGTTTTATAACAGCATGGTAACTAGTGACCTCACGGTTACACAACATGGTATATGCGACAGAACATACATACATACATACATACATACGGTTCTGTCGCATATATAATTTTTTTTACTTGCATGTCTATGTCAAATTTTAACAGTAATGTCAGCCAATGTATAGCACTGCTCTTGAGGAGACACTGACCTGTCCAGCGTCCAGGTAATGCGTAACCTGAAGCACTAAGAAAAACACCCGGAGAGACTCCTTCTGTATGGGGTTTCCCTGCCAATTCTCGACGATCTGCCCACACAATGTAAGCAAAGGATGCACCTCCTGCAGCTTACGCTCCATCAGCAGCAACTAGACACACACGCAGAAAACATACGCAGCACAGTTTATCATTTTTTCCAGTATTAGTTTTGTTATTATTATATTTCAAAAAACCAAGAAAACAAACAAAACAGGCAGGCAAACAGCATTAGGAAAAATTACAAATCTACACAAACATGGAGACTCACCATCCCTTTGCTGAGAAGAAACAGTGCTCTGTGGAAAAAATAGCAGAGATCAGAAAAATTGAAAAAACAAAGATGCTAAGACAATGTCACCAGCCATCATTCAAATATTTATCACCATTATTATTTCCATTTAAAAAATGTCTACAGCATATAATATCCATGCCTTGTATATTCTGATCCCACGACTCTGGCATATTCAGCACCTACTCCCAACAGGTCACATGCAGACACCAAGTCCTTCTCTAACGTGTGCAGTTGCTACAAGGAGACAAGAAAAACAGACACTCAGGAAAATTCTCCAGTTCCATTTGCTATTAATAGTCAAGTGCAGAATATTAGCAAATGACTATCCATCACCACTTACCGCTAGTTGAAATAACAATCTGCAGTGCCAGTAAGGAGTCTGCTGGGAGATCTGGATGGCTTTGCGTAGTAAAGGTTTAGCAGAATCAACCAAATTCTGTGAAAGACAAAAAAAAAGAAAATTACTTCCACATTCTCTAGTTTGAACATGAAACAAGCCTAAAAAAAATCAGTATTTAACTGAGATTCAGCTAAAAAAATGCAGGGACATATGCCCAACAGTTCACAGACTACTCTTTTGGGAAACTTCATACCAGATGTTAGAACACTTTTCTAATGATATAACTGCATTCAGCCACAAGAGCATTACTAAGGTCACTTAGTGATGTTGGAGGGTTAGTTAGGACCACTTCAACTCATCCCAAAAGTACCGGATGGGGCACTATCACTCCAGAGAACACAGTTCCACTGCTCCTTAACTCAATGCAGGGGGCTTTATTACCCACTAGCCACGCTTGGCACTGGGCATAGTGATATTAGGCACCAGAGGATCCCATTCTAATTCTATTGATTTACTGTACAGATGACTGTGTCCACACATTAGCACTAGTGTGAGAAAGGAGGGTGCCTTAATACAGATGAATCCACCAAGTAGAAGTGATGCCTGAGTGCTTTTAGACATGATGAGCATTCCACAGTGAATAGCATACAATTATTTACAACCGAACACTTACCTGCTGGCAATAGAGCTCAGAGAGCAGACTTGCAGCCTCAAATTTAACATCTTCAAACTGTGGAACCTAGTAACATTGGTTAAGGATGGCTTTTTCTACAAGGTGATACATGCATGCATAAAGTGCTATGATCAGTCAGCCCCTAATGACTGGACTCGAGCACGCTCCAGAAAGCAATTCACTCACTACTCTAAAAGTTCAGCCATAATCCCTTACCGTTCTGGTTAGCCAGTAAAACGGGAACCTATCTGACAGTTTACACAAACATGCGATGAATATACATACATGCATACTATCTCGGTCGTTCAAACAACCGTTTTCCTTGTATGCAGGAAAGGATACTTGTTGCGAGATGCACCACTGAAAGAGAAAGAGGGAGATTATTAGCATACCGAGCCTCCAAACAGAAATTGCGCATCCACAAAATGAAAACCGCGACACTGTAAAAGGAACCCATAAACAGAGGAATAGATTGAAGTGAAAAATTTAATAAAAACGAAAACTGGAGTCCACACAGTGTTGGTTCAGACTATTTTCACACCCGACTTTTATGTAAAGCTACCGAGCTATGCGTCCACTGTATGGGACACAGAATAGCACACCGAGAAACCCGCTGTATTTTTGTGTTATTTGATCAAGTCCATCCTCTAAAAATAACTCACGAAGACTACATAGCCTCTTGACAAATATATATACATCTAGCTAAAGTGAAACGTAAAACGGCGTTTCCCCTGCTGCGGCCTGTGTGTCCGCCTCTCCGACGCCTCCTCGGTGTTTCCTGAACAGGCCTTACCGCTTTCTCCAGATGACTCCGGGCCAGGTCGCTGTTCTTGGTATGGTGGTATAAGACCGAGCCGAGCTGGAGGTGGGTTCGGGCTTCTACCCTCTGCGGAGGCTTAAACTGAAACACAGCCTGGAGACAGTGCACACACAAGCGAATTTTAGGCGGGCTCGACGTTCGAAAATGTTCGGCGAAACCGAGCAGGGCGAGGTACCAGGACTCCGGGGCCTCAGCGCCAGTCGCCATTTTGACGACAATAACAACAAAAACAAGCCGCGGCCTGACGGAGCTGCCGCACCGACAGCGAGACTTCAGCTGTGTGAACTCAAAGGGACGTTAGCTACGATTTTTTTGCCTTCAGTTTCCTAGACAAAACGGAGAACTTGCCTGTTTATGCAAGGGACGCTAGCTATGTTCTCCTCTACATGAAGTCCCTGAGTCAACATTGAGAACTTGCCTTTTTCATGCGTGGCACAAAAAAAATGTGTATGGGGCGCTATAACCATCCCCTCTCTGACCCAGTGTCTGAACAGGAGCCTATGGTGATACAATTGTGATTTGGCCGTGTTTTGTTGCAAAAGAACTAAAAACAGGAATATAAAACTGCTCTATATTGGAAAGGCTATAAAAAATAGCCCTCATTATAGAAGTCATGGGGCCGCTTCCCTAATAACCCTGATTCAGAGAGGATGCTAAAATGGGTAAAGCACTGGGCCAGCAAAATTGCATTAGCTCATGTCCTTCCAGATTCAGAGTGACACTGAAACTGGTAAAATTAAGAAAAACAGGTTTTTTCCACTCCCAAACTTTTTACTTGTAAACAAGACCAGTGTCTTGGACATGAATTTAAGCCTAGTCTTGCACTTTACCCCTGGAAGTCATGTTCAGACTAAGTTCAAGCTTAAAACAGTTGTAAAAGTCTAGTGTTGGACTAAACTGCAATGTTATTAGTGATTACTAAAGCTGAACAATTCATTGTTTATTTTTATTTCAAGAATTGCAGTTTTCATATCGCAAGGGCTGCAGGTTGTATCCTATATTATCATTTATAGACAGGTTTTATTTGGAGAAATTTGAGATGAATAATGAGGTCTAATCCCAACAGCTTGAGAACTTATGGTCTGATCGCTGTATGGAAAAAAAAAAAAAAAAAAAGATATGCAGATATTTTTCCTCACAACTTTTAGTCTTAGTGATCAGCTTTAACTACGTTGTAAAATACTTTTTTTCAGAAGTAAAATTCCTTACAATAGTATTTTGCCAGTTTGGATCATACATTGATAAAGGTGATACAAATATTACATTACTACATTCTTACAACAGTCATAATCATGTATATGGTCTTGATTTAAGATGGTTTAATTATAAAACTTTAGACTTTTAGGCTTAATCTGGCTCTGGGGAAGCAGTGCTATGAGGATTTGGTGTCGCTAGCGAGGGCTTCTATGAAAAGTAGACTTTATATAATATTCATAATGTTTTGATGGCGCTTGTAGAGGAATGCACACATACACAGTGGTAATTGAGGACAATTGAAATTTTTATTCAGTATCTACAGAGCACATTTCATTTGCTATATGACAAACAATGGTCAAAACAGTTTCCTTGTTGTTTTTAAGAGTTCACATACGGTCAAGATAATCCAAGAGACAAAGTGAGGTTTCAGGCTGCACAACCATTTGTATTGGAACGGCGTCTATGAACCAGAATGGTAAATGCTTAAACAAAGGGGAACATGTGGGAGTTTGAGCATAATTCCCCTAAAATGGATGAGGAAGATCTATTAAAGCAAAGGAACAAGACAGTGTCAAGTTTTGACGAAGCTTTGGAAATTTGCAATACTATTATGGAATACATTTGAAACCGCACACTTAAGAAAAGATTTCAAAGATAAAAATATAGTATAGCACATCTGGCAGCCCCTTCAATAGTATGGCCTCCTTGGATTATTCTGGAACGAAAGGAAAGAGACAGTACAAATAAGGACAGTAAAGGATATAGGCTCCTTAAAACAGTGCCTTCAAAATCCTGGCGATTAAGCTCACATGACACTACATTTACTAGGGAGGGAAAAAACAATTCAATGCTGGTGAACTTTACAACTGGATATGGGAAACACTATAGAAAACACATGACCTCATAGGTGCGAATGCAAAGTTTGTGGCTACTCATATTACCCACTGCTCTCTAGGGTTCTTTTACTCTGTTAGTACTATACTTCACGAACCTTTCCTTAACAATAATTCAAAATGGCTCCATATTTACAAGTACAGTAAAACATGGGAAATAAAAGCCACATCTAATACAACACTCACTATATTAGAACAAAGAAAACCCCAGGTCATGACATTAGCTAATGTCTTGTATCGTTCACTATATAAGGAATTAAATGCAACTTGTAAAGCCCTTGTTCAAATATTTCAAACAAGCAAGGTTGTGTTTTACTCACAAGAGGATTAGGTCTGAAGCGGTATGCCAGCATCATTCTCTTGCGGAAGGCATCGTATTCATCGTCCTGTTTACTGAGTTCGGCAGGTCGGTCCACCCCAAACCCCGCACCGTCTATAGCAGTGGTGCCTCTGGAAAACACAAACGTACACACACAAGGACAGTAATGAATAACTGGTAGGATTCATTAAGGGAATTGAATTGCTATTACTTTAAAAGCCTGACCATGTATATATTATTTTTATGGGAAACTGGTACAATCTTGTGCTCATTGGGTTTTATTTTTTTTGTTTTTTTTTTTGTTGGGGGTGGGGGGGGGTGCTTTATGAAACACTTGATTAAATGTATGTACCAGAAATAGGCACTGATTGTGTGTGTTGTAATTTTCTAACACACTTTGACATTTCAGGACTTTTTAAAACTATAGTTTCCGTGACATGGGCACTTAAAACAGTAGCAAAGTCCCACTCAGCAGTTGGTAGAGCAATGCCAAAACACTAATGCTGACATAATACTGTTGCTGCCGCTGTGAATCCCGGCCTGTCAGTTGCTGCATTTCCTGATTGTAGCTTTAAAGAATGTAAATACTAACAGCATGCACAATTTTACACTGTGGAACTAAATGTCATCAATGTTAAGTAATCTTCACCTGTTGACAGGGGCCTTGATACCCTGGCCCTCAGAACCCAGGCCCTCTCCTTCCTTCCAGCCCATCTTCATCAGCATCTTGAAGCCAATGTTCTCCACCGTTAGCTTGAACTCCTTATACTCCGAGTAGTCTGGGTCCCTGCCCTCCTGTACACCAGGAAGTCAAAAAATTGCAGAGTCAATACAGAAGCTTTCAAGATATTAATACCAGACACAAAGCAAATGGTAAGTTTTCAGTCCCTGTGAACTTCAGTCCAGCTTGTACCCTCACCTTAGTCAATATAGCAGAACATAAGAAGTGCGCTGGGGATGTTTTCACATGGATCTTACCTTAAGAGCCTTAAACGTTTCCATGAACTTTTCTAGTTCGTCAGGTGGCAGAAAGTCACCGATGAAATGTTTTCCTTTCCCCATCTCAGTCAGCTGCTCTGCCCACTCTGCTCACAAAGACATAAAAACATACAAAATGAGGAGTCATAGGATCCGCTTTCTTTGTTGTTACTACTTCAATCTAGTTACTGAGCTGTCCCACTCCACTTTTTATTGGATGTATTGCTCGATGCAACTGGGGTGGGCAATATTAACTAAGATTTACACAAATGAGATAAAACATTATGACCTCCTGCTTAATAAGTTTTGTCTTCTGCATGCTGACAAATCCAAAGCCACCAAGACATGGACGAGTTTTGAGGTGGAGCCACTGTGAATCTGACTTCTTGTTCTGCACATTCTACAGATCAGATTTTCAAATCAATTGAGACCCTGAACTCGTCATGTTCCCCAATCTATTCCTGAACAAGGTGTGCAGTGAGGTAGGACATACTACCCAGCTTAAAGAGGCCACTCCCACTGAGCAATACCTCTGCCATGAAAAGATGTACTTGGTCCTCAATGTTGGTTAGATGGCACACATCAAATTTTTGTCCACATGAATGCCCAGGCCTAGAGTTCCAGCAAAGGACTAACCAGAGCCTCCCTCCCTATACTGGCTTTTCTTATTCCTACAGTTCATCCAGAAGTGATCACTTCCCTAAGGTAAACAGAACACCTGAACCTGGTTGTCCACATGATGTATGAGAAAAACAGGACTCCTCATTCCATGCAACCTCCTTTCTATTGCTTCAGAAAGTCTTGAGGCCAATCAACAGTGATCAAGGGCATTCTGACCGGTCTGCCACTACACAGCACCATATACAGCTGGGTACAATGCCCTGTGTGAGTATTTCCTCCCATAACTCTAGACATGGTCATTAGAGACTCATCAATTTTGAATAGGAGGTGCCCACAAGCCTTGCACTAGAGATGCTCTAACCCAGCATTTTCCCTTTAATAAATTGGCTTGTCAATCACACAAGTCACTTCACTTCACTTCTTTAAAAAACCAAGTCTTTACCCTTTTCTATTTCCACCATCTCAGAAATGGTAAAAATCCATAACATGGCACTCACTTAAAACAGTACACCTCCACATGCAGTTTTAACACGCTTCTCCTTTCCATCTTAATTCTATGTTGAAAACTAATAAACAAAATCACTGACCTCTTGTTTTTTCCATCTCCATCTTTCTGAGTCTGTGTTCCCAGGTGCCCACATGAGAGTCGATCTCTTCGTCACTGTCATACTCATGCTGGTGGTCTCGCACGGCCTTCTCCCACATTAGCTGCATCTCCTGCATTGCCCGCTTGTGCTTCATGATCATATCAAACATTTCCTGCATCTGATTACACACAGCACACAAAGGTCACAAAAATAGTGAGGAATGGGTCTCACAATAATAATGTCTCCCCCATTATTCAGATTTGATCTATATACAGACACCCCAACTGAAAAGTAAAGCAAATATGACTGTTGAAACAGACAAGAGCGGACTATAGCACATTTCATACTTCCTGTTGTTCTTTGAGCTGTTTCTTCTGATCCTCAGAGAGTTCTGTGACGCCCACTAGACCGACAGGTTTTCCTTTCTTATAACCCAGAACCCTCAGCTCTTGCTCTGCAAGACATTTACTATGTTACTGTTCATATTTGAAAAAAAAAGGACAAGCTTGTAATACAGTGGTACTAAAGAGATCAGTGTTACTGATGGTCAAACAGGCTGAGCATGAATCAAATTTAATTATTATGGCCAGTGTATGAGAATCACGACTGCACTGAAGTTGTTCTAAGGCAATATTGCATTATAGTGGAGATGCCAGTACGGGAATTCAATACCTATGTTGATAAATGAATATTTTGTTCATGCATGTAAATGTTGATGCCAATCACACATACTTAAGAAACACAGAAACTGGGACTAGATCTCCCTGGATTAGCCTTATGGAGAAATAGATAATTTTTTTCCCAGAGCAGCCCAGCATTGCCTACACATTCTCCTCTTTTGAAATACAATCAATACTAGAATATTGATTTGGATTATTGGTCAAATATAAGCAGAAGTCTGGTGCATTTTTCTAACATTATCCAAGTGAATATTAATAATAAATTGAATAATAAAGTGAATAAATTTGATATATATGACATTCTGTAAAGGAGTACCAGACAGTGCTGGAGCTTCAGGTTCAATCTTGTCCATTGGAGGGACGACTATCGATGGGATGGGCAGATCCACTTTGTCATCCTCAGCCCCCCAGCGACTTTTCCTCTTCCGCTTGGCACTTGCAGGGGCTGAATCCTGGCTCTGGAGCTCTGCTTGGGCAGTGCAGGGGGTATATGGTGATGCAGTTGGTGAAGAGGCAAATGGCTGCTTTATGCTTGGGGAGGTCTCAACACTAGGGGGAGCAGTAGAGCTGTTTTTGACCTGAAGGTACTCCTCCACTTTGGCCTTATAGAAGTGATGAGCTGGACTTTGGTGATCATACAGAAAGCTGGCGAAGGGAAGACAAAGACATTACTCTGGAAGTATACTTTAAATCCATTCACATGAAGTAAGAAATGTAACTATTCTCATTTAGAATTTTCCACACAAATCTAACAGACCCTTAAAGAAAACACATATGGGCAATGGTGGCCTAGCGGTCAGGACCTTGCCCTTGTCAACTGAAGGTTGCAAGTTCAAGTTCCAACCCAGGCACCACTGAGGTACCTTTGAGGTACCTACACTGCTCCCTGGGCGCTGCCGATAGCTGCCCGTTGATCCACGTGTGCACATGTGATGGGATAAATGCAGAGGTCACATTTAGTGGCGCTTGAGTGTGTTCACAATGACTAATAGTCACTTTTACTTAGACCAGTAATGTGCTGCACATATAGGGCAAGCACACCCAAGAAGTGATAGTATTTGGACTTACTCTTGAACACTACAACGGTACTCACCATGACCGTGGTGACAAATGTAACAGCACAGACTTAGAGGTGTAGTTACAAGAGCGCAAAAAGTGTAAAAAGCCTTACCTGAAGGCAGGGTTGTCTTGGTTGTGCTTTGTAGCGATGGCCTCCACCTCTGGCCCTCCGTCAGCCACGAAGCGGGCCAGCTTCTCTGCCACCTTCTGTGTGTCCTCGTCCACTGAGGAGAAGACTTTAAGCAGCCTATCAGTACTGGGACTCAACTCAAACTACTACTCAACTGCCTCTTATCAGTCTACTGCAGGTAGGGGAATAAGAGAGGGAAGGGGCAGGAGGAAGGTAATTTTTTGCACCTATGAACAGGTTCCCAAGGTAGACGTCTATAAATTCATATAAGATCCAAAGGTATTTGCAGCTTTCTGATTTAACTACATTTTCTTCCATTGATATTTCTTTCTTTGTTTAATTTCTATTAAAAAGAGACAGCTATGAATCCAACAATGCATTAAATTTTCTCCTGAATTACAACATTAGGGAACCTAATAAAGGACTTTTCCTTATGCACTGAGGTAAAAAAATGAACCCTTACCATCTGATTGTGAAGAGTCTTTTGAATGGTTCTCTTGTTTCAGCTGAGCTACTTTCTTGCGGAAGTACAGATGCTCCTTGCTGTCCTTCTCAATCAGGAATCTATTTGGGTGGGAAAAAAACAACAGATTACATACTTTGGTCACAGATGGCACGAGGAACGAAACAACACAGGTGAAAGACGGCAAACACATTTCCTCATTGTGCAGAAGAAAATGTCACAGAACAGCAGCAAAAATGTCTGACATACAGCAGCTGTTACTCCAGGACTTACGAGAAGACGGGATTGTCCCTGTAATCTTCTATAGCTTTCCTCTCAAGCTCTGGCCCCCCTTCAGCAACGAAAGAAGCCATCCGATCGATGATGAGGACCAAGTCTTCATCCTCTGGAGGGGAAACTTTAAGCAGGCTATGAGTACTCCGCCATAACTCACACACTCACAACTGCGTACTAATAAGACAGGACATGGGGGGAGTGGAGGGCTGTGAAACATGCTGTTTCCACAAAAGCAGCATGTTTCAGCAACTCCAGACAAGCCTTAGGCACTCAACCCAAAACAGCAGGTTTGTAAGAGTTCCAAATCCTAGCTACTTCCACCTGCAACACTAAATAAAGCTCATGAACCAAAGAAAGACTGCACGAGGCAAAAACCTTATTGAAGGTTCCATACTTGTGCATTCTTCACTCTAGACATTCCACAGTCACTTCAAGAACTTGCTTTAAATGAGAATTCTTCTAAACTGCATATACTAGTTTAAAAAAAATCAACACAATAATGGCACTTGTCTGGATTACTGCAATGTATAGCATGGCTCAATTGCTTTTGAGGAAGACAGCTTCGTAAAAGGTGGCTCTGCAAAATATTTAGTCTCAAACTATAGGGCATGTGGATAATATTATGCTAAACTAATTGGTAAACATTAACATGTTACGTGCAAAACATATTTTCAGGTTTTGACAAAAGGCTACTTATTTTGCTTAACAGAACTACCAAGATACTAGTTAAATGAGCACATTAACTACATTTCTCAATTAGAATTCACAAAGCCATAAAATGAACTGTTGGTCTACCTTTGACCTCCAGGTAGTGTGCGTCTTCATTATCCATCTCCTCCTCATCCTCCTCTGGGGAGCTGAAAACACTTGGACGAGGAATCTGCAGTGGTGTCTTCTTGGTCTGTGAGTAGTTCTTGAACTGACTGATCATGCTGCTAACACCCAAGCCAGGACGTTTCCCAACCAAAATGCTTTTCTTCTGACTCTGGGAGGAGGGTGTGGAGCCTTTGGATTCACAGTTGGATCCTGTGGGAAATAACATACTTTAACCCATTAAAACAGCATCTTTAAACTATTGAAATCAGCTCAAAGGGGATTCCAGGTTCTGAGGTTGTCACAAAAGCAGATTGCAGCTGCTTATGCAATGTTAACACTAAAATTCTTTACATTAGCAAAAGTCATAACTTTAAATGTGAAAACGTTCTGAACCTGAATCTGTGCTGGATTTCTCCTTCTGCATCTTTAGGAACTGCTGCAGGAAGCTTCCATCATTCACAAATTTGTTTGAGGTTGATCCCTGTGAACTTGGGGCACTGAAAAACATTATTTATATATATATATA
>JBBPDA010000041.1:33614843-33637317 GCA_037974385.1 Arnoldichthys spilopterus | reverse complement strand
ATAGCAGGACAGTAGTTTGACACAAAAGGTTGTGGCAATTAAAAAAAAATATGATGACAATCTGAGATCAGGTTACCTTTGTGGTAGTGGCTTGCTGGGAGTCGGTATGTTCCGTTTGGCTTGCTCTGCCATCTTAGCCTCTATTTCTCGCTTTTTCTGGGCTATCAACTCCTCCTGCCTCATAATCACATTGATCTTGCTCTTTTGAGTGTATTTATTATTATTCTTCCAACCTCCTCGACCTTAAAAAATAAAGCATCAAAAACATTAAGCTTAAAGCCAACAAGAACTGGAATCCACAATACATTTTCCTTCTGTACTGTAACGCATGAAACACAGGATTCGGGCACATTTATGACATAACAGAGCATTTCTACTCAGTGAAAAGAGGCAGTTGGAAGTGAAATAAGATATAATAAATAAATCAATATTTCCCCCCCTGATGCAAGCTGACAAAAATATGAAGGTGTTTTAGAGACAAAGGAAAGTCATTACAGTTAAAATGACAGAAAAACATTTTGAATCACATTGAAACACAATGTAACCAGATAAAAATCGTTCTTATAAATAATATTCTGATTAAGAAATATGACAAAATATGACTAAACGCAGGGCAAATACAAGACGAAGACCACAAAATTGTGTTTTTACCATGCATGACAAACTGCTAATTCATTCTAATTCTATAATTGACTTTTCAGCTAAACCTTAAACAATAACACAACCTGTGTGTTTATGTTGGTATTGCTACTTCTGAACAATAGACTTGTCTTCAATTTTTAAAATATTATTTTTATTACTGAATAAATCATTTTTCACCACTCAAAGGTAATCTCTGTTCATGTGATCCCATCATACAGATATGTTCCTGTTGCTGCAGGACATTGTTTGGTTCCTGGGTTCATATAAACAGGGACCAAAGAAGCACCCACCGTTTACACACCTACATGTTGGTAGCAAGAATATGTTTTCTTTCTCACAAAAAAACATCCCTCGTTAAAATAGTAAGAAATATCAGATACAAAATCAGTAAACGATATTTGGCTGGTCTCTGACAAAAAAAAACTAAATGGCTATATTTTTAAAACTGTAAAACATCCACTGAAAAAATGCTAAATCAAAAAAATAAAATGTTTAAATCAAATTAAAACAACAGTTTGTATTGATCAATCCTTTTAGAAATACAAAGACGCCACACAAGTTAGCTAGAATGCTAATCTGCCTGCAAAAGAGCCAGGTAGTTAAGTCGGTTAGAAAATGAGGTTTTAAAACAAGTAACCATTAATGGCTACGTCTAAATAAAACGTCGGTCACATAACAAACAAAAGTTAATTAATGTCCGACTGCTGCTGATTGTTATTGCTGTTGGTCACTACTGTTATGAGGCTGTAGCCTCAGCTGCTAAACGGCTAGTTGCTTGACTAACTTAGCCTCTTGCTAGCAAAACATCGCTAGAGTTTACGTCGCTGACACAAACACAACTTAAACTGGAACATTTCCCAGTTAAACATTTGAACTATGGTTGTTTGGTGCATATTCTATCATTTACCTGTGTCATTTGACTCCATTTCTGCCCCCTGTTTACTGAGTCGACGCTTAAAGCGCTAATTAGCCTTCCTTCGAAAGCGCAGCACTCTGCGGTGGAAGAGGAGTTTCGAGCGCCGCCTACAGCCCAGGAGGGGAAACTATCCAGCGAGAGAATTTTTTCAAGAACTCACCAGAAGTGCAGCATTCTGTTAACTTTTATTAATTATTAAGTCAAGTAAAATTACCCACCAAAAAACATCAAACAGTGTAAAAAGTTTCGTTTGCTTGATATTTTTCTTCTCTTATAAGACTTCTGGTCTAAAAAAAGCACCGTACCCCAATACTTAATACAGTGTAGCTCACTGCAAATCACTACAGCGACACTGCAAAGCACTACAGAGACACCACAAAGTACTAATTTATCAAAACTAGTATATAATAGTCCATATTAATACACATTACTACTTGTGACTGGTAAATGCTAAGTCAAGCACATGCACTCTGTGTCTACAAGGCCAGGCCAAAATCCTAACACAGGCCCCAGAGTCAATAGTACCTTCACATACACACAGCTCACCCATAGGCACTAATGCACCTCTTACCATCACAGATGCTGACTTACCTTTTGCTGATAACGAGCTGGGTGATTGTTTTCATCTTTGGAACGAAAAATTCAACAAATTTTTTCCCCAAAACAAGCTAAAATGTGAACATATCTGACCACAGTACATGGTTCCACATTCTTTTTAGTCCATCCAAGAGTAGCTCAGGAATGTCTTGATGGATGTCTTCCTCCTTGCGTAATACAGTTTTAAGCTGCATTTCTTGATGGAATGACGCACATGTTAAGTAACATTGGTTTTGCGAAGCACTTCAGAAACCAGGTGGCTGTATTTCTCACAGCGGAATGACAGTTTCTTAGCCAGTGCCACATGAGGGCTCAAAGTTTACATGCGTTTAACAGTGGTTTCCACCTTGTCCTTTTCACACAGACATGTCTCTGAATTCTCTCAACCTCTTTACAATGTTATGTTCTGTAGATGTTGAAACACCTATAACTCTCTGCAGTATTGTATTGAGAAATGTTCCTTTTGAACAAAAAATTCTCTCATGAATTGTGGGACAAAGGGGTGAGCCACAACCCATCCTTGCTCGGATGCTACTTTTATACCAATTTTCAATCTCATTTTAACACTGTCTCAGCTTTTGTTGAGTGTGTTGCAGCCATTAATCGCTTTTCTTAAGAATAACGTCCTACTGCAGGAAATATTTTGAGATGACTGACAATATCAGTAAGCAATCTTTTCGTGGAACTTGATGGGGAAAATAACAATTTTGCCAGATTAAACAAATTCTTTTTTTGTTGTTTTTTTGTGCTTGATTTATATCCATTCAGATCCTTGATGTGGCCTGTGTGGCCTTATGGGAGTTAGAGTGGAATGACCAGTATATTGTTTATAGACAAACTGAAAGTCTATAAATATGAACTGTGGCTGTGAACACCTTATGTACACAGTACATCTGTGACCAGAGTATAAATAGCCATTTAATTCACATTCACATGCAAAAATGTTTGAATGCATGTATAGTAAATGATTAATTAAGTTAAACAGGAGACTTTTTTCATCCACAAATTCTACAAATAATACAATAATATTTCCTACAATATTAATATAGTAACTAAATATTATATATTCTTAAGTTAGAAATTATATGATATAATATTTCAGTTGTATTTCCCTTTCTTTTGCTTATTTATCTCATTGAACCCACTGTTTTATAACTCAGGTAAAGCAGGTGTAATGTGACCCCCGGGTGAGGTGTCACCCCCCGTCCTCAGCAGGGGCTCGCTGCCACTAACACTCCAGCTGACCGACAGCGGCATTCACATCCAAAAACGCCTTCCATTCAGTGCAATGAAAACGATGAAATGCCTCCATTATAATGGCGAGGTGAAGGGCCCGGCGGGTCGGACACCCGATCCGCTCTCCATTGTCCCATGCATTTCATATCTAAAATATCTGCCTGAGCTCAGTTCTGTTACACACTAACACTCGCATGGCTGTGAGGCTCACTCTGTCTGTGCGGGAATGGGAAACAAACAGACCATTTTCACCGCCCAGCAACTGGACGCTTATCAGGTCAGTCAGGAGAAATCAGTATTCACTCATCCTGAGCAGAATATTTCTATAATTGACTATATCAGCTTTATTAAAATTGTTTATAGAATTTAAACATAATGCTACAAATAAGAGTTCCTGTAAATAGTTGTTTTTATAAATAATATGTTCTGTCATAGAATTGCACCTACTTGTTTAGCTTTCTATTGTTAATAATAGCACTAAGAAAGTAACATTGACACCACTATCTGGTAAAGTGAATAATAATGACTGTCTAGCTATTTCAATAAAGTGACACCTGTCAGGGGGCTGGGATATATTAGGCAGCAAGTAAACAGTCAGTTCTTGAAGTCAATATGCTGGAAGCAGGAGTGTAAGGATCTGAGCCTTTTTAACAAAGGTCTTACTGTGATGGCTAGACAACGGAGTCAGAGCATCTCCAAAAGAGCAGGTCTTGTGGAGTGTTCCAGGTATGCAGTAGATAGTACCTACCAAAAATGGTCTAAGGATCTAAGGTTTAAAAAGTGAACGCTAACTCTGATAGAAAGGGGTCAGAACACACAGTGCACCACAGACAGAGCTGTTTCAGCTGCATGGGGGACCTACTCAATATAAGGCAAGTGGTGTTAATGTTATGGCTAATCTGGGAAAAATATATACATACAAAAATCAGCAATTGAAAGTAAATAAAAAAATGACTTTTAATGTTTTGGCAGATGAACTTGATTGTGTTTTGTAAATATAACACATTTTGAATTTGAAAAGTTGGGACAGAGGCAAAATTAGAGTGAAAAGCTTACAGAAAACTCAAGTTACTCCATTTTGAAACATATCACATTACGCAGGTGAACTGGTGATGGGTAAGGGAAACATGACTGGATATACATAAGGACCATCCACCCAAGGCTCAGTTTTTGCAAAGTCATGGCTTACCAAACTGTGTGAGAGAACTGTCAATCAGTTAAAAAAATTCTTAACACAAGATAGTTGTTTCTAGTACACAATATTGCGAAAAGATTTAGGGAATCCAGAGAAATATTAGGCCATGTAGAGCAAGACAAGAATAACACTGTTGAATGTGTGTGACCTTCAAGCCCTCAGAAGGCACTGCGCGAGAAACCATCATGCTACTGTGATAAATATAGCTACAAGAGTATAGAGCATGGAAGAGCTTTGTAAAACTACTGTCACTTTACATAGTCTGCCACTGCATCAAGAAATGCAACTTGAAAACACAGACACACAATAAGAAAGCCATACATCCATTCTGTGTAAAAACACCACAAATTCACTTTGCCTGAGCTCTTCTCAGATGGACCAAAGGCTGTGGGAACAACATGTGGTCAGTTGAATCCATGTTTCAGCTTGGTGTTAGGATTAGCAGACGTTAAGGTCTCTGTTCCAAATGATAAACTGACCATACAAATTGTTACCAGGGGAAGGTACAAATGCCAACACATGCTATGGGGATGTCCATTATTGCCCATCAGATGTAAAAGTACCACTGAGGCAGAGGCATGTAGTGGGATGTTAGAGAGAAATATCCTACCATCAGACAAAGTCCAGGATTATTCCAGCAAGACAATGCCAGGCCTCATTATGTATGTGTTACAACAGTATGGCTTTGTTGACACAGAGTGTGTGTGTATAATTGGCCTGCCAGCAGATCTGTCTCTTATCAAAAATGTATGGAACATCATGAAGATAAAAAGACAACAGCATCCAAAGACTGTTGAGTAGCTGAAGTCTTGAAGAAGAGGCAAAAATTCTTGCAAAACTGTAACAATTAGTTTCCTCAGTTCCCAAATGATTAAAAAGTGCAAGTTAAAGGAACGCTGATGTAACACAATGGTAAACATGTCTCTGTCCTGTAGTTTTTTAAAAGTGTTGCTGGCATCAAATTCTAATTCTTAATCTCTTTTTTCAATTTACAGGACTGCACATATTTCACTAGAAAGGAAATTTTAAGGTAATCTTGTTGATATTCTTATTAGCAGCTTCTTTCTAAAGCCCACTTAACACAGTTTAGTATATATTTTAAATATTAAATATTATTTATGGTAGAGAGCTAATATAGTTTGGTTTGAATTTCACCTACACATTATTGAAGCATACTTGGCCTTTCTCATAAAATATCACCACCTGTAGTTTGCTTAGTTGTCATTGAACTCTTAAGCAAGGTTAAACAAGGCCATGGTCTCCATGCATGTGGAAAAGCTTTCTGCTTTATAGCTGTACACCTTCTTTCCACTGGGGTGGGGACATGAGGAGCATCTCCCTACTCTTTCAGATTTAATTAAATATCAGGAAGAAAATCACTAAATAGGGTTGGGCTACTATTGCTGTTATTGTTGAGATCTGGGTCATTGAAACTTGAGATGACAGATAAAAGTCAGTCCAAAGTAGACAATACCACTGAGATTACCAGGCTACACCCATTTCCATGGTTACGCCAATACAGTATATGACAAGTACCTATCACACATTAAAAAAATGAATAGTAATATGAAGTCCTTTATGTTAGCTGGTGTTAGTGTTATTGTGTTATAGATCTTTTTTCCCAAGTGTCAACCTTTTTTTATATATAAAGTCAGCAATACTGTTCTATACTATGTATATGAAACAATCATAGAAGACTAAAACAGCCCAGAAACACACACACACACACACACACACACACACACACACACACACACACACACACACACATATATATATATATATGCAATGTTCAGTACAGTTTACAAAAATGTATTTGGGTTACTAATAGTCATTTTTATCTTTGTATTGAACGTTTTAATGTAAATACCATAATATCATAAATATTTGATGATAATCTCAATATTAATTACACAATTAAACACTTTTCTTAAAATCAATTTATTGCAGATGACCTCCCACAGCCCATCTGCAGTATCTACATTGCCATACACTTTGGGAAACACTAGTCTTTAACACCCTTCACTGAAACTGCATTTTACTGCAACATTGCAGTATCATTACAGTAACTGCAGTTCACTTCTGTAAGAAAAAAGCTTATGAAACGATTACTATTCATACACATTTCTACCTATATTTGATCCTCACTTCTTAAATATCTGGAATTTAAAGACAAAACACTTCAGCTGAATAGCGCAGTGTACCAGCTGCACTGGAAGTGCTGTAAAATCAAAACCATTTAGATCAGTTAGCATTAGCTCATGAGACATTGCATGCATAAATATGCAATGTATTGATAAATATTTAATATTTAATGTTTTTACATTTTTAAAACAGAAATGTAGCTCTCAAAGGACTTTATATGGAACAGATTTTTGAAGTCTTATTGTTTTGTTGTGTATTTATTGTGTTAAACACTGGACTGCCATTATAAGAAATTTTTTGGCTTTTTAATTTTTCTTTCTAGCATCTAGCAATTAAGCATAAAAACAGTTCCTTGCAACATATGGGTAAATCTGTTAGTAAAATTCTTCTATGGTTAAGAGTGAACTTCTAGGTATTCTAGAAACTGAGACTGTTGGTTGTCAATATAGAGAAAAGCCTTGAAACTGCATTAACCAATGGGCTCTCATTGAACAGCTCCATTTATGCGAATTGCGAATGTCATCAGTACTACGTGAGAAACAGACATATGCGAATACTGTAGTTAGACTATGTAGGAAACATGAAACAAAACAATTGTGCCAGTTGTGGGTGGAGCTAAGCCTTTATTAAAATCACTACATTTTGGAGAAATACAGTTAACATGCTGATATAAATATATATCTGTTGAGTTATAATGTTTTGATTACCATTTAAGAAAAGACATGTTATAGATGCTCATTATACACATACGGTATCTGAAAAATCTGATCGGTGGGACCAAAATAGTCATTCCTGCCTGTAGTGTTTTCCTTTACTTTTATCATAACGATCATTCTGCATGTTATGCTACCTTCATCTACAGGTGCAAAATATGCAGCAATAACCCACAATTCTGTTCTGGACATATCCGAATAGTTAGATTTCATGGGAACCTATGAAATTATACAGCACTACCATCATATTAAAAACATTTTAAATCTTTTTTGTATGCAACAGTGAACGTTTTGCATGGTGACGGGGACACAGGGTGACCCACAGAAAAACTTCGAATGTCACTTCTTGCTCAGTTTGCTCAAATCATTCTTAAAGAACTCACCATTATTTTCCTTCTAAAATTCCTGCAGAATTCCTGCACGAAACCAAAAGAGACATGAGATACAGGACAGATAAGAGAAAGATGACAGTTTAGTTGCAGGTAAACATGAGGATTGTTTTTTTTGGCAGATATTAGCACAGTGTTTGACTTTAGGGAGATCTCCATTGGAACTTTAAAGGACACAACTTCTTCTGCTCAGGAGAAGTATCTGAGCAGCAGGAGTCCTAAACATAAAATCTCCTTTGTCCTCCACACTCATTTCATGGTGGACCTCTAGCTCCGAGGTTTGGAACCACTGGTCTCAGAGAAACTACATTGATATTATGATGTCTTTTTTTTTTTTTCCTATGGAGAACTCCAACTTCTTAGTGCCCTCCCACTTCTGAAACCAGAACTTCAAGATGTGGATTTGATTAGTCTCAGCCTTTTTGCTTATATGTGAAGCAGGTAGAACTAATCCAGATGAACTATGTATGCTGTGTCTAAATTTTGTTCAAATTATGTTTTCCCCCTAGACTTTTCCATAGGTACCGCGATTTGGCCCCTCAGCTTGTTCCGCTGGACTACACCAACCAGCCAGATGTGCGCTTGCCCTATGAGCTGATTGGCAGCATGCCGGAGCTGAAGGTGCAGTATACCTAACACAACACACAGTGCCGCTCACGCCATGTTCCTTATCAATTATGGATCCCCTACTAATTGATAGCGGTCTTGGAAAGCTCATGTGTCATCAGATCGCCCTGAACTGGAGATCACAGAAAAGTCTAGGAAGGCTTTAGACTCTGTTAAAGTGCAGCTCCATTATGCGCCACTCCACACAGCAATAACGGCCTGTCACAACAAGAACTGGGGAGTCCAAAACCCAAAATCCCCACTGTTGTTGTTTCATTACAGTTATTTTAGAATGTGAGATTTTTCTGAACTTGAAACCTTTTCACTACATGTAGTTTCGTATAATGTTTGTGGATATTAAGCTTGACATTGAGCAACTGTTTGTAAAAAGCTCAAAAAAGGCCCCAAAACCATTTTTTATGTTGTTTTTTTATGTTCTTCATGTGCCAAGTTTACACCATTTAGCCTAGATGTAGTTGATCAAGACATGTTTTTTCAGTTTTTGTGTTTCTTAGTTTAGAACTGGAGGTATGGGCCTAACACTGCATCAACTCTACATTTATATGCTACAGACTTGTCAGTGTGGTTTAGGACTTGCTAATATGACTTACCGTGAGGCATAAACATGAACAAACCTAATCCACATCTATGAGTCTGCACCTCCTTAATGAAGGTGTTTTGTGTCCAGATTGTGCGTCTTTAGTTTAGAACTGGAGCTAATGTTGTTAGCAATGCAGTTTAGGACACAGCATGACTTACTGTGAACTACAGAAATGAACTTCTTATAGCCGAAAACTGGGGGCCACCATTTTAGACAAGAATTCTTAAGTTTTGTTCATTTTTATAGCTGAAAGGAAGTCATACTGTGTCCTAAACCACATACACATTATACGCAACCTGCCATGTAAATGTAATAAATGGGATGTTGCGAAAGTGCACTTTACACCTTGCGGATCTCTTGTCCAGGATAACCCTTTCAGACAGAGGATTGCAGAGGTGTTTTCAGAGGATGGAGAAGGAAATATGACATTGGATGACTTCTTAGACATGTTCTCAGTGCTGAGTGAAATGGCACCCAGGGATCTGAAAGCCTACTACGCCTTCAAAATCTATGGTCAGTCTTTAGTTGTGATGTTTAGTGAGGTTAATGAGAAAAAAAATCTGAAAAATCTGATTTATACATGCTACATCTATTCCACAGCTATAAAAGTATACCATAAAACCAGCAGGTCAGTTGAACCCTAAGCAGGCCAAAGTTGTTTCGACAAATCAACAGGACAGTGCTGTTTGTGTGTAGGTGCTGCCTTGCCATTGTACCAAACGCAGAGGAGGAGGAGATAGACAGACGGAATTCCTTATTTTTCAGGGTTATAAATAGAGCTTTTAGCCCTAGTTCCTTTTTTGTAGTGACCCACAGACAGAAACATGAAGGGACAGAGAGATGGGATAAAGAGGGAGATTTTTTAAGTGTTCCATCACCTTTGCTCTACCCCTGACTATCCGGAACGGGACCTTCTTCATGTTCTAGGACCTTGTGACTTCTAAATTAAGCACTGCACATAAGCAAGTCTACAGATCCAGCATTATGGTACCAGTGCAAATTTAAGTATATTCACCCTTTAAAACCTAATCCCATTCAGGCTACAACGGAAGTGGATCCAGCAGTATAGTAATGTTCTTTTGCAGCGGGTTAATAACCCATCTAACAGTAGGAAGGTATCTGTGCATTTAGAATGACTAGGTCAAGCAACACGGTCATGTACAGTAGCAAAGATCATCGGCTTCCTTTTGTACTGATCTTGTACTGTCCCAATGAGGGAGCTTTAAGGAAGGGTGTAAATAATGCAGGCGTTCATTAGAGCAGCTTCTATCTCCGAACAGAAGTGTGTCTAATTAAACATGCTATCAGCGTCCGACATTTCACAGCAGTGCATGCTTCATTGCTGCCAAGGGTCAAGAGAAAGTTTTCATTTATTATTTACAGTCAGTAAACAAAAGCAGTTGTGCTACAGGCCTGGCGGCCTGAAACAGAAGTCCCAAAGCCAGTTATGCATTTCATTTAATCAAATGAAACTGAATTATTGTGGACTGCAAAGTGGGTCAGGAAGAGATCGAGAAACTGAGCACTTCATCTATTTGCCTGCTGTAGTTTACACTGCTTTCAAGACACCACGATATGTTTAACCTGCTCCCAGAAACATCGAATATACACTGATCAAACATAACATTACAGGTAACGCGAGTAACATTGACAATCTAGTTATTTTATTACAATGGCAGCTAAGTATAGATGAGAATAAAATGAGAATTAATAGGTGGTTTGTCCCACTCTAGCTTCAGTTATGTCCTCTGTTCTTCTGGTAAGGCTTTACACTAGATGCTGGAACACTGCTATGAGGGGTGAATTGCATTCAGCCACATGAGCATTAGTGAGGTCAGGTACTGATGTCGGGATGATTATTTCTGAATTACAAATGCCTATCCAGCTCATCCCAGATGGATGGAGCTCCATTACACCAGAGATCTCAGTTCCACTGCACTGAGGGGCTTTTTTTTTTCCACTGAGGGGCTTTTTTAACCCTGACATGTTGACCATGGGCAACTGCTCCAGACCGTCCTATCGGACTGATTTTCTGGTAATAATTTACAAGTTTGTGTGGTTGCTTAATGGTCAGGTACCTTCCCATGTAATCAAAGGGTCGCAAGTTCAAAGGTACCACTGAGGTACCCTTAAGCAAGGAAAATAAAATAATAATAAAAATATAAGAATTAAATAATAAAATAATAATAATAAAATATAAATTAGCTCAGAATTAAACCAATTAATTATAAATAAGAGAGCAACACTGCTATGCAGAGCTGCCATAACAGGAGTGGGGGGGTAGATTCCATGGGTCCAGCACTGACAGTGCAATATTGCATCATTGGACCCAACACTTGCAACATTTGCCAATGTGCCTGATATACTTAACAATGCAATATACACTGTGCACCACCAGGTCACTGTCACAGCTGTGATGAGAATATTCCACCAGCCCTGTTATACATAATCAATTTCTCATTGATTGATGTGGTAAAGAGGTGCTTATAATTTGTGCCATGTAGATAGTAACTGTAAATGCATAAAGCTATCAATATGGCAGGTATTTCTCATAAAATGTACATTTTTAATAGCCCATATGGCCCTTAAATTACATATTTGATCTTTTTCTTTGCCCAATTTATTTCTAGTCAATGACTCACCTACTTGCAAAGACTCCCCAGTCATATGGTTCCATGTACAAAAAGATGGGAGCTGTCCCTGTGACCTGAAGGTTGCCGGTTCAAATCCCAGACTGGTACCACTGAAGTACCTGTGAGCAAGGTACCGTCCATAAGCACTGCCTACATTAGCTGTCCAGTGCTCCTACATGGATGGGTTAAATGCAGAGGTCTCATTTTGTTGTGGTGCACTGTATGTTGGGCTGCGGTGTGTTCACAATGACAAATAATCCCTCACTCATTTATAACACAGACTTCATACGTGAAGTCCCACTGCATCTTTTCAAACTGCTGCCATTGCAGCATCATTAGACGGCTCAACACGTCTGGGGAGAAAACATTAAGCACAAATTCTAATAAGCCAGGTAAAAGACTCATGCACTGGAAAGCAATGTGCTAAGTGATGGGGGAGAGGGAGGGTTATTCTACCCACGTAGTGCATATTTATAGTTTTAAAAAAAATTAAAAGATTAAAAAAAAAAAACTATGTCCATATATTGCTAAGAACAAACAGAAACTGTACAATAAAATGTCCACATGTTTCCTGTAAATCCTGTGTATTTACGGTCACTTGACCATTTGACCTGGGTGCCCAACGCTTGCATACAACTGCAGGTACAAACAGGCGTGGCTAATCAAACAGGACGTCTACTGACTACTATAATCTTTTCCTCAAAGACTTTAACAACGATGACTTTATCTGCAAGTCGGATCTGGAAAAGACCCTGAACAAGCTGACGCGGAACGAGCTGACGGAGGATGAGGTGAGGATGGTGTGTGAGAAGGTGATTGATGAGGCCGACCTGGACAATGATGGACGCCTCTCACTGGAGGACTTCCAGCACATGATAGTGAGAGCCCCGGACTTCCTCAGGTGGGCCTCAGGTTGTAGCCATCTTGACAACTCTTCCAGTTTTCGCAAAAGAAAAACAAGGTTTTGTGCCATTTTGGGCACTTGAAATGTTCAGAGTTGATATATACGCCAATATAAAAGTCATAATAAATAGATAAATTAAATACATTTAAAAATAATTAATTAATATTAAATATCAATACTTGGGGCTGTTGAATTAATATAGTATTGTGTCAAAAATATAGCGATACCACATTGTATCGATGTTTTTCTCCCACCTCTAGCGGTCATAGAAATTGACATGTGAAAGGGAGTTGTTTGTCATTGTAAACACACTCAATCATACCTCTGCTTTTACCTATCAATGGTGCCCGGGGAGCAGTGTAGTAGTATGGTACTCAGGTCAGGACTTGAGCCTGTGACCTTTGGTTCACAAAGGCAAGGTCCTAACCATTACGCCACCACTGCCCACCACAAAGTTAAACTGATCATTAATATGTTATTGTAAATTGTTCATTTGTATTAAACACATTTGGAAAAAAAACATCTGAAGGTGTTTTGACAGGCCACACAGATCCTGAGCATTTCAGCCAGTTTATTTTCTAAACATTTTTCTAAGATGTTCTGTGAATCTCTTTAATGTGAAAAACTACACTCTTGCTTAAATAAAGCTATGTTTAAAGTATAACTGAAGACGTTTAGAGAATCCTAACAGTATATATGGTTTCGTTTCAGCACGTTTCACATCAGAATATGAGCTGTTGAGGACCAAAAAGGATCATGGGATGAAAATGATTTTTTCTGGATTGGATGGACACGGAGCTGCACAGGAACTGGGGAAAGCTGTGTCAGTACGAAGTGGTGAAAGGGAAGTTTAGCGAAAACCTTTATTTACATTACAAAACCTGACCTAGATTCTCATTCCCAGGAAACGATGACCGCACTTTTTCTCCGCCTGTTCCACAAAATAGTTACACAGGTTTCGGGTGTAAATATCATACACTACATACTCGTTTTCCAGTGTCCTTTCTTCTGTGTGCATTTTGGATGGAATCTGAAATGCAATAGTATTGAATTCTGAGATGTGAGCACTGCCCTGTCTATTAAACATGTAGAGGCCACTGTTCTCTATAGTCCATTTGTTTATGTATTGTACAGGACATAATCACAGTTTCCAAACATTAATATAGCTAACGTTTGCTATACTGATATTGCAGAAAGCTCCAGTTTGTAAAGATGATATTGATGATGATGTTTTTTGCCCAATTGCTACCTATTAAAACATTCTCTCGCCCGGTCACACAATGCTACCAATGCTAGCACATGGATAGCACATGCTTCCTCCAGGACAAGCGAAGCGTCACCAATACATGATTGTACAGTTCAACACATTTGGAGATTAAACAAACAGCCAGTTTTGTTACACCAACTTACAGACAGGCAGCTTTGAACAGGAACACACTAGGTGGGAGGGAGGGGGAGGGCTCCATCCAGAGAGAGTGAAGCCAATTACTTTCATTGACTCCTAACCATGAATGGCTTTGTCCTCGCCAGAAATCTAATTTGAGATCTAAGGAGAACACCAACAACTATACCAACTATATATTTGTGTATGAAAAGCTGCAAGTCCCATTGCGTTAATAACAGCGCCAGTCTTAGCAGTTACACCAGTCTCTAGAGATTCCTCTCCAACTGTTCCACAAACTGGGTGCATTTCACTTGCGGTTCCATGTTGAGAATTGGGCTTTAGGCCTGGCGATACTGCTGGTGTCCCTGTGTTCCATCATATCTGTTCAGTCCGAAATGGACACCTGTGAGAGACTAAACCCGACAGCAATGATCACTACAGACTGGTGTAATCCTTACCCTACATGACTGGCGTCACCACTGGGCCAAGGGGACGCATCACCAAGGATCAGAGAAGAAGTGACGCATGTGACTAATGACTTGCAATGAAGTGCAATATATGAAACAGTCACCACCTCTGCAACACGCTTTAAAATGAACACCCGGACAACTCTGCTTCTTAAAAGAATCTTATTTTAATAAATCAAAAGTACTGATATCTACAAAACTGTAGACAAAATTTTTCTTCAATATGATTTTTAGAAAGTACAGTACAATTTACGTAGATCTCTCTTGTAGAGTGTTATTTACAATTGCTTTTTTTGTCATTTTCTTTTTTCCAAAATGTAACAACGTTCTTCTCCCTGTTCACCTCGCGATCAACAATTAAATGACAATGGTCGTATAAAAGTAATGGAAACGATATGCATCACAGAGCGATTTCAAAAGAGGAAGATAAAGAAATGTTTAGAGATTTGACAGCCAGACGTTATTACTGCTCAAGTCAACGCTTGTAAATCTGATGAGACTTTAGGAAGCACGACTAACGTTATTCACTCGTTCACCGTTTTCCAGTTTCTCATACTCACAGACTTGGAGTGCACTCAACTGACACGAAGTGCAGGAGCTGATGAGTACTGGGACTGGAAAACGGCAATGGATTGAACCATCATGCTGTTCATGTCCATTAAAGGGCAGAACAGTTGATGCATTATAGGTCCACCATAACAAACATTAAACAGTGACATTGCTTTTTCTGACTCAGTACAGTATATACAAGGCTCATCAAAGAGAGCCACTGAATTGCACAATAAGGAAGGAGGGCAGCTACGGCACGGGAGGATTCAGAGGTTAAGGAAGGGAAAAAAAACAACAAAAAAACTACTGCAGCGCCAAAGAGAAGAAAACAAAATCAAAAATACAGGAGGTCAGAAATGTTACCTTCATGATGCATAGATCCAAAACGAAAGATCAAGTATTAGCAATTAAGACAACAGGCAGGATGTTAGGGAGAGAAATATGAAAAGAAGGGAGGGGAGGCATGTATTTAGGCTGGAGACTGACTGAGGAGAACAATGTGACACTTTTGAACAGGTGTGACTTCAACTCTTTGGGAAAATGGAAAAAAAAAATGTGCGGTAAAATTTCACACTAGAGCTCTCTAGGGTGGGTTCGTTGATTCGAACTAGCTTCTGTTAGCCTAAGCTTTCACTAGTAAAAAACAAGGCCTCTTTAGAGTTAGCTGCAGAACAGAGGAAGAAACTTACTCTCTACTTCTCTGAAACGAAATGGAAAAATACTGTGCTTCTGTTGCTCTTAATGAATGCGCAATTGTTCCTTCACAAGGTCCGAGTGTCTTCATGCTGATAAGCAATTAACGATTAGTTCTGTTCTATTGCGGAGCTGCTCGGCCCAATTAGTATATACACTTGAAACATGTCATGAGCAAAACCGAAAAAGCCAACTGGAAACATGGCGGTGATGTGCGTTTCGTTACTGTTTGTCATGAACATGGCCATTTAGGGAAAGGTGAAGTGGGTCAGCTGTTCTCTGGCCAGATTAGCCCAGTCACATGAAGCCCATTTATGTGCAGCATGTATTAGCAAGCAGCGTTCAGAAGCCTTGCAGGGTACCCAGTGCCATCTACAGTCTTAAGTAGGGACTGACTGAGATTTTGGGTAAGGAAACCAAGTGGATATCACTCAGATCTAAGGAAAACACTACAAGATGATCATGTTCCCTGCAAAATCAAAGGTCTGATTTCTAAACATGAGTTTGCATGGAGCTTGCATGAAGGCATGGCATTGTAAAGACTGATTTGCATTAAAATATTTAAATGAAACCTATTAAATAGGTAATAGGTAGTATTAGGGCAAATCTACAATGTGATGCACTGCAGGTTACCACAGTAATGATGTCCTTTTCATATAATTAAAACACTATCAATTGTTGTAACTATCAAAATGCTGTTCATGTTCTGAAAGGGTGTTGATTTAAATTAAAGATGAAAAACATCACTGCTATGCTGGGGTAGATATTAACCCAAATATTTCCCCCAAAATGCTTCAAATTACGGCTGTTCCTGAAGCACATCCCGATTATATTCTTTCGGACAAAACTCATAAAAAAAGAACCAAATGTACTAATAAAGAACAAGATCCACTGGAGTTATAGCAGCACTGCTGCATACTGAAGCTGGATAAAGGGTGGACTACTGTGTTTTGCCTTAAGAAAATGTAAGAAAAACTGATTCTAGAGGTTAGTTACGCAGTGGCAATGGATACAGCTCAGTGAAAGCTAAATCAGAAAAAAAAATTCAAATTTTAATTAAGATATTGTGAAAACAGCAGCCTACATCTGTACTGGCTCTAGTGAAATAGTGAGTACACATCCTGAGTGGGAAAGGAACTGATTTGGTCAATGGCAAGTTAAGAAGAGGGAAAAAACGTGGAGCAATTTAGCAAAACAAAAATTCAAATACAGAAGCAATCGGTCTATGCTCTAGGCAAATTACAAGACTCCTATATGAAGAGGGAGGTCAAATGATTGTCGTAGAAAGCATGAGGGCAGAATACAGTGGAATGATAAAGAATTATCCTGAAGAACTCTCAATGATGGCTCAATGTGTCAGAACCTGGAAGAGAACTTCCACTATTTAGGTGAGTCAGTGAGAGAATGGCCTCTGGCAGCTGTGCTCAAGATGGAGCGTGGAAAACGAACTTGAGACAAAAACGGGCAGTTGTTCCTTTGAGTGCGAAAACAAAACAAGGTTTCACCACTTAGCTCTTTGTCCTTCACGAAGAAAGCAGCACCAGTCCACCATGGCCTCGTCAGGAAAAGGGTCAGAAGTGGGACGAAACCGCATCGCCAGCATGTCAGTGGAAGCAGATAAGAGGAGCTAAGCACTCTGACTTTTATAGGGCTGGAAGAAGAGAGATGCAGACAGAGAAAAGAGAGAGCGAGCGGGAGAGAGAGATACAGAGAGAGAGAGAGAGAGAGAGGGAGAGTGTGAAAGTGCTAAAAACAAAAGCACAGTCCAGTTAAGTCCAGCCCCAGGGTGGTGGACGGTAAGGCCTTGGTCTTCACAGTAGAACACAGCGGAAGAAGCTGCTCTTTTTCTGTTGCTCAGTGGTGATCTTCACTCCATGATTGCTGCCCTGGGGATTGTTACCCTCCTTAAAGGAAAGACACAAAAAATGTATAAAAATCAGAAAACAAACTTGGTTCTGTTTCCGTTCAGAATTTCAGATAAATTTACTTTCTAGTGATCTACACATATATGTAAAAAGTTGAAATGGCTTTGAATAGGGGCAACTATTGCCATTACAATGTAATAAATACTTTCAAATTTTAAAAAAAGACAGACTTTCTTCTTAAAATCACCACTTATGCAATGCTTTAAGACAGGAGGAAGTGTCTCACCAATTTTGTGTCCATCTTTGCTTTGATGTCTCTGGCGAGCGTTAAGAATGCCTACAAGTAGAGCACAATAAGTTTCACTAAGTTAGCTCGTCAAAACTCGTCTGTTTTTCGGTTCTGCTTTCTGATTACTGCATGCACCGCAGCTCCATACTTTGTAAAAGCGAACTTCTATGTAGGTCACTTACATTCTCCACGTTGATGTTGGCCTTCGCACTCGTCTCCATGAACTTGATGCCATACTCTAACGCCAGCTGACGAGAGAAGATTCACAGATCATTCCCAATAATGTTACGCTTGCAAAATTGGTTTTACACAGACTAAATTAAAATGTGCTGCACCGAAAGAACATCCCGGGCCAGATAAATAAAACATACTGGTAACAGAATGAAAATGTTTAAAACAAATTAAGCCTGATTTGTGACCATAGAGGTGATGATCAGCCTAGCAGTCTCTCTTCCACTGCAGTATTTGTTCATGTGACCAAATGTACATGTGGATATACATATCTAAGAAATCTAAATATCAGAGTAATTCTAATAAAAACTGTAAAGATTATAATAAAATAAAAATAATCAACTGTAGCAAATAAAGCAACTTCTATTCATGGTCAAAAAGATTGTGAGGCACAATAAAAAAAGCCTCCAAACATCACAATCCCAGCTCTAGGACAAATCCCTAAGAATCCCAGTACATGACTAGTTGCAGGGTGTTCACTGGTATTATGGATCACTAACAGCACTAATGTCTTACCACCATGTTATTTGCTCTTACCAACACAGTGCAGGTCTGGCTTACTGTGTTTACTTTGTGACTTGTATGTCTTGTTTTTTTTAATGTTGACTGAACTGGTTTGTGCACAAAATAATGAGCTTAAAAAACAAGTAATGCCTGAGGTTTGGATGGTGTACAAACTAGCACGGTCACCTTTTCTCCTCGCTCTCTGGACACTTGTCTTTTTTCATTGATGTCACATTTGTTTCCCAGAATCATCTTCTCCACATCTGCTGATGCATGCTGGGTAAGAAAGAAAAAGTGTGCATCAAATTATTGTGATAGTGCCATGCAAAAATGCGACAATGTGCATAAAGGACAGATGGAATTTATCATGGAAAAAATGCATTCTATTAATTATTATATGTGTATATTAAGTGTGTTTATACATTTAGCAGTCCAGCACATTTATGTCTAGTGACTAGTTTCATTAGTGAATTGTGTCGCAACTGAAAATTATTTTTCGTCGTTAAAAACTCAGTTTAAATATTTTGAGTAAACTGAATTGTCAGCTCAGTATTGTGAATTTAAAATGAATCATGGACTCTGTGTGACACTTCTAGGAAGAAGAAGTTTTATCACAATAAACAATATTCTAAACAATATTCATATAGCCACCATTAAAGCTACAAAGTATTCAAGACACTGACCTCCTCAATGTTCCTGATCCAGTTCTTGATGTTGTCAAAAGATTTCTCATTAGTGATGTCATACACCAGCATAATGCCCTAAGATGGGAGAAACAGAGCAATCAGCTCAAAAATAAGGGTGTCACATAACTAAGAGCAAAGAACTAGAATACAACAGTGCATAATACAAACATGACTGGCTGGCTTGCAGAGGATTAAAAGAGCATGTCTAGACATTATTTTTCAATTTCAGGTGTTGCAATGCATGAGATAAACAATGATTTTTCCTGATTGTTAACTCACCATTGCACCTCTGTAATATGCTGTCGTGATTGTTCGGAAACGCTCCTGTCCTGCTGTGTCCCTACGAAACACATTAAAACTGCTAGCAGAAAGTCTCAACTATACGGGCTCAACTTTTTTCAATACAGCAACGTAACAGACATCTGAACAGTTTCAGGTTTCAGTACTTTACTGAAATAAGCGAGCACCAGGATGACCTTGTCTTTTGCCTACATGTTGTCTTTTGACTTTTCCCTGCCTACAGGGTCCTTTCATTTTTCATATCTGTGACGAGGCTTTTTAAAGCTTAAAAACCATGCAAAGGGTATTAACACTTACAGACAAGTTTATTAACCTTTAGAAATCTGAGCAATTTCCTGTGTTCAATCTAGGGCTGCACGATATATCGCTTGTACATCATTATCACATTATTGGTCTCTGCAATACAGAGATCACAAAATATTGCAATATGCAAATGAGCCTCTAACCAATCACAAAACTTCTTAGAACTTCAACGTAAAGTGGTAGGGCTAAATGCTATAATGCTAAATGAGTAGATCAAAGTAAAAGTTTTTATTTTGTGATCTCACAAAAACTATGATTTGAAAGCAGGCTGTTTCTTAAACTTATTTCCCTATTTTACAAGCTTTAACAAAATTAAAATAATTCAAGCTTTTTTTAAATAAGAGAAATTGATCATTTAATATACTAAAAAATATCACAATTGCAATATGTAGCAGTATAATCGCTATACTGATATTTTGTCCATATCTTGCAGCCCTAATTCAGTCCCATAAATATCTGGTGTCCATCTGGCCAATATATTTGCAGATGGAACTAAATCTAAAATCTTTGGTCACTTTTATTATCATAAAAGAAGGTAAACAATGAGAAAAGCATTTGTGTTGGAAGTTCAGATTATCTACAGAAAATAGGTCAGATGAAGACCGAACTCATCACATCATTGCTGTTTTTGCTTCAGATTTAGGTTTAAATGCTGTTCCACAAATGCCACTTGTTGAGACTGTGTAAGATAGAAGGGCCTGAAGCAGAGAAGTGCAGCAACATACCATATCTGTAACTTGATCTTCTTCCCATCTAACTCTATCGTCCTAATCTTGAAATCAATACCTGCAAGAAAATAAGCATATCGGGCAGGACTTGAGTGTTTATATTCAGTTTTGTAATTATGTAAGTTTCTATATACTTTCAAAAGGTGTAAAATGCTGTAGGACATGATGAGCCTCAGCACCAGGGACACGTTCACTTCCTCTAATGCTGATCAGTGCCGTTGACACGGTGCGTTAGGCTTCATACAGTACAAACATGCACTAAACAACTTACTTATTCAAAAAGAGACTTGGAAATGCATCGTAAGGATAAATAAGCATGTGCTGTCATGGTTCAGACACTCATGAGGGTCACAGACGCATCTGATAAACTTGGGAGCTGTATTGGAGCGAAATCCGCCACTTCAGTGAGTTTCCCTACAGCTACATCCGAGCTAATGACCCGAGCCATCGCATTACACGGCAAAAAGCAGAATAAACTACGAGCATTCATAATGTAGTTTGCCCGAAAAGCTTACCAGGTCAGATAGGCCCTCAGCACTCAAAATGTCTAACTACTTAACCACGTTATTGCTTACTCACCAGCCAACTAGCCGGTTGGCTTCGACATAGCAGTGAAGACTAGCGGCCAGCGCCACTAGTTAGAAAACGTTACACCAACGATCATCATTAAAGCCACTTTGCGTTAGTTTTGCGTTACTGTAACGAAGTAGTACACACTAATGACTGCATTACGTCGGAGACGAACACAAGGATAGTTCATGAAGAAATGGGTTTTGGTCCGTGAGCGATGCAAACTAGCGAACAACTTGTAAGCCAGCTGGTTAGCTTCCTATGCGGAATTTTCCGGTCCACCTTAAATATTTTAGCGGTAGCGTTCTGCCGGCTGCACGCGCGCCATTGTGTCAGCAGTGGCCGATTTAAGGTGGAACGGAAATGTCGAACAAGACGCCGAGAAACACGAAGACTGCTCCATCCTGGTCAAGCCAGCTAATGCTACCTGGCTAATTCGCCAATACCCATTGTGTTTGACTCACAGACAGTTCACCGAATAACAAACTAGTCTCCACAAAGCTGACACCACGTCTAGAGGCCAGAATGGATGTCTTTCGCTAAAATTCCGGCGTATCAGACAAGTTAAACCGAGCCGACGTTAGTGGCGAACAGCGACAAGCTACGGCTAAGGTTAGTGATAAAAGCTAGCGCTATGCTAACGCGGATCATGTCAGTGACTTTATAAAGAAGCTAAGAATCAAATTACCTATCGTTGAGATAAACGTGGAGTTAAAGGCATCCTCTGAGAATCTGAATAACACACAGGTCTTCCCAACTCCCGAGTCCCCGATTAACAGTAGTTTAAACAAATAATCGTAAGTCTTCGCCATATTGATATTGCGGAAATCCCGCCCGGTAACTGAGCGCCGCGTAGACACGGCGGTAATGAACACACACACCCCCCGCCCTCCTCAACCCTCTCACACACACGGCGCGCGTTTGTATTGCTGGCCTTGTGAGGACTCGATGCTTAACCGACACTGACACATACAAAGGATAATTCCACTGATTAAAAAGAATAATCATGCATAATGAAATGGAGAACATACACAGTCAGTCAGAGTGGCCTGAAGTGCGAATGTGCCGTTCTAGAGCAAATAGTTCATAGTGGTTATGATAGGAACCAGGCGTCCAAAGTAGGGATGGGCGATACCATTCATTTCCCCTTTGATCCGATACAATAGTTACACGATTTGAACCGAAAACCCGATTTGGACACCACATGCGCAGAAACTGAAATAATAGAATTTGTAAATAGGTTGAGGTTATAAGTTATAGGTTGTTAGTATGGATGTAATGAGCGATGATAATTATGTTTTAAAGCAATATTTGGTATTTATAATGTG
>JBBPDA010000041.1:33582649-33605429 GCA_037974385.1 Arnoldichthys spilopterus | reverse complement strand
AAGTCTCAGTAGACTGTGGTGCCCTCAGATGATCAGGGAGGGCATTCCAAAGGCGTGGAGCAACAGAGCAAAAAGCCTGATCACCCATGGTACTGAGTGTAGTTCTAGGGAGGAGGAGACAGTTTGAGTTTGTAGAGCGGAGGGATCATGTTGAGGTTGGAGGGGTAAGAAGTTCTTTTAGGTACGGAGGAGCATTTCCGTAGATGCACTGGTGGGTAAGCAGAGAAATCTTGTATTTAATCCATGATGTATATGATCGTATTCCCACCTCTGGTCAGGGCTCTTCTTGAAATCCACTGAGGAATGAAGCCTCATGCATCATCTCCATAAACACGATTTTCTCCCTCCGATTAGAAATTTAAAAAAAGAAAAAAGATCTAGGCAGGCAGTAGCCTTGAGGAGAGAACAGGTGGAAGAATTGATGGGAGAAATGATTCAGTGAGATTTTCCACACAGGAAATTGGTTTTTCATTCTTTTTTCCACCACTCAAGTCTTCCGCACATAAGCCCCAGTCGCTTTTAGACTCTTCTGTGAGCTCAGACACTCAGAACTCACACACACTTTCAAGTCTAAATCAAGTCCGTAATGACTGGAATAACAAAATAGAACGAAGTAGCCACAACAATAACACCACCTGCCTAATATTGAGTAGATCCCCCTCCTGCTGCTGAAAGAGCTCGGACTGTTGTGCACTGTGTGTTCTGACCCCTGTCTATCAGAGTCAGCGTTCACTTTTAAAACCACAGTAGCTCTTCTGTGGGATCGGACCAGAGGGGCAAGCCTTCACTCCTCAAATCCAGTGAGCCTTGGGTGCCCATGACCCTGTCACCGATTCACCAATTGTTCTTCCTTGGATCACTTTTGGGAGGTACTAACTACTGCACAACTAGAACACTCCACAAGACCTGCCTTTCTGGAGATGATCTGACTCACACAATAAGGCCCTTGTCAAAGTGGCGCAGATCCTTATGCTTACCCATTTTTCCTTCACCCAGCACATCAACTTCAAGAACTGACTGTTCACTTGCTGTCCGTCATTTGCCATTGTTACAAGACAAGTCTTATTCACTTTACTTGTCAGCGGTCATAATGTTATATAACACAACCACTTCAACCCAGGGGAGGTTGTTTTTGACCACTACACTAAGTCTTTCAGTGAAAAGGTGAAAGGCAGGGACCGACAGCAGGAGCCTGAAGCAACATCAGACTGAGGGACAGGGGATGAGATATTCAACATACATTAATAAATTATTATAAAATATAAAGGACACTAAAATACTAGAAAAACTAGAAAATTTTGGCGCGTCTGATTTGTGCAGACTGATACAATTCTGCATTGATTTAAAGTCAGGGGGTCACTTCACATGGGAGCTATTGAACAAACTGGTATGATCTTTTAGACTAATTTATTGACGGTCCCTAAGTGAAGCTACTGTGACTGTGTGTCAAATATCCAACGTAAAAACGAACTTTACCGCGGTAACATAGTGCTCCACTCACTTTCTCTCGGAGGTCCCTTTCGTCGTCCAGCTCCCTCTGCAGCAGCTGGGCTCTGTCCTCCGCATCGTCCGCCTGCTGCTGCAGCGCTTGGATTTTCCTCTTCACCGCATCTAACGAGTTTACGGACATTATCGAGCTACAAGTAACGAAAGAAAAGCAAAGTAACCGAGTAACGCCAACGAGCCGCTGAGGAGCTACAGCTGCTCTGAAGACTCCTCACAAACTCGCCAAATTCTCAAACGTCTTCTGCTAATGCTAGTCTAAAGTTTGAGGAAACCCTGCAAAAAGTCACTTACTTCCAGTTTAACTCAAATCTACAAGTTTCTCTCCCACTGTTCTGTGTTTAGACCTCAAATCTCACTCTCCGTTCTTCATTCAGAGTGAGATCTGTGAACGCGCGAGCTCGAGAATGAGGAAGCCCGACGGAAAAAAGGGGGAGAAAGCAGAAGAAAGTTACTAAAAATCCTCCAATCCTGGAAGAATCTGGCTTCTCGAGACATCCCGCCTGAGGGAGGGGGAGGTCCCCCCCACGGGCGATTCAGTGTTGCAGTGAACGAGAGATGCTGATACCGACACTGAGCCGACTCTCTTGAACTTTCGATTGATTTGAATCAAAGGTCCGATTTAACGATTCGGTCACTGCTATAGTTAAAGGAATATACTCAAACCGATCGGGATCCGACTCATTGGAACCCTTGGATGAAATGAATCCAAGGTCCGATTTAACGATTCGGACACTACTGTAGTTAAGGAATATACCCTCAGATGAAATGTGTCAAACCTCCGATTCAATTTTTGATTCATCTCATTACAATGGCACATGTGAAGAAATGGGCAGCTTAGTCAGTCAGTACTTGAAGTTGATGTGCTGGAAGCAGAAACCACTTTGACAAGGGTCTTATTGTAATGGCTAGACAACTGTGTCAGAGCATCTCCCAAATGGCAGGTTTTGTTGAGTGTTCCAGATTCAAGTGGTTAGTACCTACCAAAAGGGATCCAAGGAAGGACAACTGTGACCTGGTAACAGGGTCGTGGGTGCCCAAGGGTCAGTGATGTGTGTGAGGAGTGAAGCAAGTCAGATTCCACAGAAGAGCTACTGCATCACAAAACCTCAGCTTGGTGTATGATGCTGCGTAGCCTTGTCTTCCAAAATTGCCGACAATGGGCATGCGAGCATCAGAATTGGACTTTTTTTTTTCCAGCTAAGAATGCTGTGCAAGGTAAAGCCCTTTCTCTGCCAACAAGAAAATCTCAAAAAGGTTATCTCTGATTTTATTACATCCCTATTAGATTACTGTAACTCTCTGTAGACTGGACAGTCTCTCTTATCTCACCTACAACTTGTCCAAAATGCAGCTGCAGGACTGCTAACTAGCTCCAAAAAGTGGGATCACATTTCCTCAGTACTGTCTGCCCTTTACTGGCCATCTGTCAATTTACAAGTCTCTTAATGGGCTAGCACCTGATAATCTCACCGATTTACTCCAAGCTTATGCCCCTTCTCGGTCTCTAAAGTTGTCTAACAAATTGTTACTAGCCAGACTTAAGCTATTTTCAGTAGCAGCAGTGATGTAGCAGTGAGGAGGGTTACCCCTGTGACCTGAAGGTCAACGGTTCAAATCCCAGACCTACCTGTGAGCAAAGCACCATCCCCAAGCACTGCTCCCCGGGCGCTGCCCACTGCTCCTCTACGGATGGATTAAATGCGGTTAGAGGTTGCATTTCGTGGTGGTGTGCTGTGGTGTGTTCACAATGACAAATAATCACTCACTTTCACTTTTAATTGTAAAAGGAGAACTTATTTTAGGAGGTATTTATTGTTCATTCACTCACATTTTCATATAATAATCGAACTGAATCACTTGTGGTGTCGATTTGGTTCAGATTTTAGAATCTTTCTAAACATAATCTGCACAGAATTGGAAATGGATCACAACATTTTTTGTGATCCATTTGTGCTTGTGAATCGACTCTGATTCGTTTGAGAATCACATGTCACTTGACTGTAGCCCAGGAACTTTTCAATGTCCATTGAATGCCCAGTGTGCTTTGCAAGAGCTCGAGACTGAGGAGCACAAAGTGAAGTGCACAGTGCGGAACAAAGAAGGCTTTTGAGACGTCACCTAGACAAATGACCTGGCTAAAAGCGGGCAGCAGGATTTCGCTCGCCACTTAGCCTGCTTGTAACAACAATCACAGCTGCATTGTCGACACTGATACCCTCCTGGCAGTTGAACTTCTAAGCTCAGGGAATGTTAATAAGTCTCGTTGGCTGCCATAGCTCACTGTCATGGTGCAGTAAGCCTCAACTCCCTCCTTTATCCCACCCAATGCTGTTTATTTTGGGAATCCCAGTGAATTCCCTGTCTTATGTTGTTTAGACTTACCTGAAGTGATTTGTAAACCACTGTAGGATCCACTTAAGTTACTGTAGGTCTTTTGGCAGTGATGTCAGTGAGTAAGTGAAAGTAAAGTGAACTACTTGTCATTGTAAACACAACCCATCACAGAAAGTGCACCACAAGGAAATGTGACCTCTGCATTTAACTCATCCAGACGTGGAGCAGTGCACAGCTATCAGCAGCGCCCGGGGAGCAGTGTAGTGGGACGGTACCTTGTTCAAGGGAACCTCAGTGGTACATGGGCCAGAACTTGAACAAACTGTGCATTACTTATTTTGAAAGTACATATTATTAATTGCTCCCATTCCTTAATGCCATAACATGTGCATTGCTGTGAATCCTGCTTCCCAAGTGGCCTTGAAAATCTGCTTTTTGGAAGTCTGCATTGTCCCCCCTATGGCCTAGACCAGGGTTCCGCAACTACAGAATTGGAGGGACGGTGTCCAGCACAGTTTGGTGATTTCCCTGCACAGACACACCTGGTTCATCTCACCTGTTAATTGACAGGTTAAGGGGGTGTATTTGAGGAGGAAAATCACCAAACTGTGCTGGACACCAGCCCTCCAGGACCAGAACTGGAGATTCTTGGCCAAGAGGAATTGTAGAATCTGATTGCCCTGTGGCTCTGTGGACTATCTTGGTAATGTACACATAAGTCTGTGTGTCTGCACATCCAGGGGAGAGTGCAGGTTTAGACTGGCCTCCACCTGAACACATTCACCCACCACAGCTCAACATCTGGGTTTTTTAGTATGTGGGAAATAATGGACATACATTAGATCGGCCACAACATTAAAACCACTGACAAGTGAATAACATTAGTTATTTCATTAGAGTGGTACCAGTCAGGGGGTGGTATATTTTAGGTAACAAGTGAATAGTCATTTCTTGAAGTTGATATATTGAAAATGTTAAAAAGGGCCTGGTTGTGATGGCTAGATGACTAAGTCAGAGCATCTCCAAAACTTCAGGTCTTGTGGAGTGTTCCAGGTGTGCAGTAGTAAGTACCTACCAAGCGTGATCCAAGGAATGACCGCTTGTGAACCAATGCTAGGGTCATGGGGACCAAAGGCTGACAGATGCATTTGGGGAGTGGAGCTAAGCCCGTCAGTTTACAAAGTGAATGCTGACTCTGATAGAAAGGGGTCAGAACACACAATGCACCACAGTCAGAGCTGTTTCAGCAGCATAAAGAACCTGTTCAATATTAGACAGGTGTTTTTAATGTTATGGCTGCTGTGTGACCCAACTTGTTTTAAAGTTCTCTTCACATGTGGGAATGCCAATGTCTTTCTCTAAAATAAAATGAACAGACAAAGTGAGTTTTTGCCATCACTCCGGGCTGTTACCACAGGAACACTTTATATCAGGCCTTAAATCCAGTGCTTTCACTGAGATCACTGGATAAACTCGCTTCGTATATCTGTTTCTCCTTCTTTTCTCTACCCTTCCCACACGCTGTCTCTAGAAAATTAATAGTGAGGTTATTGTCCCAGGAGGAGATGCAGTCTGCCTTCAGAGTCTAACTGCAAGCTGGAAAATGACATTTTAGTTGTGATTAGCTTCGCTGAGTTCTTTCTGCAGAATCTGTCTGAGAAGGGCTATGGGCCTGTCTAGTCTGAAGACTTGAATTAATCAAATGAATCAAATGCTGTGCATGATAAACACAATACAGTGTGATGTGAATGAAAATCAGCATGGTTTCATGCTATTGTGTGTGTGTGTGTGTGGTTAGTTGGTTATGGGAGCTGCAGACAGCAGGAATGTGTATGAGTGTGCCCCACCCCCCACCCCCCCTAGCGGAAGGGCTTCATTACACTCTGGAGGGGAGACTTCACTGTTTGCTTTAGACACATTCCAACCATTCCTGGGCCTCTGCATAGCTGACTGGGGTCTGCCTCAGCGTGGGTGTGTGTGTGTGTGGGTGTGTGTGTGTGTGTGTATGGGTGTGTATGTAGGAGGCAGAGTATGCGTCAGTGAACAAAGGCGATTGTGTTTTTTAATGCAAGAAACTCCAGTAAATTAAGGTTGTTCTGGAAAAACAGGTCTGCTGAACAGGAGGGTCATCCCCACTTTGTAGAAAAAACACAAAAAAACAAAGCTGACCTTTTATATCAGGTCCAGCAAAAAAAGAGATGAAAAAAAGGTTTTATTTGGTTTAGGCACCTGAGAAAACTGCATTTTAAAAAGTTATTTTTATCGGGGAAGTGTTATTTGCTCAGAAAAACACAAATTATTACAGTAAGTAGTGGTTTTATGTGTGTCAGTGTGTTGATTTCCATACCTCTTCTCATGGCAGGCTTTTGTTAATAAATGCTCCACTAAGTTGATTCGCCAAAACAATCTTGTACTTGTGCAGCGACAACAAAGCCATTCTATTCTATTCTGTTTTAATCAGGTGAGCTGGGTATGAAATTTGACCATTTAAATTCCATTTAAAAACTCATTTCTTTTACCATTCATCATGCCCAACCAGTGTAAAGGTCAGCTGACATTTCCAAAAGGAGTAAAAAAAAATGTAAAAAGCAGAAAAAACTGTTACGGGGTGACAAAGTTTGATGTGACCACAATATTCATGCATTTGTATGAGCCTCATGTTTTCACACTGTACAGATATAAGCATATTGTCAAAAACAGGCAAAATATGTAACTTTCCAAGATAAGGTCAAAACTTTCTTAATTTTTATTGTAAGTTCAAAAAGTTGTTTTATTGTAAGTTCTAAAAATGGTAAGTTCTAATCTAAAAGTTATTTTGGAGCATTTCTATTGATCCAGTCAGCATTACACTTTTATTTTTAAATTCTGTGAAACAGTGAAAACAACAAAAATAGAGATAGAAGTTGAGGAGTTGGGCCTCCGCTTTCCAGTACATGAATTCCTATAAAGTACTGAAATAAATCTGTTACATCAGCTAATAGACAACCACAGTGAAGTGTGGGGGGAGAGGGAGAGCCTGCCTTGGGATGTCACTAAGAATTTAGAACTTGTAAAAGGATATAATACTTGGCCCTTAATAATATATATTTCAAAATCAGTGCTGGGCCCTTGGAATCCTCCTAACTACCCCCCTTCCAGCACCCCTGGGCCATCTCACCCGCCCAGAGAAAGCAAAGCTCATTGCGATCGTTTAGACTCCCAGGCACAGAAAGCTGGAATCACTGAGATTTGAACTTGTGACCTCCTGATGACAGGGCCAGATAGGAGGTCTAAACCTCAATATAAAAACTAGTGACAACCTACAACACAAATGCATAGTATAGAAACCCCTGCAAATGCAGAATGTTGTACATTGTTATTAAACTGGCACCGATTTCTTATGCAGCGTGACCGTATTCAGGACACAATCGAGTTAAATTCAGAACATTAATTAAGGTGTAAAAAGAGAACACTGGCAGTCATGTGTTTGCTTTTTAACTGAGTAAACTGACTCCTTTCAAACTCTGATGAATGAATGACACTAACTGCTGTGGACGTCATGTCCAGACTACTTTTTATAACGATCCCCTTGAGTGAAGTGTTGGCAGACCACTGTGTCTGCTCTCAGGCTGTAATTTATCTCTCTGCAGGCCTCAAAGGTGGTTCTCACAACTAAAAAAGTCAGTTTTACTGCAGAATATTTGTCTCTATAACTTTGGAAGGGTTTATAGCTCCAATTAGGAAGCAGCACAACTGGTAAGTTTGTTAACCCTAACTGTTCTAACCCTAACACTACACTTTCAGACAACACTTACCCCAGTTTATCAGAACTGTGCTCTATGTTGTAAACAGGGAACTGACCCAACTATGGTAAATGACTGATTCTAGACTTTCTGGAACACAATCCAATTGATAATATTTTCCTGTTTTCTTGAATATAGTCAATCAGCCTTAGAAATGTCTTGTGTCAGAAGTTGCTTTGGTTTCTGTAGCTTCATACTGGAGCTATGATGCTATTATAGCTAACAAGCAAAACCTCAGACACTAAACATGTCTTGGCTCATTGACAACATTTTGGGGTAACAGGAAAATTAGATTTTTTTTGCCAAGTTATATCTATGGAACTTCTGACAAAGACTTTGAGTAATAGCTCAAAGTCTTTGTCAGACATTCCATAGATATAACTCGAGTCAGTGGAGTGAGTGGCAAAGTCATTTTCTGCCCTTCTGTAGAAAACCGAGAGGAATGTGAAGGAATATGTTTTGCAGAGGACCTGATGACATGCGTACTGTCTGATCAAAGGACCGTATGTTGTCTCCCAGATGAGATGACAAAAGTGTTGCCAGATAGGATGACAACTCAGCCAGATGCCAAGCTCTGCTTCACACATTTGACAGAAACAAGAAAGGGTCTATATAATAGAAAACTACAACTGGCCTTACTTCTATTTATTTATTTATTTATTTATAGCAAAAACATTTAAATGTCAATACTGACTGACTGCAAAAAGGGCCAACTTAGAAATTATCATGGTTTTGATGTCATAGAAGTCATTTGCATGCAATATCATTTAAAAATCTGCTTATTTCTTATTATTATCATTTTTGTCAATTTGCAAATAGTTTGGGTGACCCCTGTCAGATGTTAAGTGAAAATAGATATATATCCTTCATGGATAAAAAAAAAAAAATTATTTGCCGAATTTAACATATTGGGGGGAAAATGAAACATGAAATGTGCAAAAATATTTTCATACTATATATAATTTCTGTTGGAACAATATTTCCAAAATGATACAGAAGGAAAAGAGAAATTTAAGTATAAGTTAAGTAAAGTTAGTATAAGTATAATTAAGTTAATATAAAATGTTTTACATAGAATCTATGCATTAGAATTTTCGGAAAATGCAATATTTCGGTCTGTTCTTTGTAGAAAATGTGTATTTACTTTCAGACATTTGCATACAACTATACACTAGTCATTAGTTATAGAAACAGTAACATAAAATAGCCTATCAAAGAGAAGTTGGGATATTTTCATGTAAAATTAATTAGAACCGTTTTTGCTGACACACAAGACACCAGAAACTCTCTAAGTGCTTTTCATGGTAAAGAAACAACAAAAAAGAATCAGAATAATTGTAAACGAATGCAACCCACCCACCCTCATCCCTGTCATCATCCATATCCCCATCATCATAATTATCACCATCATTGTCATCCTCATCTTTACAGGGCTGAAGGAGATCCGGTTATGCTAAAGTGACCATAATGACCATTGGTTTATAAGCATTTGATGCTTCAATACTTACGTCTGTGGCCTTCTTCTCCGACAGTTCCAGTTTCTCCTGGGCGTCTTTGAGGGCCTCAGAGTACTTTTCCAATTCATCCTCAGTTGCCTTTAGCTTCTTCTGTAGCCCCAGAAGCTCGTCCTCCAACTAAGCCAAACACAGCAGGGATATAGTGAGACGCTGCATGTGAACAATCCTAACTCACTTACTTACTATCACTTCGCTCCTTTAGGGAAAAATTCAACAACATCAATAAAAAATATCTAAGATAAATAAAATTATGCATAATGATGCATGCTTTTTTCACAATACTCTGATATCTACAGGCTGAGACTTTACGTTCTATGCCAAATTGCAATGTGCTGAGGCCAATCTTACTGAAATAAAGCCAAATATTGTGGCCCTTCATTGCCCTTTCCAGAGGGTTCACGAACAAGATGTGCAACCGAGGACAGACAGATGTATTTATAGTGCTCAGTCATACTACTGCCCCAACCCCAAACCTCTCTGGTGCAAAAATATCAACACCCTGCTCATCAAGCTCTCTATGGAGACACTTATAATCCACATCAGGTCCCAGCTTGACCAACTAAGCCTAATTCTGGTAAGAGAGTCAGTGACAACTGGAAGACGCCTAAAGCAATTAACCTCTAGGCAAACCTTATGGTGGTGGTGGTGGGGGGGGTCTTTCATATTTGAACTAATGGAGATCAGATGGAATTGTAGATATGGAGTTGTAACTCATCTGTTTTTCTCCAGACTCTAGAATTCTATACTTCTAACTTACTAGATCAGGTCCGCTTGAGCATCTGGAAGTGTTTGAATACTTGAATTGTTCTAGGCAATATCATTTTTTAAAGGTTGTATTTACTCCCTCAAAAGTACTATCACTTAACTGCTGTACCTTATTTAAGACACAACTGAAAAAGCTTAGCCAATCCAATAAGACAATGAAGAATTGTTTGATATAAAATGGAAAATTAAAAAACAATGTTCCATTCATAGATATATACCTGCCATATTTATATAAGAAGCTATAAAAGCAGCCAGTTTTGAATTCATTATTTTTGTGACCAACACATTTAAATAAATACACCTAATCAGAATACAGCAGTACAAGTGCCATTCAGACTGAAGGTAAAGGCGTGTTCTAGTCTGTACCACTTTTTAAAAGAGGCACAATACATAGCAATCAGAACAGATGTCATTTACAAATTCTTACCTATATAGACCATATGTCTTAAAGGCATGACCCACAGTCAATAATAGGCTTTTTAATTTAAAGAGAGGTTAAAAATGTAAACAATAACATTTTTTTTGCTAGATCAGATCACACACACCATAAGTTAACCTCTAAGAAAATAGTAAAATAAGGCACAAATGTAGGATATGGGCCTTTAATACATAATATTTATGTTAGACGTGTGCTGAGTGTTGTGCACTTGCACGTTGTGGAAAAACTACTTTCTGAAGATCCAGAATTGCAATTGGTATACATGTGTAAGAAAACCCCCTTAAATACAACAGGGAAGTGCATAAGCATGCTATGGATGAGTGAAAATGTATTTATACCAGTAATATGTTTTTTACAGAAAGTTCTATGGGAATTATTCAGGACCATACACCCTAGAGCCCTGTAACCAACACCAGCAGGCCAACAGGGCAGCTGGCATGGCTCAGGGTTATTCCTGGTGACCCCATAGCCCTATAGCTTGCTCCCTAGTGGTCTTCAGTGATGCTAGGCAGTTCCTGGGAACTGGATGCTGCATTTTACTCTTTCCTCTCAGGTTCTCTTTGTTGGTAGCAGTTCAACAGCAGAGACTGGGTCTACCATCTGCGTGCTGCTCAAAAGACGGATTCAACAGTGTCTGTGCTTACAGGAATGTATATAGAACTGGTTTTGATAATACCTGCCCTGGGTTCTGTATCTTATGCCATATTATGTAACTTCTGCATGTATCATCCATAAAGACAATGGGCCATTGATGCACATATTAGTTTATGATAAGTAAGTTTATGCGAATATTCCAAAAACAAGTGCCTGTACATAAACACTTCAAAGATATTGACATTAATAAGCATAAGCAATGTTTGCAATTTATGATTTAAAAAAATTATTATGTTATGTTTTGATGTTTGATTGTCCATATATCTCTTTAACTCATCCATCCATGCATTCACCCATCCATCTACCTAAATGTCTCTCCAGTCATATGAACATACCTCTATCTAATTATCCAACAGTCTACCCAATACAACATCCATCCAAACATTTACCCATACTACCATCCAAACATCCATCCCAACTTTTTATGATAAAGTAAGAACACTTACATTACTTTCTTACTTACAACACATATCTGTTTTATCCATCCATCCATCCATCCATCCACATCCCACCTGTTTCCATTTGTCCTCTGCTGCTTTCTTGTCAGACTCAGCCTGCTCTGCACGGTCGAGGGCATTTTCCTTGTCCAACTTCAGCATCTGCATTTTCTTCTTGATTGCCTCCATTTTCCTGGCTGTGATTAGACTTCTTATGAAAAAAAATCAGCTACTGAAGAGTCTAAATGGCAATCGAGTACTACTGTTGTCAGGCAGAGGGACAATGGAACAAGTAGTGTCTCGAGGAGATGAGGAGTGATAGAAAGCGAGAGGAGCAGTGGAGAGAAAGAGAGAAGGGGCCACTGACTGAAATGCTGCACCGCTGTGAAAAGTTTAAACCTGAGGTATTGCAGATTAGCCCCTGCTCCCTGGTGACACCCCCTCCCTGTTCATACCCTGTTCTACACACACACACACACAAACACACATGCACACACTACTCCTCAAACATCTATACCCTCCCTACAGCTCAGCTCTTCATCCAAAGCCCCTCTCACAACCAATCTCCATATATGGATGTTAAGGTCTTTCATTTAAAACAAGCGATTTTGAGATCAGATTCCTGATGTTCAGTTTAGTAACTTTAGAGTAAGGTTCTGTTTAAATGTCTGTTATGAAATGTCGTGAGTTGATATGAATACTGATTATACAGTTCAAGGGTTCTAATATGGTTTCTAGTTTGCAAATAAAATGGCAACATTTGTAAAAAACAATTATGCAATGTGTTTAACTGACATATTCATGCTTTATTCATAGATGTGTTCTTCCAAAGCAATTGTACTTGGAACACACTTTAAAGAACATTGACAAAATCCCATGAGAGGTCATTAATGAGTACGAGTGATGTTGCAAACTGGGAAATGCCAATTTTCCCAGTTTTCCATTGCACTAGAAGGAGCTATGAAGTCATATTTACAAGTGGGAAACTCAGGATTCTAGATGACAGACAAAGTTATAAGATGTGACATACCAAAAGGCTTTTCAAGTTTTCCATCATTTAAATGGCAAAACATTTAAGCAAATAAAAAAAAAAAATACAATGTAAAATCTGTGCATTCTAATAGAGTGAAGAAAAACCAGGATAACTCTTCCTCAGATCTCCATGCTTTCCTTTTCCACATGGTGGGTGTAACTTTGATCAAGTGAAGGCATATTTACTATTTAGCTACAGTCATGTGGAAAAAATAAGTAAATCTAATTTAAATTGTTGTTTTTTCAACATGTTTGAAACAACATATCTCCACTGTATCCAGTTTTACTCCCACCACACAGTCAGCCTTCTTAATCAGCTTGTCTAGCCTGTTCTTATTGGCTATATTCATTGTGTTTCCCCCAGCACACCACAGCAGATAGAACATGACACTAGCCACTATGGATTCATAGAACATCTGTAGCATGGTATTACAGACCCCAAAGGACCTAAACCTATGCAGGAAGTACAGCCTGGCTTTACCCTTCCTGTATGTAGCCAGTGTGTTCTGTGACCAGTCCAGTGTATTGTCCAAGTGGACCCCCAAGTACTTATAGTCAAATGTGTGGTGTAGATCAAACACAGCTTTTTAGGAGAACACCATATCTACTGTAAAACATTTAAGGCTATCTTTCCAAAGGTTGAAGTTAAGGCTGAATGGGGGCCATTGTCTAAAGCAGATGAAAGCAGTGAACAGCTCAACATGCTTGGAGGAGAACACTAACTGCAAAATGACTCAAATCAAATGACAGATTTGGGTGTTAGGTAGAACTAAGTGATGGGGAGAAGGAAAGACCATCCTACCCACCCAGAGAGAGCCATGGCCTATTATGATTTCTTGGACTCAGGTTGGATGAAGTTGTTTGCCAGTGTTCTTACAGCAGTTCCTGCAGTTTTCTCTTAGCTCACAATATGCATACAATAATAAATAATACAAATTCCCAGTGTCTTTGTTAAGTAACTATGGATAATGAGCAGTTTTGTGAATCAGTAAAGAGTCTCTCTTTAATTGTTTAATAACTGTTCATCTCAAACACAATTACAAAACTTAAAGAAGTAAATACTTAAAGAAGATGAACTGTTCACATGCTGTTGATTCACAAAGGAATGCATGCATTACTGCTAATAGCAGGGTTGGTGAGAGGTGATCCTCCCCCACTATATTACTCCTTGACTGGGAGTTAGGAGTGGATGGAAAAAGAGGTTGAGCATGCCAAGGAAAAGTCTGAGATGTGAGGTTTTTATAAACCACTACCACATTGCACTGGAGAATTCTGAAGGCATGCCTCTACACATAGCCGAGATGTAAATCTGGACAAGCCATTTCATTAATGCTGGTTCTCCTCTGTTTAGTTTGCAAAGCAAGAAGACAAATAGTAACATCTGATCAAATTTAAACCTTCTGTTCACAAATTTGTCTTAGAATCCTTACTTCTGGGGTGGGTGGGGTTAAAAAACTTGGTTTGTATTCATTTACTGTTGACATGTACTGTATATCTCTTCTACTTTAATGTTAATAAAAGGAAAAAATACTTTGATTAAAAAAAATAATCAATACTCCTGACACAATTGAATTGCTTTTCTTAGTGAGGTGAGAGTGAGAAATAATCCATCTAAACCTATGCTAGGTTTTTTTTGTGACCTCTAGGGGTTAATCATGGCTAATCTTGTTCAGTTTGGTAATCTCTAGAGATGAAAAGTTGAACAGGGATGGATTTGGATTAGACTGTTCACAAGGCTTTCGTCTCTGTCTACAGCTCAGCAGCTGCAGGCTCTAAAATAGGGCCCATATTAAAAATGAATGAGAGTGGATGAGCCCCTTACATCCTTCAAAAATTCTACTCCCATTGGAATGGAACACAGATATGCTGAAGACTCACAGGTGCTCTATAGAGCCACAATTACAGTGACAAGCTGCGAAATCTGGTGGGTTCTGCATGGGTGGATATTTGGGACCTTAGGACCACCGGCAAACTTCAAATCTAAATTCTGGGCAGTTCCATGAAATAAACATTTAGAAAATGCTATTATGTAATAGTTTCCATTAGAAAAATCTAATTCACACTCAGGAACATGTTAAAATATTTTCTTTATGCCTGTGAATCCCTGAAAATTGCACATTTAATCTTTACTGTTAACTAAAGCTGCAGCACTTGTCTGCTTCAAGCACCTGCTACAGTGACCAGTTTAACTGGCAGTCCAATCTTAGAAACTATAACTTGGCATAAACACTTCTTTAAAGCCGAGACAACACACAGTAGGTGTGTGTGTTGTGTGTGAGGGGAGAGGCTTGTAAGTCAGTATTTCAAAAGTTTCAGTGATGCAAAGCATGTGGCTAAGTTAGCTAAATTAGCTAACGTATTAGCAAGGATATCTTACTTGCAAGATTTGTTTTTGTTCAGTGTAAATCCATGATGTATCCATTAAATCATTGCCAACACTGGAAGCATTTAACCACATCCATAATTGAAAAAATGTTAAATGTTATTTTTAAAATGCATATAGTCATACATTTACAAACCTTGGCTACAGTACAGTAGCAATGCTGCTTATTTCTCACTTACATTGATTGCTATTTTCTGAGGCTTCTCACTTTTTAAGATGTTTGTTTATATGGCAGCTGAGAGAGTATGATGTGACTATAAACACAGTTTTAGTTGCATACTGCACAGCGATTGTCTGAAAATGTGAAGGTTTCTTTGCAGAATTTAGCAGGCCTTAAGCCCATATTTGAAACACCAAGCTCAAAAGTGGGGTGTGTTTCAGCTTTATGTGGTGAATTTCTGTTCATGCTATTTAATCAGCTGAGGGTCTGCTCTGATTTGAAAAAAAAAACAGAAAACAAAGTTCTCCTTTAGGATATTTTACATTTCCATTTTAATCAAACAAAAGTATGATGTTTTAAATGAAGAATTATGAATATTACATTTTGCTACCATGGGTAACTGAAAAATCTGAAAGGTCTACACCTACCTTTTGTCAAATGTCCACTGTTGATGTTTTATTTACCACACACCTGATTAATATTTACAGAAGCATCTTCCAACCTCTCTTTAATCCCTACTGTTTTTGTTCCTCTGTTTGCAAGACTGATAGACCAATGTCATGGCTGCTTGTCCTGAATTGGGCCTAATTTAAAAATTAGGCAAGAATGAAACACTTTATATGACTTTAGAGTAAATGAACAGGGATGAAATTGCTGATATATCTGTAAATGTTTTTATGCTTATGTGTGATGTCACAAAAATAGTTAAATATGGACATTTTTGCAGCTTAGTTTCCATATATGGACTTTGTGGTCTAGGGGGTTAATAGTATATTTTGGAGAAACATCTCCACTCCAAGAAAGCTGCACTTTTAACAAATAAAGTTTTTGTTAGCATTTGACTTGGATATAGTGGTTCTACCTTTATGTGCATTTTATCCTTTACACTTTCACACTAACCATCTTACTGCATAAACACCATGTAGAAGGTCAAACACCATGAGCATTTTACAGTAAAATGCCTTTATACTTACTCTAGAATACTGTTTCTGAACACTTATATTTTTTAATGTGGAGTGTGTGTGAGTTCTTTTTTAGAAATCTAAGTCAGAGCAGTAGTGTGTAAAGAGCTGCTGATATTTGTTTGTTCTGTTTTTTTATGTTCTGTATTTGATGGATCAGATCCAAGAGCCTCAGATGACACATGAGAAAGAACTAGTAATGAGAACCCTTTGGCTTTAATTAAATCACTGCTTGGCAAACTCACACTCCAAATAAACAGCAATAAATTAAATAATAATGCCTCTTAGTAGACAACTGCAAACATGGGAAGAGTACCAGACTTCATGAGAGTGTAATGAAAGGGACAAATAGTCAGCCTGCCAAGGTGTCTGAGAGCTTCTTTAGCTTGAAAAAATGGCCAAAATTTGTTACATAACTAAACAGAAAAGCAAACATCTGCATTTCATATGATCTTAGGCCTTTTAGGCACCTGAGTTAAAAAAGGTTAACCTCTGAGCAGTAAAAAAAGGGGCTGCCAACTTTTGAGTTCAGCTTAGAGTGAGATTTGTTCCTTTGGTGGGATTGAGGTGGGGGGTGGTTGGGGTGCAGTTAAATATTTCTTTAATTTCCACACAATCTTTGTGATTGGCTGCTCCTAAAATCATAGATTTTACATGACAGGAAGTAAAGAAAACTGTGAGAAAGGCATGCATGGCATGAGATCTGAGTCAGTTGCGTGAGTCTCACACTCAGTGTGTTGGCAGCACTGAGCAAAGTAGCCTACATCATGAGTACTTTCTGTGCTAACCAATCAGATCAACAGGAATGTGAGTCTTCAGTGAGCACTGCAGCCACAAGGATCCTGAACTGTTGAATTTCATGGATCATAATGAGCACTATGTTTACACATGCAGCTTTTTTCTTAGTTTGGCTTGCCTTTTTGAAGCACCTTGCTTGCTAGCTACAGTAACAATAGATAATTTGTGCCAGAAAACTGGACATATGGCATAACAGATAGCAGGCTAGAGTCACTTCATGGAATGTTAAGCCTGATTTTAGACTAAATTACATAATCTGGGCTAATTCTACATTCATAAATCTGTCCAGATCCATTTATATCCAGGAGCTGGGCCCTAGAGCCTACTCATGTCCTTACCTCCTAATAAGAATGCAAGAGAACTGGAAAACAGAAAGCAATGAGTGATGGAGAAGGAATGAAGAAGTGAGAGAGAGCATGCAAGCAAGCATGTGAAGTGATTGTGTGTGAGAGAGAGAAGTGAGAAAGAGAGAGAGCATAAAGGAATCACCACAATAGTGGAGGGGAAAGGAAAAAGCCCTCCCACAGGAAGTGCTGCCCTACTCCTCGTTTCCTTTTAAGGCTAAAACTCCCTAAAAAGCGGACAGTCATCATGGGAATACAGCACAGATAAGCAAAGTAAAGAGCAGCTCATAGGTCCTGAGAACGGACCCTTACAGCGTATACACAGAATGAACTATTACCACTGCACAGCAAAAGACACAGTAGCTGTTATGAGCAACACAAAGAGTCAGAGCAGAGAGAAGCAAGTAAAAAAAAACACCTTAGGCCTTTGCCTGGAGACTGACTGCATCCTGAATATATGCGAGATTTATTTTTGGAAGATTAATCAGCTAAACGGACAAGAAGATCATTTTGCTGCCAAATGCTGATAAGGTCTAGTAAAGAACAGCAAGAAAAAACACACTCATGGTCTGAGAATCTCATTACATGTTCTGTTGATTTACTAGCTGAACATGTGGTACAGCAGTAGTTCTTAAACTCTACTCAAAGTCTTTGTGAATATTAAATGCCACCGTGCCCTTCTCCCTGGCCCCCCTACTGCCCCTCCCACCACAACCATTTTCTGTCCATTCTGCTAGCTTTCTCTACAGTTATGACTGACCTTCTCATACAAGAGATGTGGTGCAGTTCAAAGACACTACAGATACTGGATGGATGGTCATGAAATTAGTTGGCTTGAATATTAAATATTGTTAATTACCACTTTTATACATGTTCAGCTTTTCTGACATCAGATGTAATGTATGATTAAGAAAAGTAAAGGTTAAACTTTTGTAATTTGCCCTTGGCCCCTTTGGAGAGCCCCCTGCGGCCCCCAGTTTGAGAACGACTGCTCTGCGGGTACAATTGAAAAATTGTTTATTTGCTGAAATTAATGCATTTATAAAAACATGGCCTGTGCAAAAGTTATGTTATGGCACATTTTATGTTTCATCTGACAGTATAAAGGCTGTGTTTTCTTATTTTCACTCAACAAAATGTGTGTTCAAACTTTTGCATATAAGTGTATATATGCAAACATAATTTATATTGTACATACACTGGTGTATATTATTTTTACATCTACTGTTTATTTATATTTATATAACCAAGTGTATATTTGTCTTTACTGTACATATCCTCTTTAACTCTGCCTACTTCACTCCTATTTCTAACATTTTTAACACATTCTACATATATTTAATATATCTTTTATCTAATCTGTATATTCTGCTGTCCATAATCAATAACATCATACATACTGTAACATATAGGATCACCTATACTGCGCTTTACTGTAATATCTATACTATTCTTTGCACTTCTGGTTAGATGCTCACTGCATTTCATTGGCTTCGTACTTATACTCTGACCAATGACAGTATATTTTAATCTAATCTACATAAAGTATCTCATTTGGAATCTGGAATCTTATATGTGTAGTAAGGCACTCTGCCTGGTCTAAAAAAGTATTTAAAATTTAAATGAGCAAATACTCTATGGTCGGATTGTTACTGCTGTGATTAATATGTTTCAGTGTGCAACAGATACTCTAACTCTTCCCTGTGGGACGTCCTGTGTCCTGTGTCTTGTGTTCATGGTAAAGATGTTAAGTTCAAATTTTTGGCCTGTATGAAGCAAAGCAAACAACTAAGGAGAAATGACTGGAAATGGGTCATGGACATGTCCAACGCATTATTAACACCTGGAATTGTGCTCAGAGATCAGTTAAACATTGTTTGTGTTCATAAATAAATCAACAGTAGAACTCATGAGTGTGTTAAATAATAAAATTAAAAGCATTTCCCACGCATAGAATTAAACCCCATCGAAAGTCTCTGGGATGTCCTAGAGGGGTTTTTGCAGATTGGTATGATTCTCCCCTTATCATTACAAGATACTGACCAAAATGAATGCAGCTCTAGAACAAAATAAACTGTGACATTGCAACAGCTAAATGTGTGACATAATATAAGCTAACGGTGGTCAATGTTATCTTGGATCTAAGAACCAAAGCATCCTGCTGAATGCTAGCTATAAGATTCAGTGACTTGTTAGCTAGTTTTGCCTCATGGCTCCACTGGAAAACTAAAGGAGCAAACTTTAAATTAATAATTTTTGTGGAAAGGATGAAAGCTATGTGTATTACTTCCTGAATTATTCCTTTAAGTGAATGACACTTGTAAATTAGGAGAGGTTTAAGTAAACATTTCGAGGGCAGAAGCACGGTAAAGCCCTGAAGAAGAACAGCAGGGAGGAAAGTAAACCTGAGAGATCAGTCATAAATATGCTACCCAGATCCACACAACACACAGTGGACAGGTTGAAAATATCCAGGCTTGTGTCTGTTTAGGTTAGTAAGCACTCATTAATGTACATAAATGGCTGTAGAGCACATTCCCCATTCCAACAGAAGAGAATGTAAAAACAAGGCTTTTTGGACAAGTTTCTGCTTCACAGCTCAAATGTAACCAAACCTGACGTCACCCAGAAAACTTTACTTCAGCTACCCAGACAGAAGAGATGTGCAGTGACTGGAGAGGTGAGCAAATTGGGGTATAATAGTTTTTTTTGGTCGAATGAATCCAGTACAAGACTCTTGTAAAGTCAGAGGTATGTGGGTCATTTTTACATTCCACCAAACAGGGTCCCACAACCTTAAACCTGAGCACAAAATAAGTACAAAGGTAAAAAATAAAACTCACAAAACCAGTAAAGTGTGTAAAAAGTGAACATTCCACAAAAAAAAAAAAATAATATATTGGAAAGTTTTTTCGATATGGCAGCTAAAGCTGGAACTGAAACGCTATGATCATTCTAAAAGTCTTATGAAACTGTTATGTTTAATTTCTCACTGGAGTGATTTTAAGTCATGTGATTTTAGAACCCTTATCTTGTTCTATTGGCCATCACCTGATCAAAGAATGTGAAGGACAACTGATGTCTTCAAATGTAAAAAATTAACATTCAAAAAAGATCCATCCACCCATCCACCCACTTTCTAAACCGCTTCCTTGGTCAAGGTGAAGCTGAAGCCAGTCCCAGCTGACTACAGGCCTAAAGCAGGGTACACCCAGGACAGGACAGGAGGCCAGCCCATCACAGGGCAACAAATAGACAGACAACCATTCACACACACATTCACATTCATTGCAAGCTTTTTGGACAGTAGGAGGAAACCGGAGCACCCGGAAGAAACCCATGCGAACACGGGGAAAACTTGCAAACTCTGCACAGAAAGGCACCCATGGCTGACCCAGGGATCTAACCCAGGACCTTCTTGCTGTGGGGCGACAGCGCTAACCACTGCACCACAGTGCCGCCCCAAAAATATATTATTAATAAATTGGAAAGTTCAAGAGCGCCTGTGGGGAGAAAAATCATATTTGCTGTCAGTCAATACCTACTTGCTTCTTTAGTTTTGCACTGGAGCTACATGGCTAATGATAATTATAAGTGATGGAGGCTTATATACTATCAATCAACATTGTGGCTAAATCACCAAACTAACCTTAAGCCATGTTTTTCTCATATAGACTTGTTTATGTGGTTTCTGTAACTGTTTGACATACTGTTAGCTGGTAGGTGAATTGAGGGGGGATGCTATGACTCTTGTTAGCAAAATGACCAAAATGCATTCCCCTTGTTGAACAGCCACCACAGAGAGTGTGTTGGTTGGTGGTGTAGGAGCAGGGGGATACTTCCATTGAGCTATCCTGCCTGTTATAAAATATCCAGTCACCCTCTGCTTTTGCCTATAAAAATTTACGTTTGTTTGGCCAAAACTGAAACTGCTGCTACTGCTTAGCTATGCTTCACTTTAGTCACATTTTTAACTGACTGGTCAACTACATTCGACTTAAAGGAAAATGGCATCAATCTGATTTTTCACAAAACTTTAACATAATGTTGGTCAGAGCTCAGATAGTTTGCATAGCATTGCCCAACTTGCAGTAGTCTGCAGAACATGCCACACTGATTCTTTTAAGCTAAATCAGTGGCCCCTCAGCCCAACTTAGTGAAAAGACTGGTTGCACTCTACATAAACGCTCAAACTACAAATCCATCACTAACATAATGTGAGGATATTAAAGCAAATGCAAAGTTTAGGGTTGACTCTCTTCCTGTGAGTGCTCCAAGTTTAACCTCTGACTTAACAACCATGCCATGTTGTACATCATGCCTAACGCCACTGATCATGCCTTACACAAGTGAACAGCAGTAAGCGTGTGAAAGCCTTAGTGAGGGGTTAAGCTGCTCCAGGCATTCCAGAGGAGTGTGGTGATCTCCCTGTGTAGCCTCTGACTCAGAGAGCAAAAGGCTAGAGTTACATTAGAGAAGTTATCCATCAAAAGAAACCCCCACAGGGACGTCCTGCCTTATAGCCCGCTGCAGCTGACAGCATCTTCAGATTACGCTCATGAGGCTGAGGCGTATTCAGAGGCCGTCATCAGCGAATTATGCCCACTTATGTCACTCAAAATGTACTTTTATCTGCAACTCTTATTTCTAAAATACGATCAGATATTACTTTTGATATCTTTCCTGCTGACCTGAAGCACAGTTTCTATGAAGTCAGTGAGTAACTGATACAGCAACTGCCCATTGGCTTCCTCAAAAAGCAGTAGGTGATTTGAGGGGAAATAAAGGGGGATGCAATCCCTAATGTTAGCAAAATCACCAAAGAGCACTGACTGACTGATCAATTAAAATAGATAAAACTATGTTGTTAGTCAGTGAATTCGGAGAAGCGGACCCTACACACCACCACCTGATCAACAAAAATTGTAACATGGAACATTCAAAATGTTCCATCTCTCCTGACTCTCCTGACTGTGCTTTCATTGCCCATCATCCTCTACCCATCTAAAAAGTTAATGAATCCTCCATAGTAGCTATAAGAGTATTTAGAGTTAGCGTTATATGTTCTTTTCTACAGATGGTAATCAGCCATGTTCTATAGATGTGTGAGATGTTTATAAGGTTAAAAAATGAAAGAATTGAACATTCCTTTTATAAATTAGCTTGATTGCCCAATGAGTGAAACCGTGTGCATTGGACTTCTTTCAAAGCAATCAGAACAACAGTGTCATTTTCACTGTTTTTTCAACATTTCTGTATTAAAAAAAATGTTAAGGATGTTCCATTTGGGAAAAATGGCGTGCAACAGTAGCGGTGACAGGAACCAGACGTCTAAAGCATTTTTTCAATCCTTTAAAAGCTACCTTACAAAACATGACAGCATAAAAAGGCTTGCCAGATGTCTGTGACATTATTTTTTGACATCAGGCTACATTGGTGTCCACAACGAAATATTATTTTTTCAGATTACCACTATTTATCCATCATCAACATTGCATAAAGAAGCTCAGACACTGGTCACTTTGGATAGTAAATAAAATGCTTTTACATTTGTTGTATAAGCATCATCATCGGTTCCTGTTGCCACTATTGCAGTAGTTTAGGATCTTGGCGTGTTTATTTATGGCAGTAGTTGCTCTCTGTGGTTGTATAAGCACTTGGCAAATT
>JBBPDA010000041.1:33556791-33574558 GCA_037974385.1 Arnoldichthys spilopterus | reverse complement strand
TTATCTTTGACTAATAGTTAAATGTGTTTGATGATCAGAAACATTTTGTGTGACAAACATGCAAAAGAATAAGAAATACCACTGTATTTATCCCCTGTTGGAAATTAGGGGAATTATCTTCATATATGGGTACCTAAAAATGTCATGTTCGAACTTAAATCAACCAAATACTATACCACCAAAAGTCTCTTATGGGCATTGACCTGCATATATAGGCTAATACAACTGACTGACGCCACAGAAGAACCTCTTTGATATCCTTTCACTCAATTGAAAGATTCTTTAATGGTGCCATAGAAGGCATTTATTCCATTTTTGTTGGGTCAAAAAATGCCCAGAAGCAGTTTTACAAGTGTTTAAGGATTTGGCCCTTGAATGAAACAGGCTGTTCTACCTTATTTCCTCATGAATATTTTTGATGAGTTCTCATTTGAATGGCTGGTTTAGAGTGTGGCACTGCAAGTGCTCATTCAGAAGCAAGATGCGTACAGAGTTCACTACAGTTGTCTGAAGTGAATTATGGAGTGTTTATGCATAGAACTTTATATGATTTAACCTGAATCTGGAGAAGAAACCAGCATTGAGAAACATCCAGGACATAAAGATGAACATAAGCCATGCCTGTTAACGGCTTGGTTTCTTGGGAAGGGTATAAAAAGTGTGGACATCCCCAGCACAGCTTCACTCAAAACATTTATGCCCATGGTCTCCCATTTTTGTTCCTGCTGCTAGTTGTCTGTGTTTCCTTCTTCATGATACTGGCAGAACATTTTGAAGTTTTGGCAGCTCAACTGGCAGGAATATGTACATTTTGGGGGGCATAAATATGAACAATTCCAAGATTATGTAATTTTGCTTGTTTGTAGGAACTTGCCCATTTCAGAATGGTGTTTGGTATTTGTGGCATTTGCATTTGAAGGAGTCAGTTATGGTGGTGGAGACTTTCTTTTCTGCAATGCCTAGATAAACAATGTCCCAAGGAATTAGAAGTGGTTCTTGGTAATATTGCAAAGAATCCTTTTTGCTATCTTTATTGAATATTTTTATGTTTATAATATATTACAAACTATATACATTATAAAAATATTTATACACATATTTGTGAAATATTTGTTCTTCCCATGAATACACTTTTGTAAATTTTACACCCATTGATCATTTTAAATCTTTAACAATAGGTCTTGACCCAGCTGGCCCCTCCTTTGAGCATGCAGATGTGCTGAAACGGCTATCTCCCGATGATGCAAAATTTGTGGATGTCCTGCACACGAACACCAGAGGAAGCCCAGACCTTAGCATTGGGATCCAGAGAACTGTGGGCCATGTGGACATTTACCCTAATGGGGGCACCTTCCAGCCTGGCTGCAGCCTGCAGAATGCCATGAGGATGATCGCTACATATGGCTTGTCCAGTATGTGCTCTTGCTTTGTTTTATAATATAGAACTTTAATGGCATCTGAGTATTACAGCCAGATGTACTAGAGGAGAGTTGCACTAAGGTAGACCTGAAAAAGCCTGACTGATCGATACGCCAATTTTAAGGAGATACCCAAATTTCATTTAGTCTGGGTGAATAAAATAGCATATGAGCATGAAACCACGAATCCTGAGAAGTGAGCATTTTTCTTTACATCAGAAGTGTCTGTTCAATTTTCAGTATAAATCAAGCTACCATTTCACTAATTATTGTTGTTTTATCAGTGAGATCTGTATGAAACCGTAGAACATCAACGTCTACCAATGATATTAGCTGGATGTTTAAACCTTTTTAAGCATTTTAAAGGTTTTTTAAGTTTCAAACGTTAACCCAATAGTCTATACATGTGCATTCCATCTTTTTTTCATCATAATGACATAAAATGTCATAGTGGTAACTTACTTAAAGAAATTCAAGTATCTGTCATAATATGTAGTTTTTCATAAGGTTGGTAACTTAAGTTTCTTCATGATTCATAATTTTTCTTCATTATTTCACATACCACACTTAATTAAATTCAGTTATACAGTTATACATATTTTCTCATGTTAATGAAATGTGTAGTTGGTCAGTGTTCTGGTTCAAAAATGGCCTGAGTCTGACCTTTGTGGCCCTCCCATCTTCCCAACAGACATGGACCAGCTGGTGAAGTGTTCTCATGAGCGCTCGGTGCATTTATTCATTGACTCGTTGTTAAACAAGGATCAGCAGAGCCTGGCTTACCGCTGTAGCTCCAAAGAAGCTTTCTACAAGGGCCTCTGCCTAAGCTGCCGCAAGAACCGCTGCAACAAGCTAGGTTACAGCGTCAACAAGGTCCGAACAGCCAGGAGCACCAAGATGTACCTCAAAACACGTGAAAAGATGCCATATAAGGGTAAGTCTGTGAAATTGTAATCCAGCAAAGAGAACATTGATCTTTGCATGTGTTTACTAAAGTCTTTCTGGTCAGATAGATCTTTTGAACGTGCTCTGCTGATTTGTGTTACCAGCGTAATTTTAATTGCTTTTCTCTGCATCTCCCTGCAGTATTACACTTCCAGATTAAAGTGCATCTCTTCAGTCAGAAAAATATGACATTGGAGAACCAGCCTGTGAAGATTTCTCTGTTTGGAACTAATGATGAGAGAGACAATATCCCCGTAGTTGTGTGAGTGCCTTTTTTTTTGGAGACAAAAATATCTTTTATCAAGGCTGCTCTGAAACTTAAACACTATATTCCATAGATAAAAGTACCATGAAGACAGTGACAGTAAGGTCTAGGACAGTACTTTCCTCAGCTAGCCATTAGTAAATCACCATTACTAACCCATCCAATCCATCAACAGTGCTTTTAAGGTTTAATTGTGTTTTGGACTGAGAGTATTTTTTTCCCAATATGAGTGAAATGTTACATTTTACATTTACATTTACATTTTATCATTTGGCTGATGCTTTTATCCAAAGCGACTTAAAAGACAGAGGAAACAATCAAGCATTAGAGCTGCATAGGGCAACACTGAAGTGAGTGTTTCAATGAGGTCCAACACATTTTTCTTAATTGTAAAATACAGATGGTAGGTGCTACAATAAATATTATGGGGGACATTCAGTCAGTTGTCAGGTAATAGTTCATACGTGACCTTATGTGCTGAGGTGGGTGTGGAAGAGTTGAGTCTTGAGACACTTCATGAATGTTGAGAGAGACTCAGCTGATCTTGTCACTGGGCAGCTCATTCCACCATTGAGGAACAATGAAGGAGAAGAGTCTAAAGTGGTGTTTGATTCCATGTGGGGATGGAATCTTCAACCACTGGTCCCTCACTGATCTGAGTGATCTGGAAGCTAATTGGCCATGAAAGAACTTCTGTATGTTAAAGAGTAAAACTAGTACCAGACCGATATCGGTTTTGACAGATAGTCAAAGCTGAGGTATTGGTATCGATATTAGAAGTGCTAAGTGGTATTGGGGCCTCTTTAGGTACCATTCCAGTGACATGCATGGTACAAGCCCAGAGTTTAATATATTTTTCCTGATAGTGTTTTATTTACTCCAAAGTTGCATATTGTGTCATCTATAGGCCCAGTATGATCACCAACACAACCATCTCCTTCCTGGTGACATCTGATGTGGATGTAGGGGATCTGCTGCTGCTGAAGATCCAATGGGAGAAAGATTCCTACCTGTCTAGCTTTTTTAGCGCCAACCAGTTCTGGATTCGCAGAATGAGAATTAAATCTGGCGAGGCACAAACCAAGTGAGTATACTTCTTACTGATAGAATGTCAGTTCAGCTAACTGGTTCTCTTTTATGCTAGGGTCTTATTCTTAATTAAAAAAATATATAAGTAAATGTTCTTGCCAGGTGTAGTGACTGACGTGATCTAAGTCATATAGAAATACATACATTCATCAAATGACTGACAAAAACAGCAGCAGATCTTTATAACTTACGAATACGTTTTAATGTACTGAACCCCTTTCAACCTCCAGGGTGTTTTTCAAACCTAAAGATGTGGAATTTGAGGACCTCATTCAAGGTGGCGACTCTGTGATTTTTGTGAAATCGAATGAGACTCAACAAAGCAGGAGAGAGTCAAGGTAAGGCTGCCAATGCTAGGATTAACCCTGGCGCATACCAAGCTGGCATTGCAGAACTAGTGCTGACTTCGCCCAACTAGGTCTATTTTTTTCAGTTGTTTAAGGCTTTGTATTGTATAAACGGCGAGCTAAAGAGCTAAAGATAGCTAGAGCACTGTCCAAAATCTTAAGCACCTATGCAAATTGTTTGAAGCCTTTTATCTTAACAATTATTTTCTGCACCAACAAACAAGTTTACATTAGAATAAAGGCAAACATACAACAAAAAAGGAATAAAAATAGTATCAAGATTTTGTGAGCTAGTTAGAAGAATACAGGTTTGGTTCAATATATTCCTTCTGTGCATCCAGCTACATGGATTTGTCACCTGGTTTAATCAAATGAAGCTATTTCCTTGTAACTTCAAGTTAATCGGGGTTTTCAAAAGGGGATGTATTTTGTATATATTTGAATATTCGTTTTTTTTTTTTTAAGACTGTTAAATATAATTTTTTCAGGTGCATAAGTCATCTGCACACTAGTGTACATAATATTTCAATTTTTTTATATTACAGTTTCTGTAATTCTTATAGAATGTAGTCTACAATGTGTATACCTCTAGCCTGTAATTTGCATCTAACGCTTTTCTTTCTTTTCAGGTTGCACAGGCTTAAAATGCATGGCAGCTTCTTTAATGGAGGCATCAATGAAGTGACAGCAGATGTGAAGAAAGAACAACCAGTGACACAACCACCAGAGAAACAGTGGGAGTGATCACTAAGAAGGCTGCTGGTTCCTCAGACTATACCAGGGTGGTTAGTGCCTTTCAAAAACTGTTGTGAACGTGGATGCTCTTTGCAATCAAATGTAATACCTTCTTTAGCGATGCCATCTGAGAAGATGAAAAAGAATAAGCTGGTTCGAGTAGCTTGGAATTTGAAACAGATGGCATGACAATATGCATTCTTACTGTATACGAGATGTGAAAATTAGCATGACATTTTGAGCTTGATGGCAGCTTTCGTGTACACATTATAGTAATGTGGTAAATATTATTTAAGAATATAATGTTACATATCCTCTAGTATTATGTTACATCATATACATCCTATGTAAATGACAAAGTGTATTGGCAAATTTACATTATTCTTATATATCTTAATCTACAGTTGCAAATTCAAATTAGTGTGATAATTCATACATTTATTCATGCATCATTGCTACCTACATAACAAAATATGCGAAATATGTTATATAATCGAGATTACATATAAAATCATAGCTTGTGTTGAATAGCTCACTAGAATAGTCACTAGAATTCAACATTTTAATAAAGGTTGCTGATATGTATATATATATATATATATATAGACCCCATGACATATAGGAAATGTATGATCCTATTGTATGTAATATATTTGTAATATATTTGTACCGCTATCACATTCCCCTGATGTAAATGTTTATTAAGCATGTATAAATGTATGCTTTCCATATTCAATATGTATAATACATTTAGCTATTTAGCTTATACTACTAGTTTCTTGTACCGTCTGGAGCGTTTAGCACAGGTCACTTTAAGATCATCAGATTAATTCTAATAAACTGACTTTTTTTTAAATCACCTCTTACATACAGAGACCGTTACATAGTTTTCTAAACTACATGACCATGAATAATGTTTTCTAAAAAAAAAGAAACTCAAAAAGTATGTATGTTTAGTAATTTAACATTTATATTTAGCTAAAACACATTAACATTGTAAATAATGTTTGACATTTGTAATGTATGTGTAAATGTGTATTCCAATAAATTTGAAATGGCTTAAGTAATTGTCTAAACTTCAGTACCACATGTATGTGATGCATTGTGATTTTGTCGACCAAGCTGTGTGTAAATACTAGAATGTTTAATGTATAAATGGGATGTAACATTACTGTAATAAATGTCAGAACTGAACATAATAACTCACTACTGTACTGTACTTGAGGTATCTGTACTTGAGTTTTTCTTATTTTGTCTACTTTCACTACATTTTGACTTAACTGCATACTTTTTATTCCAATACTTTAAAAAAATACTTTTTTGTTACAAAAATCACATGAAATTTGATTCAGGTCTATCGACACTGAAGACCTGTTCAATTAAATAACTAATAACACATCATTCTTACTCACGTTGGGAGCTTTAGGTCGGTGCACATTACTCTTATGAGGGAGAAAAGAAAGAAGGTCAAGAGGAACCAAAGATAGGTAGGGAGGGTTGAATGAAGCTATGTAGACAAAAACAGGTTGGTGTTATGTGCATTGTTTAGGCTTTGAAGACCTTGTTTATGAAGTAGGCTCCAGGTTTTGAGGTGCCAGTTAAGCTGCATAAACTACATAATATTCACAATTCTGACTTCCTTTATTATTAATATGTACTTTTACTTTCATTGCTTAAGTACATTTAGTTATAGATTTCTTGTCATACTTAAGAACAGAACATACTTGTTACTTTTACTTGAGTAGCTTTCTAGTCGGTGACTTTAACTTCTTCCAAAGTCATGTTTGGTTAGGGTGTCTATACTTTTACTCAAGTCTGACTTTCATGTACTTTATACAACACTGGAACGGAACTACGTCAGAATGTCAGAATGTCATAATGTGCATATTATAATTGTTGTCAGTGCAATGAAACACTTGTTGATTGTTTTGCTTTAGGAATCATAGTTGCGTTGTATGGAATTTAGTAAAAGTAAATGATTATTTGTCATTGTGAACACAACACATCACAGGATGTGTAGGAGCTGTGGGCAGCTGGCAGCGCTTGGGGACAGTACCTTGCTGACAACATTCAAGTCACAGGGGTTAGTGTAGTAAAAATGTGAAAAGTGTAGTGTGTAAAATGTATTTTTATCATTTTTTTGCAATTGATTAATACTTGAGTAAATCTTCCAAAATAATACTTAAGTGAAGGAACAAAGAATAATTCAATATCACCTCTGGTATTTAGAAAATCGTAGGGTAAAAGCGCCGCAAAAATGGTTCAGGAATGACTTGAGGAACATTAGTTCAAAGTCCCCTGATCTTTAATCTGATCAAATAGCTGTGGCATGTGCTGGACAAATCTATTACAATCCATAGAGGCCCCATTTTGCAACTTACAGGAATTAAAGGATCTGCTGCTAACATCTTGGTGCCAGATACCATGCAGCACACCTTTAAGGGTCTTGTTTTGGTTTTTCATGCCATAAGACTGGATAAACATTGTTACTGCTTTGAATACAGTTGGTCATTTCAGTATCAATGGCAGGGAGAGAGCAAAGCGCTGTAAATACTTTCATGCGTGTCTTCTGTTTGTGTGTGTGTGAGCATAACGGAATGAATAGCTGAACGGTTGCACTGGTTCGCATTGTTCAGGCTTGAGAATTTTGCACGGCATGTGATTCTATTCACCATGTGTGCTGTCAGTGCACTGGATGAATTACGCTGTGTAGGGTTGTTTGCATATGTATGACAATGTGTGTGTGCACATGCTTGTTTTTATAGTACATGGGGCTTTACCCATGTCTCAGAGAATTTTATATTAAAGTTGTGAAAAAATAAGGACGTCCCATCGAGATTTACCCTCTTTAAAAAAGGGCCTACAGAAAAAGATTATATACGTCAACAAATGACACATAAAATTAATATTTTGTTCATTTTCACCAATTAAATAAACACAGAACAAACAAAAAGACAAAAAAATCAATTACATGGAAAAAGTAAGAACACCAATGAAATTATCATAAGAATCAGGTTCCACTGTTTAGAACCTCCTGAACTGTGTGGTGTCATCATGCCAAGGTCCAAAGGATTTCTCTAAGGCCTTCAGAAAAAAAGCTTGTGGATGCCTATGGGCCTGGCATCTGGCAGGGGGTTTAGGTCTCTAAAGGTTTCTAAATACTTTGAAATAAATCATTCCACTGTAAATATAGAACTTAGAAAATATTTCAAATGACTGCCAGTTTGCTCAGGAATGGCTGCCTCAGCGAATTCAGAACAAAAGCAGACAATTTCATGCAAAAAGCATTCTCCAAGAACCCCAAAAAAATCATCACAGGTTTAGAAGGAACTCTTATAACAGTTCAGGTGTGAAAGTGCATGAATCTACAATTAGGAAAAGACTGGACAAATTTGACCTGCATAGGAGATGTTTCAGGAAAAATCGTTTTCTCTCCAAAATTTTTTTTTTGGCCACAGTTAACAGTACAAATGTGTGATACAGACCAAAGACAAGTTTTTTAGGAGAAGAACCCTGTACCAACTATAAAGCATGGTGGTGGAAATGTTTGGTTTGGGGTTGCTTTGCTGTCTTAGGGACTATAAATACCACATCATGTCAAAGAGTGCTTAAAGATAATGTGAGACTATCTGTCCAAATGTTGAAGATAAAAGAGAAGTAGACTTTTTAACAGGATAATGATTCTAAGCACACTAGCATTTTCCCCCAAAATGGCTCAAAAAGAAGAAATTATGGGTTAGGGAATGACCTAGTCGAATTCGAACCCCAATGAAATGTTATGTTGGGTATAAAAAGGCCAGTACTTCTCAGTAAGTCTCAAGCATGTTGCCACTGAATGAAAACTGCATGAAGGAGTGGTCAAACATTTCAGTAGGCTGATGTCAGAGACTGATGGAAAATTATGTAAATGCCTGCAAGTTATTTCTGCTAAAGGGAACAATACTAGCTTCTCTATTAAGTGTGTGTTTACTTTTTCCATGAAAAATAAAGTCAACAATTTCCATGTACTTAATTTTTCACATGACTGTATGGGTTTAGTAAAGAACGAATTGTAACCAAAGCAGCCTGTTTAATTGTATGGGATAAAAACAGAAAACGCACATATACCCACACACATTTTAAAAGTGGACTCTAAGGGAAATAAAAAAAAAGTACAAGTTAAGTGTACAGAAGAGACACAACTCATGTGTTCATACTAAACTGGGAGCTTTGCCCAGTGAGGGCACCAACAAGGAATTAGAAGAAAGTTCATGAGGGATGCTAGCATGTAGTTTGCGTGTGTGTGTGTTGGGGGTGTTCCTGTTTAACAGGTGGTCAGCGTATATTGAGAAAGGTGACATATGAAGGCCAATGTGACGCATATGTTAATGCATACACTATATGGCCAAAAGTATGGACATTTTGCTATAACAGTGTTGACTTTTCTGGTAAGGCTTTACACAAGATTTTAGAGTATGTCGGTGAGAACACACCAACACCATGGCAAGCATGTGCTTCCTCTGATTCTTGTGAAGTGATGCCCAGTGCTGACTAGCAACCCACTGAGGGTTGAGGAGAAAGGAAGGGTGATCCGACTCTCCCAGAAAAGGGAGGGCAAAGCTTTGGACTGTTGGGTTTCATGGAGGGCTGTTGCATGACTGATAATAGGATGAAAACTTAGACCATAAAGTGACAGTTGTACAACATCAAAATAAGTACGTAGGCAAGACTCCTAATGCTGCATTCACCCTCATTTGAAACATGACTCAACTAAAAGTATTTCTTATGAGTAGGGCACAGTGAGACAGTCCTCTTTCCTTAACTCCGCTGGCAAGGGCCATGGCATGCCCATGTAATGCTTCTACCAATTCATCATTTTCTTGCCTGTTACTGCTGTCAGGCTCTGTATGTCCCACATCACATCTTTCTTATCTCTGTCCTGACCCTCTAGGGCCTTATGAAAGCTGGTGAGAGGTAGACCCATCTCGACAAGGCCACTGGGCAGAAAATATTGCACCAGAGACTGCAGCAATGACAGGATAAAATTGATGAATGCGTTTCTTTGAAAAATGCCATCCACAACCTTTCAGTTCCATTCTGCTCTCTAAGTTTGGCTCATGTTACTTCTTCTTTATGCAGTTCTCAGCAGTGAGTCAACAGCTAGGGAAATCCACCCACTAAAACACATGTCAGGTTCTTACTAAAGAAATCATGAGATGTAAGTTGTAGTGTGGCTCTGACAATAGTGAAACTGACTAGCTATTTCATTCTAATGGTATGTTGAGGGGGTGGGATATATTGATATATTAGGCAGCAAGTTAACAGTCAGTTCTAGAAGTTAATGTGCTGGAAGCAAGAAAAAATGGAAGGTGAGGATCTGAGACACTTTGCCAAAGGTCTTAATGTAATGGCTAGATGAGTCTAAGTCTCCAAAACAGCAGGTCTTGTGAAGTGTTCCAGGTATGCATTAGTTACTCTGTACCAAAAGAGATCCAAGGAAGGACAACCAGTTACAAACTTACAATAGGGTCATGGGCGACCAAGGCTCACTGATGGTTTGGGGGAATGAAGGCTTGCCCATCATATCTCATCCAACATAAGAGCTAAAAAAGTTCATGTTGACTATGATAAAAACACACAGTGCACCACAGTCAGTGTTTTGGTGTCATGAGAGGCCTCTACACAATATGAGGCAGGTTTTTTTTATGAATAAATTTGATGTATAGTGAAATAGTGACACAAATCTTTTTTTGGTAACTTTTACTCTTTGGAAAGAGTGTAATTTGTTTGATAAAAAAATCTTGGATGTTCAGCAAGAGATTTGTGCCCAAGCTTATTTGTGACTCTAGTATTTGCACCCATCAGTGCTATTTATTGTTGACCTGGAGATGGCTAATGGGTGGATGGGCCAATTGCACATTGGGTAATGGGGACAGATCTGCTCTAGTCACGCCATGGGCCTCAAAATGAGGGGAGAGGTTGGAGGGGTGGCAGACTGGCTTGGAGGAAGGTCATGACAAGATCAATGGAGAACATGTTAGTAGAAATTGTTCCGAGTTATTTTGTGCGTGATTGGATCAGATTCGTGGAACTAGAACAGGTAAAAACAGTGGGTTAAAACAAAAACACTCAATAAAGGTTCTTAAATGGTTCTTGGCTTTTGCAGAACTGATTTACCAGCACTAATCATTTAACTAGCTCTTAACAATTAACTTAAAAGCTGCTTTCCATCTACTTTTGTAGATCTAAGAACAACTGCACTACTGTACTTTTTATTTTACTTACAAACTGCAGCGCTGTTGTGAAATTCACTGTACTCATTCTGTTAATTTGCTATAGTTGTTAGGTGAAGGTACAAATCAACATTTAGACATTTAAAGTTTTTAGGCTTGTTAGAGCTGCCATCCCATCCAATATGTGCCTCTGTGTACAAAGTGAAGTCTATAAATACATAAGTCTGGTGTGGAGGAACTTTCCTGCACCGACCCCTGACCTTAACCCAACTGAACACCTTTCAAATGAATCAGTTGTTACAGAGGCTTTAAGTTTTACTAAAATTGAAAAATTGTCACCATCACACATCTCCAAAGCACCATTTTTGGCACTTTATTTTTAGTACACAGTGTGCGCTGACATTGCTTTTTATTTGGAGTAGGCTAAGTATTTGTTGAGTCATGTCACAAATATGAGGAAATAAAATGACACATAAACGCATAATACGCCACATGACATTCATTCAATCATTTGTTCATTTATTTAGTTGCCATTTGTACAGAATATTGACTCTCACTTCCTAATAAAGCTTAAATAATTGACTATGCATTGGCTATTCTTATCTTATGTAGATCATCAGTCAGTGTTATGAATTACACTTAAATGGATTACTGGCCATATGTGTTGACATCTTTACACCTGTAGATGAAGTAGGCCAAAATATTAACCAGGCTTGGGCCAGTCATATACCTGGGTTTTCAAGAAATGAAGACAAAACTAAGCTACATAACTGGAAAGATATACAGCGAGAGGAAGCCAAGTGATGCCTCTTTGCCATTAAAGGTTTGATGCGTGACTTCTATTCTACAACACAGTCAATGAAAAAAATTCTCAGATGCTGATAACCTGTCTGTGCCTGCTCACAGGACTACTACAAGTTTAGTATTTAGGTGGGACTGGGAAGCTGGGCAGTATCTGATAATAGATATCAGAATCAGCATCGTGTTTACTGGCCAAGTATGTGAGCGGGAATTCAAGGAATGGCCGATGGTGTCTCTGAAGTACAACAGTGTAAAAACACAATAGTAAAAAACACAATACAACAAAATATAAACGACACAATGAACAATATACTGAGCAATATAATAAACAATATATGCAATCTAATGTATAAATACATAATATGGATTAATATTAATGAATATAAAGATAAATGCTAACAATGTATGTAAGTATTATTTGAACATATGTTTATACTATTAATCTAAATATATCTATGAAGATATGTATGTGTATATATACAAATGTAAACACTCATATTAAATATATATGCCTACACATACACACATGTACATACACAAATGTATAAATCAACAATACAATATAATAAACAATCAAAGTCATTACATACTACTGGGAATAATGTAATTGCATAAGAACTGCAATGATAGTAGCTGCCTAAATGTAAATAGTGTTACACTGCACCACCTGTATCCTCTTATAGCCTTAGCGGTTCTTAAATCATGTAATCACATTATTTTACTTTTACAATATGTGGAGGTTCTTTAAACTTTAAAAATGTTCTTCATAGTTGTTAAAGTCCATTGAAGGGCAATTTAAGGAACCAAAAGCTGTTATTTTATGTCGTTGCCACACAGAACCATTTTTAACACCTTTATTTTAAAAAGCATAGGTTATAAATGTGGATTGTTACTAGACAAGTCTGCTTAACACACACACACACAACACACACAAATGCAAATATTTGCTCAATGCCTTCTACTGATGTGTGAAATATTTTTTATTATAAGACCCATATCATGGAAAACTGACTTTTCCCACTTTTTAAATAGAAGGTTTTTGTAAATTTTATAAATATATATATATTATTTATATAAATATTTATATACATACTATTTGTAAATATAAACTAAGCTGCAATTGTCCATCCATCCATTTTCTAAACCGCTTTTTCTGTTTCTGGGTCACGGGGAAGCTGGAGCCAATCCCAGCTGACTGCGGGCCTATAGTGGGGGTTCACCAGGACAGAAGGCCAACCCATCGCAGGGCAACCACATAGACAGACAACCATTCACACACAAACACTCACACAATTTGGAGTATCCAATCAACCTACTGCAAGCTGGACAGTAGGAGGAAACCGGAGCACCCGGAGGAAATCAGCGCGAACACAGGGAGAGCTTGCAAACCCTACACAGAAAGGCACCCGTAGCCGACCCTGGGATCAAACCCAGGACCTTCTCGCTGTGAGGTGACAGTGCTAACCACTGCACCACCGTGCTGCCCAGCTGCAAATGTGATGTCACAAAAAACAACACATTTACATATAACCAATAATTCAGACTACAACAGTCCCTGACTATTCCCACTACTCAAGTTATATGCAGCGTTGCATCTCATGCTTTTTTTTTGAATAAGACACAATACAGGACAGCCAATCAGAGTAGAGCTCATTTACATAATTTAGTCTTAAAGCTACAGTACATTTAGATTTACATTTATTCATTTGGCTGATGCTTTTATCCAAAGCGACTTCCAAGACATGGAGAGGGGTAGTGGGACAGTACCTTGCTCAAGGATACCTCAGTAGTGCCCGGGCTGGGACTTGAACCAGCGACCTTCAGGTCCCAAGTGCAATGTCCTATTCATTAGGCCACCACTGCCCAAAACATAAAAAATATACCTAATGGATAAGTAGAGGCTGTAAAATGTTTACATGAAAATGAATTGTGGCTCTTGTCTCACAAGTGGACCACACAGAGAAAATATATAAAACAGATAAAAAATGTACAAAATCAACCCTTTAATTAAAAAGAAACACTGAAGTATACTCTTATATACTGTAGACAACAGGTCTTCATCTTAATGGGTTATATGTTCAATCAGTGTCCTGATTTAAGAGAAAACGTCTGCTCATTGCATTAAGGTAATGACTGAAAAACTGTGACCAAGCCAACTGTGGCAGTAAACAAGCCCCAGTTACGTCAGCAGTGGTTAGTATTTAAGTACATGACTGTACAAAGGAGTTCAGACTCAGGCATGTTTTCCATGTTTGGGTTGTAATTTGACTTGGTGTTGTCTCCAACTGAGTTATCATGGTTGGCCATTGAAAGTTTAAATTAATGAAAATGCTTCAACATTTCAAGGTTAAACAGGCCCTAAAAGTCTGAACCCCATAAATATACCTCTGACGTTAGACCCATAGTCATTCTGAACAATGGCATGCGTGCCACATTGTCATGGATACCCAGAAACTTCAGATCATGTTAGCAACTGTACATTTGGTTCTGTTGACATGGGGCGATACAGACGTAAGCACCCACTGATGGTTTCTAAAGACGTGTGCATTCTTCTGCATGCTGTAAAACAGAAGACTCAGAACCTGGTGGCCTGACTGCAGAGACAAAGTTAGATTCACAGAGACACAGATGGTAATTCTGAACTGGGTGCTTATTGAAACATTAGAAAAGCCTATAGCTTACCTACTGATCATATGCATTCAGGACCCAGGATATGTCACAGGGGTGCTTTTAATTATAAACAGACCAAGAAGACAAGAGAAAGATGAACATCAAGTGACATCTAATGGTGAGAGTGAAAACTGGCATCGTATTTATGATTAGAGTAATGTTAGTTCAATGCTGAACAATGTAGACCAGCTGAGAATGTGATTTATGCAAATGAAACAAAGCAATGCCCCTAAACCAATCAACCAACCAACCATCCAACCCACCAACCATCCAACCAACCAACCCACCATCCAACCATCCAACCCACCAACTAACCAATCAAACAAATGAATAAAGAACATCATTGCAGCCTGGTTGAATTACACCCAGATGTTATACTGACAAACAGCTTAATATTGACACTTTTATTCAAAATCTTTAGATTTCAACTAGATGGTATTATTCTTTCTATAAACCTAAATGTGAAGTTTGTACTGGTAATACTACTACTAATGAAAAAATGAATCAATAAAATTTTTTCTCTATAAAATGTGCCAATAATGGAGAATTACAGGAATTCAACTTCACCTGGCCAGTCAGACAGAACACAAGAGTGATAAATCAAGTGTTGCACATGAGAAATTCAATTAGTCTGCATGAATCTTAAATCTTTAGTCTGCACAGGAGGCAAAACTAGATTAAAAATCATACATTTCAAAGGCATTTGAGAATACCAGGGTTTACAATGTTGATTGACTAATGATTTTGTCATGAATTTTGACACAATGGGGTGACAAACAACCCAGTCTTGCTTACAAAGGCTGAGCCTTTGATGATCCCTACTTTTATACCCAGAAAGCTGTTCTTACTGAGAGGTTAAACCAGGGGTTCTCAAATCTGGACCTTGAATCCATATTCCACTCATGGATTTTGTAATCACCAGTAGTTAGCTGAACTGTTTATATAGTCGATTGGCCACCTAGAGCCATATCTACTGGTAATTACAAAATAGAGGACTGGAATATGGATTCAAGGTCCAGATTTGAGAACCACATGTAGGCAGAGCTGTTAACGTTTTGCTACGTCCTCCTTGTCGGTAGGGGGCAGCACGGAAAATGTGTAGTGATACCATGTGAACCGGTGGCCCAGAATCCTAGCGTTTGCTCTTTCGGAGATTTCTCACCATCCGAGACTGCATTTTTGTTTGTTAACAGTTTTCATGAGTCGGAAGTGGTGACAGTTGGATCGCTGGGGCTAAAAACCAGTCGCTTCGTTGAGAAGCGAACGGAAACAGTGCCATGTCTGCGAGTGCCGTTTATGTGTTGGATCTGAAAGGCAAGGTGAGATAACGGAACCCAGCTCATTTACACACCCTGACAACCGCTGCCGCAGCTGCCTATGTTGCTCTTCTCTACGTGAATTTATTCATTTATTATGTGTGTATGGCTAGGTTTATGTCTTTAATACGATGTATAACGTACAAACATGTCTGTCCTGTGTGTTTTTCTGATTTGTGAAGGAAATTTGTAGCGTAGCAGTCCCTGTTACCGACCGGCTAGCGGGGCTAGCTAACTTCTTCCTTCGTTTTCTTACATATGGACACTGTAAAGACTGCTTCCGTGTAGTAAACCTATTTAGAAATTCCCAGTAATATTTCAATGTTTTACGTAGCAAAATATACATTTTCCATTGTGTTATTGGAAGTAACGTTCGATGAATGAGTAAAAAGGCTGTGTCTCCAGACCATTGGATGCCAGGCATCGGCAGTTCCTCAGCGATCCTACACTTCTAGGAAAAATCTTTGAACTTGTTTGGCATCTGTAGATCATGTCGAGGTTCTTTCATCATTAAAAAATCAGCTTCACACTCGTTTATCTCATTCACAACACGCACTGAACTGTTCTCAGTGAACCAACAGCTGTGTTTCTGTGACATCGCTTTACAAAGGGAGTATTTCCACCTTTATTCTGGGTCAGGGAAAACAAAAAAACGTGTCCTATATAGGTTTAATTGGTCTAGGATTGAGAGCCTTTGCTTTTTTAGTAATGCTATATTTTATAAAACTAAAAATGTTTAAGACTTTTAGTAATAAATAAAAGTACAATTTGTATCATATGACTATTATCATTTTATGAAATTAATATAAAAATGCTCTGTCTATGATAATTTGCTAACTGTTGTCCAGTTTTCTAGAGCCCATTTATCCATGCAAATCATCTAGTCAGTTGTTCTTCCAAAGGGAAAAACATCCATTAAAATAACCCCTGGTTGATTTTTCCATGGATGTCACTGAACCTTACGAACTCCAGTTTCTTCACAGTGGTGGTGGTAGGAGCTAGTGGTTCCAGTGTTTACAATGCAAATATAGCTATTTTATAAAACAACTAGTGAATCTGCTGAATTTTCTTTAAGATGTTATAAAATATTGATGTATTCAGCTGATTCAGCATAACTCTCCATGCTATTTTGCTTGCCAAGGCCACTGTGGTTACTATGTATTGCTTGTCATAGTTCCTTGTACTGCTGAGTAAATCAAAATCGGTGTTTCTACTCAGTCTCACACTCTGTCTGAAGAATGATCAGAAGGCATGAGAACTGATCCTGTTTTTTCAGACTGCTTCTTTTAATTATTTCTTTTATTCTTCTGAACATTATACTTCTCTGCCTAATCTCTAGTATTTTTTTAATGTTAACACGTTTCTATCATTGAATGTGTGGATTGTGTGTTTGTTTTAATAGGTCCTAATCTGCCGTAACTACCGCGGCGATGTGGACATGTCTGAGATCGAGCACTTCATGACCCTACTGATGGATAAAGAAGAGGAGGGGACACTCTCTCCCATTTTGGCCCATGGAGGAGTGCGATTCATGTGGATCAAACACAACAACCTCTACCGTATCTTTTCCTGCTGTTGTCCGTCTTTTGTTTTTTTTTATCAGTCTGGGGCATGATGTGTAAAGTGCTGATCTAGGCAATCTGCTTAACCTTACTGTTTACCATAGCTAAAATTGACTTCTTTCTTTTTTATGATTAAGAGCTCTCCTCTTGTCTTGCATTATCACTATATAGTATTATTACTGTTGTAATGCTTTTATTAAGTTTAGTTTTCATGTTTACATTACAATTAGCAAGAGTGCAATTTTCAGAACCCAAGAGATGCATTGTTTTATGTTCTTTGGATAGTGGGGAATTTTAACCTGATATCACCAAGCCTGTACATGAGTTACCCCAAGCCTGTACATGAGTTACCCCAAGCCTGTACATGAGTTACCCCAAGCCTGTACATGAGTTACCCCAAGCCTGTA
>JBBPDA010000041.1:33538240-33556691 GCA_037974385.1 Arnoldichthys spilopterus | reverse complement strand
CATGAGTTACCCCAAGTCTGTACATGAGTTACACCAAGCCTGTACATGAGAAGCAATCAGATGCTCACATGCTGCAGATCCTTGTACCTTGTATCTCAAAAAATGGCAGCTTTAAGAGACAAGCGCAAAACCTTCTTAACTTATAATGGAGGTTAATGTAAAATGTACTTTAAAAAGTAAAAAAAAGTGCTCCATTCTTTGTGAAATTTTAAATCTTAATTGTTTTCAAATTCTGTAAAAATGTAAAAAAAAAAAAATGGCAAAAATGGAAATATGAGGTTTTGATCTGACTGCCGTTTTGTGTAACTGCTCATCCACTACCAACTTGCCATCTTACGCTCGGATGTTCAACATTCAAGCCTCAAGCCTGAAAATAATTCGCAATGTTGGTCAAAGAAATGAAATTTAGATATTTTGCCAAATTATCAGCAGGTTTTCCATCCGTTGGCAACAAAAACATAGCTCCTGTGGCGTAGGGTAAAGCAGCCATTGTTTTTACTTCTTTACCAATGGCCATTGTAATGATATATGTAGGGGAAGCAAAGACGTGCTGTTACTAAATAAAACCCCATGGATAGAATACTTTTCAACAGGCTGAGTGCACAGAATTTGCACTTAAGTGCCAACAGTAAACTTTACATTTACTTTCAAAATGATGTTGTGGTTTTTCTTTAACACTATGGCCATTAGTTGTTGCTACATCTAAGAAAAATGCCTGTGTTTCCTTGGTTTTCTCCTTCTTGTATAAAATCGTGCAGGTAAGTGTGTCAGATGAACATGTCTATTTTCTTTGGATATATAGTAAAACATATTTTCATTCTATTCTTTTCTGCAAGCTTTGCTTGTTAAGTGTAGGTTATGAACTCTGAGTGGTTGCTGTTCTTGTTGAAATGCAGTAGGTTTAAATGTTTGCGTTGCCAGGTGTTCTCTGAGTACTTTAAGGAGCTGGAAGAGGAGAGCATCCGAGATAACTTTGTCATCATTTATGAGCTGATGGATGAGCTGATGGACTTTGGCTACCCACAAACAACAGATAGCAAGATCTTGCAGGAGTGAGTATCGGCTTCTCCATCAGATACGCATAATGTTTTGTGAAAATTTTAATGTATACATTTTTCTCTTTGCCCTTAACATAGCGAGTCAGCCAAAAACAGTTACTTCTTTCATATTGCGCTGGAGCTACAAGGCTAATGTAACTAAGTAATAGAGGTGTATAATACCTCACCAAATATTGGTGTGCGGATTGCATGCTTAATGCATTACACACTTTGCTCCAACCAGGGTGAGTTGTTAAGTAGTATCAGTAGACGTGCCTACATGGTTTCTGACACTGTATGACACTGTTATCTACATACAAATTAGTCTGAGCATCAAAATGGCTTCTTATTTATTTATTCATCCATCCATCCATCCATCCATCCATAATTCATTTAATCTGCAAACTGTATAGGTAACCATGTAGTGACTGAGACCCGTTTAGATGAACATGATTGTTCAGTCTCTTTGTGTCAAAATTTGAGTCTGTTCCCCCTCATGCTGCTGAAACCGCTCTGACTTTGGTGAACTGTGTGTTCTGACACCTTTCTATCAGAGTCATCATTTTTTAAACCACAGTAGCTCTTCTGTGGGATAAGACCAGACGGAGGCTCAATGTTTGGTAGACACTAACTATATATAAAAGCAAGCTTATTTGAGAATTTGAGATTATGACTTGGCCCTGCGATGGGTTGGCCTCCTGTCCTGGGTGTACCCCACCTTAGGCCCGCACCTGGGAATGGCTCCAGCTTCCCTGCGACCCGGAAATGAAAGAAGCGGTTTAGAAAATGGATGGATGGATGAAGATTATGACTTGGTTTGAGACGTGTGAGGCAGACCGTTCGCACACTACTAACTGATGAAGGATAAGCTTCCTTTGCTCGTTAGATATATTGGCGTCATAGCTCCAGTGGAAAACAGAAGAAGCCAACTTCAGATACCGAACATGTTATGGTTGATCAACGACTTTGGTGGAAATGATTGAAAGAAAATGTTTAAAATTTAAATCATAAAGACTATGTTCACAAATTAACTGAGATCTACAATAAGCTGTGCAAATATACTGAATGAATTCGAGCTGTACTAAAGCCTAGATCTCCATATATATTATTTTTAAATAAACCTTCTTTTGCAGGTTCACAGACATCGCTGTCTTATTTTTAGAACTGGTACTTTATCGCTTGTGGAAATTGTTTATTTTTTGTGCTCATTTAGGTACATAACACAAGAGGGTCACAAGTTGGACACGGGTGCTCCAAGGCCTCCCGCCACGGTGACCAATGCTGTATCCTGGAGGTCAGAGGGCATAAAGTACAGGAAGAACGAGGTTTTCCTGGACGTCATTGAGTCGGTGAACCTCCTGGTAGGAGCGCTGTTTTTAGAAAGCCCTTGCAGTCTAAACAAACACAGAAATCTATCATAACAAAGGGACCACTGTTGTTTTTACACTGTGAAGAGGAAAGTAAACCGAGAGAAGCTTGCTGTGCTTTTGTTATTATGCAACAGGCCATAGCCACAGCTGTACTCCGTATTCACCTGTATATATTGGCTACAATTCCTACAATTTATTTTCAGTTTAGATGGACATGATGGTTCAGTGTCATAGTTCTGACGATGCCAAATTGTGCATATGCTTCTTAAACATTTGGGGATGCCTATGAACTGTATGCAAGTTTGGACATCTCTGATGCATATTTTGAAGTGAAAATGAACAGTGTACAAACTAAAATATTGCATTTTGTCGTTTTTAGTTCATAGTTTGTGTTTATCTGCTGAGCTTGACATATTGTCTGAAAAAGTACAGTATAAAATGTGCCTTAACTTTTGACTAGGCCACTTTTTCCAGTTAAAGTTCAGCAAATAAACAGTAATTGTGTACTGAGATGTACAGAAGAACGTTCATTTGAGCAGGGATGCTCAAACTTTTGCGAGTGACTGCAGCTTTTCCTAAGGATCTGAATAAATGAGTTAATATATACACTGCAAAACAGAAGGAGCAAGTGATAAAAGTCCTGTTGGGAATAAAGTCATAACTTCCTTGTTTATACCCTTGTTGTGATATCAGGATATTAAACTTTCAGTAGCAACCATGAAAAGCCCAAAGATTGTCAGTGTGCACTTTTCTCTCAGAGAGCTGTGTAATCAAAGGCGTTCTGTTCTCAGGTGAGTGCCAACGGAAACGTCCTGCGCAGCGAGATTGTGGGCTCCATTAAAATGCGAGTGTTCCTCTCAGGCATGCCTGAGCTGCGCCTGGGCCTCAACGACAAGGTTCTCTTTGAAAACACTGGACGTAAGTTCACTTCGCCCATATGCTCTGCGCTTAATAGCGGAAAATAATGTGTATATGAACCTCCAGATGTGTGTTGAACATCTGAAGCATGACTGGAGCTGGATTAGTTTTACTAGAGGAGGTTGTGCAATGTATTGTGGAAGAGTGGTTTCCCTGAATGATCACAAATATTCTGTAATGAAAGTCTGTAGAACGGATGTTCACGTCACTGTTACGCCACAGGCGCCATAAACAAAAAGTGAGAAGTATAACAGTAAAAATAGTGTTTAAACATCTTTTTTCTGTTAGAAGATTGTTCTTCTGTTAGCATGAGGTGCACTGGAACAGGTTCTGAGTTCTTCTAGTCAAAGATGGCCAATGATTTTACATGCATTACTGTCAGTCTGTTAAATTTTGTGTCTTGTTTGTAATCGCATATGAAATTATAGTACTTCCCCAGGTAAAAGTAAACCAGCTACTGTAGTACTGTCCTCTAGAGGGCGGTGTTTCACAACGCAGCAATTTTCAGTTCAGCGTAACAACTGAAGCCTAAAGTCAAGCCTATCAAATAGGTTAAAAGCAGAGAAACAGTCCTGTAAAAATAATCCACAGCCCACATGTGAATCACACCCACTTCCACTATGTGATCGTATTTGTTTGTGTCAAAAAATACAAAACTGATGCTAGTTATTGACACTTGACACTATTATTCTGAGAAGCGTTGTAAATTCGATTAGATTCAACTTTATTGTCACAGTACAAGTACAAAGCCATTAGCATGTACCCAGAAGTGTAAAGAATAGTATTTATTGCAGAAAGTGCGTATAGGTGATGGTTTGACAATCCGTGTAGATGTAAATGTTTATTTATTTACAGTATCTTGTTTGTACTAAATAGTAAATTCGGTCTGTAATATTAGATCACTTGGTGTCTAAAACCACATTTCCAAGTCTGTTTGACTGGCACAGCACAAGTTCTACAGTTTAGGGATCTGGCATTCAGTTTGCAAGATGCTTATGTGATATGGTACATATTTCTTAGCATATTCGAGTTGTGTGTGAGTTGTGGACATGTGTTTGAATTTACTGTTTACCGAGCTTCCTTTTGCCGTTATTAGGAGGGAAGAGTAAGTCTGTGGAGCTGGAGGATGTGAAGTTCCATCAGTGTGTGCGTCTGTCCCGCTTTGAAAATGACCGCACCATCTCCTTCATCCCTCCAGATGGAGAGTTTGAGCTGATGTCTTACCGTCTCAACACACATGTGTGTATCCCTGCTGATCAGACACAGGCACAGTCCTCCATACATAACATAGACAACATACATCATTTCAGCCAACATACAGTGCAGGAACAGTATAGTACTAGGTGTAAGTGAATACACAGATCGTCCATAACATTAACACCACCTGCCGTTATGCAGATGTTCTGACTATTGTCTAGCCATCACGATGATGCCCTTGTCAAAGTGACTCTGATCATTATTCTCTCACTTTTTCTGCTTTCAGCCCATCAACTGCAGGAATTGACTGTTCACTTGCTGTCTGATATGCCCCACACCCTGATAGGTTCTAGATAGTCTGTTATTCAGTTTAACTGTGACTGGCGGTAATGTTACGGCTGATCAGTGTATAACAATTTAGAAAGGGAGAAACCGTTCAGATCTGATGTTTGTTTGCATTTGCATACATATCTGATTTAAGAGTCTGATGAACATTACTAAACTATTTTTGCTACTTCATTTATTTTATCCTACAGCTTTAACATTCCATTCTATTTTGCCATTCCATATAAAACAGATACATGCCAGAATTTTCCGTCTGCACTTTGGATGTCTTTATGCACTTAATTGCTACACTGTATGTGATTTTGTGTGTTTTTATGTTTCTAAAATTGTATTCTAATCTTCTGTCCATCTACACCAGGAAAAGTTCTGATACATGCTTAAGTATCTTGACTAAATGATACGTTTTGTGATTCTGACTCTGCTGCACATGTACTACACCTGCATCTCTGCATCTCTATCACACATTGATAAACGGATTTCCGGCACTTTCCAGGTGAAGCCACTGATTTGGATCGAGTCTGTGATTGAGAAGCATTCACACAGCAGGATCGAGTACATGATAAAGGTCAGAACTCGTCCCCTTATACTCCTGTTTATTAGCCTTTGAGCGCTAATTGGCACATTCCATATGTAGTTAAAATTTTACATGATTATTTTCTTCATTAAGTGAGTAGACCTGATTCATTTTTAGTGGGACAAATACCAGAAATACCAAAAAAAAAAATTTCTTTTTTTGGTCCTCTTTACCAGGCAAAGTCACAATTTAAGCGACGCTCTACAGCCAATAACGTGGAGATCCACATCCCTGTGCCCACCGATGCAGACTCGCCCAAGTTTAAGACCACTGTGGGCAGTGTGAAGTGGGTCCCAGAGAACAGCGAGATTGTCTGGTCCATCAAATCTTTCCCTGTGAGTGCATGTATATGCATCCATATACACACACACTAGGCACATGTGCTCATATTAAGTCAGATATACTTCCAAATTTACCACAAATTTGTTAAATTAGGCACTAAATGCTGTCCTGTACTGAATACTCCACCTTTAGGCACTGAATGCTGTCCTGTACTAAGTACTCCACCTAGTTTTACAAGTTCTCTCTCTCTTCTCTCTTTCTCTCTTGCTCTCTCTCTTGCTCGCTCTCTCTCTTGCTCTCTCTCTCTCTTGCTTTCTCTCTCTTGCTCTCTCTCTCTCTTGCTCTCTCTCTCTCTTGCTCTTGCTCTTTCTTGCTCTCCTGCTCTCTCTTGCTCTCCCTCTCTCTTGCTCTCTCTCTCGCTCGCTCTCTCTCTTTCTTGCTCTCGCTCGCTCTCCCTCTCTCTCGCTCTCGCTCGCTCTCTCTCTCTTGCTCTCGCTCGCTCTCGCTCGCTCTCTCTCTCTTGCTCTCGCTCTCTCTCGCTCTCTCTCTCTTGCTCTCGCTCTCTCTCGCTCTCTCTCTCTTGCTCTCGCTCGCTCTCTCTCTCTTGCTCTCGCTCGCTCTCTCTCTCTTGCTCTCGCTCGCTCTCGCTCTCTCTCTTGCTCTCGCTCGCTTGCTCTCGCTCGCTCTCTCTCTTTTGCTCTCTCTCTCTTGCACTCTCTCTCTTGCTCTCTCTCTCTTGCTCTCGCGCTCTCTCGCTCTCTAGGGTGGTAAAGAGTATCTGATGAGAGCTCACTTTGGTTTGCCCAGTGTTGAAGCAGAGGATAAAGAAGGAAAGCCACCAATCAGCGTGAAGTTTGAGATCCCCTATTTCACCACCTCTGGAATACAGGTGTGTTTGTCTCATTCGATTGTTAATCTGTAATGCACCCAATTGCTTTTTCCAGATGAGCACCTGCTCTACAGATGGCTGTTTTTTTTTTAATCTGACACAAGAGGGTGCCATAGCCCTTCTACAGTCACTAGATGACAATCTATATCTACATACTGTACTCGAGCATAAACTATTTTTACTTGGGTACACATGCCCAGGCCTGAATCAAGTCTAATATGCTATAGTGCCAGTTCCTGAAACGGGGATTAAGCCGAGTTATGAACCATTTTTATTTTAGTAGAAATCAATCAGACTTTCATTCAAAAAACTGTGTCATCCAGGACTAGGCTTAATCATTGTCTAGGAAACTAGCCAGAACCAGAATCTAAATTTAATACTCACAATTAACCACATAGAACTTGTTTTCCTGTGTAAAGATATAGATATCATAACTGGAATAATGCAGTCTGGTGAGCAGGAAACTGATTAATGCATTGTGACTTTTTTGCTGAACAGTTACTCAGTATGAAATTGTTTTGGATGTGGCAGCGTTTACAACTTTTACAGCTTTAAAGCTGATATATACTTGGTTCCCTCTGAAGCTGTTTAGCTTGTAAGACCAGCCCATTTTGTTTAAACAAATGTGCTGCTTTTTGTTGTAGCTGATGCCGTTGTACCTGAGGCATAGCATTAGGCCTAGAAGACATCGTAGATATATTTTTAAAAAGCGCTCTGCATTCTGATGCTGCTTAGCAGGGCCTGTTTTGCTCTGTTTTTGTGTCTGTGTGTTTATACGTCCAACTGTGTGTGCTGCCCGGCTTCAAGAAATTACACCACTGTGAAATGATCTGACTGAACTGGCTCATCTGGTACAATGGCTTTAAGGCCCTGCAGGATTTACTTTAGGATTTTCTCGTGAATACTACGTACTCTGCTTTCAAGGAATTTGCAGACATTGCCTTATCTGATTTAATTTGTCCATACAGTTGGTTTTTAGTTTTTAGGCTCAGATGCTTTTGTTCAGGGATCTCAGCAGTGGTGAACGGTACTTTAAAGCTGCGCTAAGTAGGATTGAGAAGAAAGTGTACTTAGATTGAAAATTTGCTCTACTTTGCTCTGGCCCTGCCTCCAAATCCCACATGGTAGGCGGCTGTGCAACAACCATGGCAGTTGTAGAGGCCAGGTAAGCAGGATGAAGCACAAGCTGGTAAAAATAAACATAAAATGGTTCATTTAGCACATGCTTTATAGTGACATACCTGGCTATACTTTCACTAGAAACTTGGTCAGACAAAAATGTGGTAAACTCAACATCAGTCTTGAACAGGTTTTAAGTGAGACCATTCATGAGCAAGTAACTGGCAGTTGCTCAGGATTTCCTACTGACTCTGATTAGTTGTTTTGATTCAGGTGCAGCTGATTTGTGCAAACGACGCAAAGTCTGAATTTGTTTTCAGGTTATTTGTATCATGTACTATTGTCAGGACACAGTGTCAGTTTAAGCAAATGTGGTAGTTCTTATAAAAGTTCATCACTAAAGCTGTATGCAAAAAGGAGGAAGTCATCACCAATCTACACTGAACAAAACAGGATTTACTTTAACCAGGTTATTGCGCATAAAGGCTTTAAACACAATGAGCCAACTATAGAACAGTGAACTTTTTAATTGGATAATTTGTCTGACCTGTTGCTCCTACCAGATAGCTTGCTGCAGCCACAGCTTTACACCCTTAACTTCAACAGAGGCATGTACCCATGAGCAATGTCGGCCACTGAGTGGAAGGATGACGCATTGCTTATTTACAGGAAAGATTCAGCAATGTTACTAACAAACACTAGAACTCACTAGTCACTCAAATTGTTGCTGTAAAAACTTCCCTAGTGTTTCTCTCAACCCATTCAAGTCACATCCAACTCTTAATTTAAGATGGTGCAGTTTTGTCAGTGTGGCGCTGAACACAGTAGGACATTCTGTGAGTGATCAACTTCACCATGGACAGATATTTTAGAGAATACCAGGGCTGATTTTTGGATTTTCTCTTACTGTATTTATATAATTTCAAAATTTATAATGCACATTGCCACAAAAAACAGATTCTAGATCAGCATTTCTACTCCTGATATGATTTGTGAAAACAGACCCTGTTGTCTTAAAAGGCTGCCCACGGTTTTCGGCTACACTTTGATGTTTTGTTCAGTAACTCATCATGTGTCCTAAAACACTTCCACAAGCCTGAGGTAGTGCCAGACATTTTGAGGAAGAGATGATTTTGGTAGGTGGTTTTACATTACACGTTAAGATTTTAATCTTTACAACAAAAAGCCCAAACTGAATAAAAATGCTCCTTGACTATTGGCTGCTAATGTTTGTTAGCAACATTTTCCTCACGGATGAACCTCAGATTGCAGTTCACTACAGGAAGCATCAGGGACAGTGTGGCTTCTATTTTATTGCATTGCATTGCGTTATTGATGGTGGCGCTGAAACAGAGTACGTAGAAAAGTTAAGTTAATTTAGAAAGCGCCTTTCATAGACAAAAGTCACAAAGTGCTTTACAATGAAATATCTTCATCGTGCCATCACATAAAGGTGAATGATGCTGCTAAGAGCCAGACAGATTACTTGGCTCTGTTTAAAAGCCTGTTTCAAAAAAATGATCTTATGTTGCTTAATTAAATAATGGTCAAAAGAGTAATCCATTCTAGGAATAGCGATTAGTTGCAGCCTTAATATCTAATTGCTAGTACGTTTAAAGACATAATTGTTTGCATATTCTTTGAACAAACATTTTGGAAGACGCCTGATGTGAGGAAACAGGAAAAATCTGGACTGAATCTTTCAGCTGTACTTTTGTCTTTCCAGGTTCTCTTGGCAAACTGTGCTTTTCTATAAGGCGGCCTTTAACAAGCCTTCGTCAGCTGTAACCTTGCATAATCTCTGTGTGTGGACTGATTGAAGTCTGTTGGTCTAGCCGCAGGTGACTGCCGCTGACACAAATCCATGCAACAAGAGATGAGACAATCTATACGGCTGGCCGTCCACCAACAATGCACTCTTCCTCCTTCTGTTACAGCACTTATATAATAGGCCTCGTCTTGCCTCTATGGGCTGCGTAATAGACAAAATACTAGTTTTCAGGTTATATTGGTGCATAACGCAACAGTGACATGCTTCAATATGTTATAAATACATTAGTGAATCAGACTTTGACGTAGTTAATGCGCTATTATGACCAGAGTACGTTACTTTTGATAATATGAATACATGAATAATTCAGTAAAGCGCCCATAGACACACTTATCTAGAACTGGTCAGGAAAAAAATCATATTTGTTTGCTTAGAGGGTTTATTTGGATGATGTAGCGCTCTACAATATTAGCATTAGAGCTTTAATCTGGCCAAAGCTGAAGCCCAAGAACTTTGCCCAAGCCAGACCCAAACCATATCAACAAGTTTTGAGGCCAAAACTGACCTGAGGTCATGAAAACTGACCTTAGCCAGCCCACTGCGACCTAACGTGTTAATAAAACCACATTATGAAGTAAAAGTGACTTTTTGTCATTGTGAACACATTCACACACAGTGCACCACAATGAAATGTAATTCCTGCATTTAACCCATTACACGTAGAACAGCTGGCTTCTATCAACAGCGCCTGGGGAGCAGCGTAGCAGGACAGTGTCTTGCCCAAGGGTACCTCTGTGGTACCCCACCTGCGACCTTCTGTCATAAGGGCAAGGTCCCTAACCACTAGGGCACTTCTGCGTAAGTGAGGTTTTGCATTGGCCAGAAACTGAACCCAGACTGGCCACAGGGCAGGCGAGAATTCTACCACTGAACCACCGATGTGTAGCAACAGTAATAGCAGTGATTGGGTTGCATGTAAAATAAAATAAAGAGTGTTATTAAATCAAATAATGATTTTTTTCAAAATTCGGACTAAACTTGGCTTTAAGTGATTTATGAAGCCGTGTTTTCGAGCAACATTCCATAGCCTGGATTAGCTTACCAGACTGCGCTTTTGTCACGCTATGTGCTGCTGAATGCCTGTAGCAAGTTGGCCTTCTTCACCTGTTTAATCCTAAGACTTTGTCTCCACAGCCCCCACAACCAACAAAAATCAAAATACAGTGAATTATCAGTCAGAAGTTGATTTGTTTTTGCTTAACTCCCTGTAAAGTATGGTTCTTTACAGAGAATGTTACATACACCACCATATTTTTGGCTGAACAAAGTATGTACATGTGCTTTTGGCTCCGCTAATCTGTCCCGTCATTAAGTGGTTACTGTTTAATTCAATGCATCTTCTCATACGTGTGGCCCTCGTGGACTTTAATGCTAATTTCTTTCCAACAAATGAATGTAGGGAGGAAGAATAAACTAAGGGGAAACTAAATCAGGAGAAACGCGGAGGAAATGTTGGAAGAACCTGTGAAATGTATTCCCGACCCAAGCCCAGCTTTATTGAGAACGATGTCTGGATTTTACACGAGCAGTCGGGTGCTGTTGAGACTGGATGTGTTTTTCAGGTTTTAGGATTATTGCTAATGCTGATATCTCAGTACATTGTGCATACACAGTGCACAGTGTGTGTGAGGCTGAATGTTTGGCTGAACTCTGTTTGCCCTGCCTGGCTCTATAGAGTTCCCTACGATCGCCTTAAAGGAGCCACGCGATCGGCTGCTGCTGCTACTGCTGCTGCTGATCTTCCTCCGCCAATATGATTAGTGCTGATTTTATATGATTTTGAACGGGAATGAATGAATTGGGGAGCCAGAGGAGATTTCCTCTCTTTTGTGGACCAAGTTGTATTAAGCATCCCACACGGAACTCAAAGTCACCAAACCTCTCTCTTAACTCGATTTCCCCCTCGCTGAATGAGGAGGATTATGAGGGGAAAAAATCCGTCATTTGTCAAATCTAATTACGCAGTTAACTTATGTGAGATTTCCTCTTCCTAATTTTTCCAATCTTCATTTATTGCTGTTTTTCCTCTATATCCTCACAGCTGCCTGTTGTTCTGATCCACTCTTTTTTATTTTTAAGATTTGTATATTGAAGTGACCAATGTTTACATTTACTTGTAAACGTATCTCGGGCCTGTTCTTGTCTAAACCGAAGTGATTGCAACGAATCAAATTAACGCCTTTTATTATTATTTTTTAACCGTATTCTCAACGTATCGATCAGCAAGACATGTCCGGTGTCCGTATTTAGTCCTTTTAGTTACGTGGCTTACAGCCATTGATTTAGCATTGTGCAAACTGCATGCCTAAGCCATTACACGCATAACTCAAACCACATGGAGTTGTTAAGTCCTCTCAACTAGACTTGTTTATGTGGTTTCTGACACTGTTTGAAAATGGACAAAAGGGTGGATTTGATCTTCAAGATGGTGGCTACTGTTTGTAACTCTTCAGCAAGTTTGGTTTGAATAATTTGAGTATTGTTCTTTGCTTTGAGAGTATATATAGTACTCTGAAGCTTTGTCTTTAATTCAAGACACAAAATTTGTAGCCAACACATTCCACAATTACATCACGAAACTTTAAAGCATTTGGGAGACGCTCAGATCCAGAGTGACGCACGCGAGTGCTTTGTTGTCTTCAAAGGAAAACTGCCTCTGACATTAGTAAACCTGCACTTCAGTTAAGACCTGATTTTACCAAAGGTGAAGTTAATCCTTACACAGAGAATTGTTTGTTTTAAATAATATATTGTTAGTCGTGAGAGTTTGTTACGTTCGTTAGTTTGAGACATGTAGTTCTTGTCCTAAGTGCTCTTCTAAGGGGTGGTTCCTCATTTGTTGTTAGAAGAAGTTCTAATGGTCAGCTGAAGTTCATTCTATCACTTAAGTGCCAAAACTGAGAAGTATCGATGCCTGTCTTTGATTGTTAGAGGTTGGGGGTCCAGTCGTGCTGAGGATGATGCTCTAAGAGAGTGAGCTGTGACCCCTGGTCTGATCATTGCAGGTTAATAAGTAGGGGTTTGACCATTTTTGACTTTGTAGGCAAGCAGATGTTGTAAATGTGATGTGGGCGTCACAGGTAGCCTGTGAAGTGCTCGCAGCAGTGGATAGTGTTTTGGGAATATTGGTGTGTTAAAGACCACATGTGCTGCTGCACTCTGAATTAGTTGTCAAAGTCTTGTGGCCTTCAGGGGGAGGCCAGCCAGGAGTGAGTTCCAGTAGTCCAGCTTTGAGATGAGTATCTGAGTAGCATCAGTGATGAGGAATGGACAGATTTTCCTGATGTTTTAGAGAAGTTCCCTGTATATTCGTATACATGCGCCAGCCTTCATCCTCCCTGCTGCTGGTGGTATCATGTGATTTGGGGGTAGAAACCTGACGTGTGGCTGGAACTGAAGACAATTAGGTGGTAAATATATGACCTAAATAACAAAAAGCTAATAATCACTAATAAAGCTCATCAAGGTTCATTGCACTTGGCTCCTCCTGAACACATTGTGAGCAGCCTTTTTAGCCACATGCTTTACCTTGTGCCTGCCACTCACTCTAGCAGGTTCAGCAAGGGCGCCATGGCAGCCGTCTTCAGAGCGAACTTGCTGACTGCCCCATTCCCGTGAGAGTGGAATGGGATGAAACCTCAGGGATGCTTTGATAACCCTTGCATACACACACAGACACGCACACAAACGCACACACTCTCCCTCCCTTCTCTCTCTCTCTCTCTCTCCCTCTCTTTCGTTCTTTCCTTCTCGCCCTCTCCCTCTCTCTCCTGTGGTCAACTCGTCTGTCTGACCTCTCTCTTTCCCGGCCTTTGCCGCACCCACCCGCGAGCCGCCGGAGCGCTCCTGAGGCGGCGTTCTCCTGGCTAGCCAGTAAACCAGAATCCAGGCGTCAAGGCCCTAGCCTTTTTGGCCTTGAAGTGGCGGGAGATAGTGCGTCCCGTCTGGGGTTAGTACACAGGCCGCAGGCCCTGCACTGCCTAGACGGGGGAGACTGGTTGACGCTACTGTCTATCATGTCCAAGTGCCTTTACTGGGGCTCTCGTCTGCATACACTCGTACATCAGTAGACACTGGCTGTGGACATGGAGTTTTTTCAATAACTGTGGGATTTTCTTTTTTTTTACTTTTCTTTTTTTGTTTCAAACCATGCCTTCTGGTTTCGCACACGCGCATTCACTGTGTATAGATCTGATGTTTTTTTTGTTTTTTTTCCTCCCAAACATTACTATATTTAACCCACCTTTTCTGTTGGCATGCGGGTGCAGGTTCAGATCTTTATGGGTGGCATTTTACTTATCCTGTAACGACAGCACAAGGCGGCACCAGTCTTAAATTGGTGATACCGCTTTGAGCAATTGGCATCGTGTCCCCCCCCCGACACACACACACACACACTGAGCTACTGAACGTTCTTGTTGGTGTGGGCAGGCAGGCCAAAAATGTGGTAAATGACAGTTTTTCTCACACACCACAACGTCACCCTTAGCAGCTAATCACTCTCCAGGGCTAAGACTGGCTTTCGATTAGAGACCTGTAATTTTCGAGCAGTCACTGAAAAACGCAACAGGTTTTTAAACATGCATTTTAAGATTCAACATCTTAATTGCTTTTTCATGCGCTAGCCTGTGGTGAACGTTCCGCCACTGAAATGCCAGGGCATCTTGATTGCTCTTACCCGATGTTGCAAGGCATCTTCTATAGGCCTATACAATTTCTTTTTCTCAAATTTGAATATTTAGAGGTTTATAGCTACTGAGTAAAATAAATAAATAAATACAATTAAGAAAATAATAATAAAAATGCCCTTTAGCTGTGTATGGAAAGGAATATTCCAACACTTTAGATATGTAAGAAATAATGTCTTTGACTGTTTTACTTATTAAATATCAGTTAAAAACCTAAAATTATATGAGGGGAAAAACTGACAATATATACAGATATACTTATGTAAATATTACAAATAAAAAAATGAAATACTTGTGACAATTGTGATTAAATTCAAAATATAAAGCATGTAAATTCTTGCGGGAGAGAGAGAGAAAGTCTGACATCTTTTGACTCTAAATAATGAAGTACAAGAAATAGTACAATAACTCAAAATGTATTGTTTTTGCCACTGAAGGATCAGTTACTAAAGTTCTAAAAATGAATTTTTCATTTGTTGCCAATAAGTTTACTTAGAATATGGATTTTGTTTTTCGAAAGGCTCTGTTTTGCCTATATGGGCGATGTTTCAGACCCTGGGACAAGGGCGGAGATTCCAAGCCAGAATTTTTTTTTGCAAAAACCAGAACATGCATCACTGGTTATCAATAACTGTAATTATTAACCTTTTAATTGAAATCTACAGCTATTGTATTTGGTCTAATGCATTTCACTTAGTTATATGATGTTATTTTTTGCATCCTAACATCTCGCAAAAACTAAATGTAATGATTGTGGGTGTATTTATTTAACAGATGCCCTTGTCTAAGCTTTTTGTTTTAATTAATTAAAAAATCTTTATTTCCAGTGTCTCATTAGATGCTTTATTTGAATTCAAATGTTTTAATTTACATTTAATAATAATGTGTTGCTTTATTGTAATTCTAACCTGCTTGGTCTCAAATAATGTGAATTTACTATATATTCTGATAATAGCAGTAATACACCATGGTCATCATACTAGAAATGTGCTTTTTATTGTGCAATACACTGAATATTGTTATGAGGACAGGGGTGGCCTTGTGGTTAGGACATTGCCCTTGGGACCTGAAGGTCCCAGCCCGGTAACTACTGAGGTACCCTTGACCATCCCACTGCACTGCTCCCTGGGCGCTGTTAATATCTGCCCGCTGCTCCATGTGTGATGGGTTAAATGCAGAGGTCACATTTCGTTGTGGTGCTTGAGTGTGTTCACAATGACAATCACCTTCATATGAGCTACAAGCTTGTTTTATGTATAAACTGACCTACGCTTGTGTACTTTTAAACACCCTGTGTCCCTGTGTTTTACAGGCTTTCTTTCCCTGCAGACATTGATTTATTGAGTCTAGAGCTTGAACCATCAACTTAAATAGCCTTTACCCACTGGCTGCACACAAGCGGCCTGAAGAAAACGCTGACTCAGCAGCTGTGTCCTCCACTGCTGAGGTGGAGATTTACAAGCAAAGGATTTTTGGAGCGTATGTGTGTGTGTGTGAGTGACTAGACTGCATGTCTGTGACTGTTGGGACAGTGACAGTCTGGCGGTAAGTCTCCGGACTGTGAGCATGCTCAGTAGGCCACAACGTCTACATTGGCATGCCATGCTAATGAGAGGCCGGTGCTCAGTAAACACACACACTCCCAGCCAAAGCCACCTTAAGGGCTACACACAGCGTCCCTTAGCTTGTCTTGTATAGTGGATTAACTCTGGCTTTACTGGAATTCACTGGAGTCTGTTTGACAGTATACCTCATGGCTTTTTCTTGTAACCCCAGCACCATACTGGCCCAGGACTACACGACCTCACTGGAGCCATGACCCAAACAGGGCTTGCCGAGAACCTAAAGGACCTAACCACTACATTCGCATATGCTTTGACCCAAAAGGTTGTGAAGTGAAAGCTACATTTAGATATTTAGAGTCCACTTGTCACCCTGCCAGTCCATGGGTAGGTCCAAAAGGGAGGCCTGTTAAGTTTTAAATAGTGGCCCGTTGCACCCAAGGGTGGCACTGTTCCGACCCACTCAACTCCTCACTCAGCTGGCCAAAAATAGCCGCCAGTGTGTCTCCGCGGAGGTGGTTCTCCAGGGTTCTCCTTCAATTTTGATTGGAAATAGGCTTGAGTGGCCATTTTTAAGCTTTGCTTTTTTAGCCCTGTATTGATGCATACTGAGAATATGGATTTTGTTCTTAGAAAGGCTCTGTTGCTTTTTCTGCCTGTATGGATGCTATTTCGGACCTTGGGACTGGGAGGTTTTTGTCTGTCCTTGGAGAATACAGCCCAAAACTGCTCTACAGATGACAGGGCTTTTAATGTTGTTATGCATATACTTTGGGAGGATGCTTCTGTAGATCCACCAAATCCCCCTAAAATGCCTGCTCCTCTTTTGGCCCAGGTTTTACTCTGTGATGATGAATGTGCCTGTCAGCTCTTCCATAGCTCCATATTGCCTTTTCAGCGTTTTCTTTTTCTTTTTCAAGCCGATTGTGCAAATACTCCAGTGATGCAATGTGTGGCTGTAAGGGCACAGTGTGTGTCTCAATATCTCTCTGCAGAGAAAAAGGTGCCATTTCCTCAATCTCACTTCTTCAAACACTTCCTTTGCTTGAATATGGTTCTACTACTTTCCCAGGCTCTGATGCCAGTGTAATTGACCTTCCATATATTAAAAACAAATTAACAGCTTTTTTTGTCTCATGAAAGATTAAATATTGGTCTGCATTGGTCGGCAGTGCAGATATTGCCCACCAGAGACTGGTATTTCAAAGATTTCTAAGGAATCTCCCATAACTTTCACTGAGTCAAATTAACACTTTTTTTTTTGTATGTATGTATGTGTATATGTATGTAGTGAATGGTCCTATATTAAGGGCCGTGCAAGGGAGTCATCACCTGTAGGCAAGTTTAGGTCATGAATTTACCAACTAAAGTGTTGTTTCTTGAACAGGTGCGCTACCTGAAGATCATTGAGAAGAGTGGATACCAGGCGCTTCCATGGGTACGATACATCACCCAGAATGGAGGTATGCGGAATGCTCTCTCTGTCTCTTTCTCTCTCTTTCTTTGTCTCTGTCGGTTTCTTACACTTGCACACAAAAGATGAAAGATGAGATACCATTAGTCTCTCATCACGTGATTCCTAATTTTAAAAGAATACAACCGCAAACTGCAAATTCAGAGACTTGTGTTGAGGACAGGTAGTACATAAGAATGATTATTAAAAATTTGATTCACTGTTGCATTTGAAAAAATGTTAAATGATGCTTACCCCATACACAACCTCCCCCGCATGTACCAATATTCACACTCCAATTTCTCTAGTTCTATTTTTGTCATTGTTTTTCAGAGAGTTGCAGGTATTGGGCAACAATTAAGCAATTTGGTAAATGTCAAATGATAGATAGTTGAGATGTAATGTTTCTGTGAAAAGAGGATGTTTGAAGCGGCGGTATAGACTGAGATATTGTATACAAGATGTAGTAAGAGTACATTGTGTGCTTTCTGCCATTTTGCAGGACATTCTTCCAGTTTTGGTAATTAGATTAAAAAAAGAAAGGATGTATGAAAGGGTTTTTTACATTAATTTGTAATAAAATGTGTGTATTCTGCATTAACCGGTAATAAAGGGTAAAGTCACAAGCATAGATCCACAATAGTTTGCATAAGCTAATGAATCACAATGTGGGTCCTGGGGTGGCGATCATTCAACATGGTCAAAGTTGCTACCTATACTGATACTTTGATTTTGATACTGTACTTTTAAAAAAAATGACCCATGAAAAGTGGGTGTATTTATTGACTGCAAGAGTCTGTAATCAAAAGCTACAAACTAATCAAGACATGCATGATTTTTAAAACATGCATGCAGAATGTATTTTAGAAGACAGTAGTCCACAGATGCTGATCAGATTGAATAATCAGCCACTGAATAGTCAAGTACTAAGTAGTCCGTCCTGGTACTGGAGTTTTAAACCTTTAGGCTTAATTTGATAAGATACATGTCCTTAACTTTTCAAGTAAGTTATTGATCTGTTTATCATAACATTTTATCATACCTTTCATTCATTTTTATGGAAGTTCCATTTCTGATTTTTTTAATGGCTTCATTTGCATATGGCAGGTATTATTTTCTGTAATGTACTGATAAACATTAGACTTTCATATATTTTAGATCCATTACACACAACTGAAGTACTTCA
>JBBPDA010000041.1:33522141-33538140 GCA_037974385.1 Arnoldichthys spilopterus | reverse complement strand
AAGTCTAATGTTTATCAGTACATTACAGAAAATAATGAACTTTATCACAATATGCAAATTTTTTGAGAAGGACCTGTGTGTGTGTATGTATGTATGTGTGTATATATATATATATATATAATTTATCTATCTACCTAGCTGAAGCCCACACTGTGTGGAGTAAATGAACACATGTCCAGTATTTTTTAATTTAATTGACAATTGAATTAATTTTAATCGAATCGTCTCTTTAACAGGCTAAACTGGTATTTTAGATTTTTAAGCAAAAATCTTTTTTTTTTTAATCCGGTGAATCAAACTGGAAGAGACGGCTATGTGGCGCAATTCATAAGTACACTGCATTTTGGTGCAGTTGCATCACCAGCATTCAAATACAGTGTGAGTGCACTTACCCAGCTTATTAACATAATAAAATCTGACAACATCAAAATAATAAATTAGCCAAATCCAATTGCACAACCCTGCATCATTTCCTTACACAATGTAAAGGGCAACTGCTGCTGTCACATGATTTAGAAAGGTTTTGATCAGACTAATGAAAATATATTATAAGTAGTCCGTATTCACTGCGGAGCAGATGCAGCTCCTTTCCCTCGCCATTGTTCCCCACCTCTCATATCCTGAATTGCAGCCAGTATCATCAGGTTATCTTGTGTCTCCAAATCCAGGCTTGTTTTGTATTATGTTCTTTGACGACTGGGTGGAAAAGCTCAGCTGTCACAATTAACTTTTAAACCAGCCCCACTCTCTCCCCACCCCCCGATTTCCTGCCCTTCTGAACACTTTAATTAAACACGGCTCATTTCCTTGTTTCTTTACAGACTATCAACTCCGGACCCAGTAGTAGAACTTCAGCCGTCTCCTGCAGTCTCTGGGCCTGGATCTCTCTCTCTCTCTCTCTCTCTCTCTCTCTCTCTCTCTTTCTTTTTCTGTGCTGCTTTCCGGACCTGAGCCAGTGCTGTCTCTGCTTTGTTTGAGGGAGGAAACGGGATAGTTTTAAAGGAAGGAGTCCTGAATATTCCGATGAAATGTACAGGCTTCATACATGTCGAAGTAAACTAGCCATTCTTAAAGGAATGCCCCATCTAATCTCTGCCTGCTGCATCTGTAGAATATTATTGATTACCACAGACAACCGATGGAAATGTAAACACATTAAAAAAAACACTGTTGGCTGAAAAAACTTTATTGTATCTTCCCACTGGCATCAATTTGAAGTGTGATATAAGTCCAAGGTTCTTCTGTCCTATGTAGAAGTGAACATCTGTGGGAACTCAATGTATGCAGATGCTGCAGTATGAGTAAACTGAAAAATGATGCAAGATACAAATTTTGATTTACATTAAAAAAAAAAAGAAAAAATAGCCATTTATCCAGAATACAGAGGAGTTTCATCTTGTATGGTGGTCCTATTGTTCTATTTTACTTGACAATTTATATTTTGGGTATTCCTCTCTTAAACACTGCTGACATTTCTGTATCTCAGGCCTGCTCTGGCACCGAGTGTGTTTTCATGGACCATCAGTGTCTTCTCTCTGTGTGAGTCAGCAGATATCATGTCAATTTATGTTCAGTGCTAGAGAGGCCATTCTTACGGTAACCTCGTTTTAGATACAGTGCAGTTCAGAACAATCCAAGACGTTCTTAATAACATTTCATTGTAAGGAGTGCTCCTGGAGTTCCACCTCTTTGGGAAATCCAGCTCTAGCTTAAATCAAACACCTGCTTCAGCTACTGCTCCTGGAAGGTAGATGACCAGGAGCAGGCTTGGTGACCAGCCCTATCAGAACTTACTGCTACAGTTTACAGGACTGTATACAGTGCTTTTGTACATGTCTGGCTGTTTGGCAGGAGCCAACATATACTTGTGTGCACCTTTAAAATTGTTATTAATGCTTCATGTTACCTTGATGCTACACATCAAATGCAAATGGCCAGTCCTGCAGTTTAAAAGTCGATCTAACGGCAATCTTCGCATTTTTAGAAATGAGACTCAAATTGTCTTACAGTTACAGCTGATGTGTTTAGTGTTTGTTTGCACACTTGCAACCCTACAGGTCAATCATCCAACATATTTTATCCCTCTGTAGTGTTCTTGTTTTCTCACTGATCATCTGTGGTGGTTATACTGTGTTTAATAGGTATTTTTTTTAAAAGTTATTTCAAGTATTTTCTGTTTTCAGTATTACTAGGAGGGGTAGAGAAGGAGGCTTTGTTTTATTTTTGGTATCTGTTGACAGTGCCACAGTCATGTTTACCACAGAGCTCGACAACGCTGTTACATGCTATGAAAAAATAAACGGGCGCTCACCGCCATTGGAAGAAACTGACATTGTGCCATGTCAAAATTTAGGATTTATGATTAATTTATGCACTTCCTTTTCTTTTCCCACACACACTCTTTCCGGTTAACGGTGCAAGTTATATGTATATGTATGTCTCCATTGCGCCGCATACATTTGAGCTAAGTATGGAATTGCTCTCGTCATGTGCACAGTTCTAGAGGTGAAAGAGTTCTAATCGCTACTGAGACAGCGCATGCCCTCTAAGCTTGGCAATGGAATTGACACGTGATGCACAAATACATTCTACTGTACTTCTCATGTCTGTATGAAAGTTAATGTCTCTAGACCTAAAAGAAGATTAAATTGTTTTCACAGTACAAAGTGTTCAGTCGTCTTTTTTTGAAATGTTCGAGAAGTCAATAATGATTAGATGATTCCTTAATAACTGAGAATAGTTATAATAAGCTTAATATTCACAATACACCATATTTCATAAGTGCAGAATGAATCTCCATGTATCTTTAAAATATAATTGTAATTACAGTGTATTATTGTTTCATAAATTCCTGTTGATGGAATATGTAAAGGATGGCATGTTGGTGCAGTGGTTATCACTGTTGCCTCACAGTGAGAAGGTCCTGGGTTTGATCCCCGGGTTGGCCACGGGTGCCTTTCTGTGCGGAGTTTGCAAGCTCTCCCTGTGTTTGTGTGGGTTATCTCCGGGTACTCTGGTTTCCTGTGGTGCACCATGTGTTTTGACCCCTTTCTATCAGAGTCCGCAATAACATGTACAACAGTAGCTGCACTTTTGGGATCGGAAAGGACAGGCTAGTCTTCACTCCCCACATGCATCAGTAACTCTTATGCTTGCCCATTTTTCCTGCTTTCAGCACATGAACTTCAAGAACTGACCATTCACATTCTGCCTAATATGAAATGAAATAACTAGATAGTCAATGTTATTCACTTTTCCTGTCGGTGGTCATAATGTTATGGCTGATTGGTGTATAAAATCCAGTTATTACTGCATATAAAATATGATTAGTGATGCTAAACGTTTTGTTAAGGGTAGTTTGAGTAGAAAAGGATATTTATTATTTTACCATATTTCCCAGGCTTTTTTTCAGTTCTTGGCCTTGCAACCAATAAACAGGGAAGTGCAGATTCAAACCTGCCAACACAGAATGTAAATGTTGATGGTGTAAGCCACAATGTCACAAGACATGTAATTACATAGTTTTATGACCAGATGAAAATGCTTGACGGCCAGGTAGTACTAATGACACTTGAAGAATTTGACACCATTTGTGAATCGCTTCAGCTGTTCCCTTGGCTGACATTACATATTAAAAATGTATATTACGTTCATATGTGCTATAATGTGTCACTGTAGTGTCTGACTGTCTGGATTCTTGTGAGCTCTATGTCACTTCCCAACTAAGACATAGGGAGGGTTTAGGGTTCACAGTCCACAGTGCAGATAGAAGATGGCTCTCGTCATACAGGTTAGATACATGTTTCTGCAGAAAATGACGCAGGTGTTTAGCATAAAAGGACTACCATGAAGCATGCGGGGGCATCAGGGGCCATTGTAATCCGTCCAAAAATAGCTCTGCTGAAGATGTCAGGAGAATGTAGACTAGTATGCAGCAATATGCACTACAATGTAACACTGTAGTGTCTGATTTTGTCTGGATGCTTGTGAGCTCTATGTCACTTCCCAACTAATACATGAGGAGGGTTTAGAAGAATTAATAAACTTACATATTCACTTGGCTGTCTCGGCTCAGCAGTAATGGGGTGTCCTCTCTGAGAATTCTCATTGTTCCCACACAGCTGGCCTGTGATGAGTTCATTCTTCTTTTCAGGCCATGAGGTCATCACGACAGGTTCTGGAGCCTTTAAAGACTGTTGGACAATAGCGGCCAAGCTTTTGATGTCATTCATTGGCAAGAAGACAGGTGCAGTAGCCTTGTTGAGAGTAAATCCTTTAATGCTGAGGCAAAATGTGACAATTTCGGCCTTTTTCTACTCTTCTCCTTAAGGGAAAGCTGAAAATTAAGATTGTGTGTCCCCCACCATGATGCAAGCAAATAAATAGTTAACAATATACAACATGTTTCAGTTACTTTTAATCGTTAATGTGATGAGTGAAAGAAAGCATTTAGATAGCATGTGACATGTCCCACATGTCTTGATATCTATCTTATCAGGTTTCTGGTTTACCTTGGACTGACTTTACTTTTACTTTCCAAACAAAGGTTGGCATTCTTTCTTGCTTGAATGCATCCTGTCAGTCAAAATGGAATTCTACTCTTGGGCACAATTTCTGTTTAATTCAGTCATTGAGCCATATAGTCCTTTACAGGGGTTTAGTGTGAAGTAGTTCATTGTACAGAAAATAATCTTGGATTTCTTTACAATGGTGTTGATTGGATCTGGTGTCACATTTAGCCATGTTTAACTATCCAAACCCACCATTGAACTTAGTTTTGTGACTTTTTATATGTGTATAATTTTGATAATGGTGTATGATTTATGATATATATGTATAAATGGTGATGATGGTAAAATTTTGCTTAGTCTTTGAGCAATTTTACCTTTACTTGCTCTGCATCTACCTGTCCATATCGAATAGATTTTAATAACACTCTTTCAAAACAAAGCTCTTGTAAACCATAACCATTGTGCACTGTGGCTTTATGATGTTTTAGAGGCATTAAACTCTACTGATGTCTGGTTCCTATCACCACTGCTGTGAAACATTTACACTCTTGATTGTTTCTCTGGAACTGCACAAATTCGCATCAGAGCACCCTGAATAACTTTGCTTATTTATTATTCAGAAGAACCGATGAACAGTCATCATTTAGACAATGCTCTGATGGCATTTATGTCACAATCAGATGTGAGTGTGCAATTGTTTGATATAAAAAACAGGGACGTTTGATCTTTAAAACACATTTCTGGTTTTTTATCATAGAACAAACAAACCCAGGGCAGCTGTGACCTAAAGGGTGATAGAACTGGGTTTAAGACTGGGGGGTTGTTGGTTCCCTGGGCCAGTATAAATAAAGGTCCAAGTATTATATTTTTGTCTCATTTGCTTAACTGGGCTCTCTTTATCTGCCTCTAGAAAATATGGTTATTTTTTAGGCCACAATTATGCACAATATAGATAATTCTAAAGAGTTCACAAACATTTAAACACCACTTTGTCTGCATGAGCACTTCTTTCCATTGCGCTTTGTTCAGTCAGGGTTGTGTTATAAAGCCACATGCAGCTGATAAATACTTCTTATGAAAACGAGATACTGCTTCCCACACACTGATGAACAACGAAATGCACATAACTGGCACGACATGTTTTCTGTCTCACGTCACATTTTCAGGTCAATCTGGCTGGTCTTTGATTGACAGTACTTTATTATTTCTTTCAAAAAATCGCATTCTTTGTTGTGTGGGTGTTCTTGATCTCTGAATCTGTTAATGTCACTATGCAGCTCAGATGGTTTGGTTGATTTGCTTGGTTTTTCTGCTTTCTACAAAAGGAAAACCATTTTTCCCCATTTGTCTTTGGTCAGATGTAAAGTTTAAACAGTAAACGATCCAAGCTGAAATTACTCTTTTAGGTCAGATACACGAAGGCCACTTGTTTTTACAGCCGGATGTGTATGCAGTACCACACCCTTAACAGAATGTTCTGAAGAAATTGTAATGAATGGCAGGCTGCAACTGGTGTATAGTACACCGACAGTGGCCTTATCACTTATTAGGGCTTGGCTTAACAAGGTGACAGAATTTTGTTGAGAAACAATTAGCATATTTATTAAAAAAGTGACTATACCACCCAAGGTTCAGCTCCCAATCATCAGCAGGAAAGTGGACCTTTGTGTCTTAGTTACATGATGAAAAACAGCTGCACTCATATGCACCTGTTGTCATAGCGGATGTGCATGGGTGTGAAGAAGGGCAAAGGTTTTTACCTGTGTTACGCAGGTAGGCCTACAGTCCACCCCCCCCCCACCCCCACCCCCCACACACACACACTCAGAGGACATGAACTCACATGCAGGAAAATTTGCGTTCATGCTAAACACACGAGGGCAAAGGTTCTTATGGTGACACAAGTTTGTATTTATGTCCTTGCGCTTCACTTCTATTACATTATTTAACATCACTATATCTAAATAACACTGCCTATACCAGCCTAATGTCTTCACGATGTTCAAATTTCTTTTCTCCATCATCCTGGGGATATTTGGTCCCCACCAAAACTCAAATAAAAGGTTATACACACATACACACTCTTAGACATAACCCACAGGAATGCAGCCCCTGCTGGCTAAGCCGCTATTTCACCAGCAATAGGGACTCGAACTCTGGCCGGAACTTTCCTTGGCCTGCCTTTGTGTTGCTTGGCAGAGTCCAGAATCTGGCAAATACTAGAAAGGCAGAAAGAAAATATAGCACTTGTAATAAGCCTACATTGTAATTTTGCCTTACAGCTGGTCTAATATAATTTACATAGTAAAGATATTGTTTAACTGTTTGTTTTGCTACAAGCAAGCTGACACATTTTATCCTGAGCCACCAATGGGCCCCAAGATTTTTTGTTTTTGTTTGCTTAACAATTGTAGAGAGTTCAGTAATTGTTTTTTTCCCCATTAAAAAATATATTATGATAAAAAAAAGTATTATTATTTATATATAATTGCATAAAAATCACGTGACTGGGGTGTCACTGTCCACAGTGCAGATAGAAGATGGCTCTTGTCAGACAGGTTAGATACATGTTTCTGCAGGACATGACGCAGGTGTTTAGCATAAAAGCACTACTGTGAAGTATGCGAGGGCATCAGATGCCATTATAGACCCTCCAAAAACAGCTGTGCTGAAGATGTCAGGTGAATGTAGACCAGTATGGCAAGGCAAGACTAGCCGATGTATTCTCTTTTGGCTAGGCTAACGTGCTACACGGGTAGAAAAGTATGGTAGTAAAAACTGTGTTAGATGTGAGCAGGTGAGTCAGCAAACACCTGGCAAACCCCATTCAATTCCATAAACCCGTTTTATTGAGCGGAACCGTTGTGAAATAATCGACCCTGTGAACGACGTCGCGCTATCGTCAAGCCAACGTGGCGCCCGAGCAAGTCACGCAAAAGGTGCGTCGCGTGGAGGCCCTGTGTTGTTGTTTTGTGCACACCTGTCGCTTAGCAACGCGCGGTAAACTGAGGGAAGCCCTGCTCGCTCTTGAGCTCCATTGTGACGTCAGAAGCCGAGGTCCCTGGAGAAAACCCAGGAGGGAGTTCTTTCGCCTGTCATTCTGCTCGGAATAAACAGTTTGAGGGGGAGCTATTTCGAAAGCAGGACGAAGGACAGTTCGTGTGAGATCGTCTGAAAAAGAATTCTCTCAAAGGGGGGTTGTATTGCTTATGTGTGGGAAGCCTCTGGGTTATTCTGTAGGCAACAGGTGTAAAACCCTTAATTTGCAGGTGTTATGTGAGGAGATTTCTGCGTGGGCCTGGAAGGGTAGGCCTTAGGGGACTGACGTGGGTCATAATTGTGAAACAGTGTGCTGATTGCTAATCCTGCCAAATTATAGTTTAAGAGACCCTCTCTCTGTCTCTTGGAAGCAATACACAAACCCTATTGCTTCGAAATGGTGACTACAGGAGAGGGAGAAACATTTTTTTAAGTTTTTTTAGGTTTTAAGTAATTTTGGAGCATTTCAATGACTTCATTGACTGTCAAGTGCTCACATAATATAAAGAGAAGCTGACATTATAAATAGTATAAAATAAAGTATGAGTTGATCAAACAGTGACAATACATGGAAACAGAATTTGTCTTACTTTTTCAGCTCTTTAGAGTCTATTGAAGCCCCCTAAGCAAAATGTCTTCTTTTTTTTTTTACAGTACTTTTGAGGTGGGTAATTTGGGTCCAGAGAGTAAAAATCGTCCCCAGGATTTTCTTTTAACATCCTGGCTTCTTTTTTCCCTAAACCCATAGCAGCAGTATGCAGGCAGTTGGAACAAATCCCAGGAAGTATTTTTACTTTTTGGACCTAAACTACCCACCTCTGATTCTCTCACCCTATCTGCAATCTTTCCACAGCTGGACCCTTTACAAAGGGTGTGGCATGAGCCACAGGTCAAGCAGTTTTAATGCATATTCAGAGTGACATTGGCCTGATTCACTGTCTCTGGGTCAGAGAGTTCAACCAGGTAGACATGTATCCTCTCTGCACAGCTATATTTATGTGCCCATGGTGTTTCCACATAGTATGTGTGTTTAAACAAGCCGTTGCTGTGGTGACCTCGGAGGGGCTGGGACTGTTGCAGACTGGTGACGTAAAAGAGGTGGGGATATGGTACCTGTATCGCACGGCGATCCTTGAGGCAGCACATACCTTAACAGAGCTTCCGGTCCATTGTGCAATTGCAGGCCTAGTGTTAAGTTACTTGGAAAACCATAAAGGATAAATGCTTTAATAAAATTTAAGTTACTGATTGTTCAGTTACATTTGTTTTATGCACTGCCAGACAGGCTTTGAAAAGAAGTAGAGTTGGACTGCAAAACCAAAAAGGTTGGACCATTCACAGCCTAACTGAAGTTACACTAGTATTACCAAACTCTTGTCGGTCTGGTTTTCATATAACTGTACTATGTGTACTTAATCCCTCTCAGGTGAGCTGTGCTTTAACATGCACTGTGTACAGTTGCGTGTGTGTGTATTGTGGAAAAATGACGTTTCAATAATGGCTGTTATGTAATTAGCAGGGCCATGCTGTTCTGTTGATATTTGATATGCCTCCATGGCAACTGGAAGATCCTCCATAAACTCATAGTCTAGAATTGGTTTCCGACTTAGCACTTCAACCTTGACCTGGTGTTAAACTGAAATCAGCTAGTAATGACAAGATACAGGTTTCTATTACTCCTATTAAACGGAGCACTGCGTGCCACTGTAGATAACACGAAACAAGACAGAGCTGCAAAGTCTCAGGTGCCAGACAGGTTAAAGTTTAAACTTGTTTTAAATGTTAAACCAAACTCTAAATAACCGGATTACAATTAAACCATCATTTATATTAAGACTATTTTTAACTTTACAGTAAACCTGGATTTAGTCATTTTACTCTACTCTGTTACTGTAAACTCTGGGTTATTTTTTGTCAGAAAATACTTAAAGCATACCAAATGCACATCAGATAGGAACAAAGTTAAATTAATGAGGTATAGAATGACAAGATATCGAAATACAGACAGGCCAATAGTCTCCTCCAGTATTAAGAGAGGCATTTAAGTATTAATGAAAAATTACTATTAAACATGCTTGAAACATGTTACTTTAAAACTGCCAAAGGTTCAAATGCACTTGCTAATGCAATTGATGTAGATCTCTCATTAAAAGTATGCATGTCCTCTACGCAAATGACTGGGCGTCTTTTTTTAGGTTGTTTAAAAGTGTGCACACACTCATCCACATCCAAACTCCATTCCACATCTGTCTGTCAGACACACCTGCCTATGCGGCTTAAAGGGGAGGATGTTATTAGAATATATAGTCAGTAGACTTCAGGTACTAGACACATTGCAACACATAAAGGATCTTAAAACCCAGACAAGCACTTTTAATCTGTGGTTAGAACATGCAATTTTAGTAAGACTCATGGATCTTCAATAGGATTTAAGATTTGGCTAATGCAGGTGACTTTACTAAATCAGGTGCTGTGGCTGAGTTGCTAAATGACTTCTGAGATCCAGCCAATAAAGAATTGATTTGTGCTTTTTTTGGAAGGAAGAAACCAGATCTTAATTTGTGATGGAACAAGCTGGATTGATTTTACACATTGTAGCATGTATATACAAATCCCAATTCCAGAAAAGTTGGAATATTTTCCAAAATGCAATAAGAAGAAAAGTCTATATGTTAATTTACATGAACATTTATTTAACTGACAGAAGTAAAGAAAAGATGTTCAGTAGTTTTACTGACCAACTTAATTGTATTTCGTAAATATACACAAATTTCAAATTTGATGTCTGCAACACACTCACTAAAAGCTGGGACAGAGACGTATTTACCATTGTGTTACCTTTTAATAATTTTTTATGGTCACTGTTTATCTGATATCTCTAAAATCCTAATTTATGCTTCAGGGTCAATGGTACCTTCATATGTATGCAACTCACCCATGCTGTGGCCACTGTGTTGTGTTAAGTGGCCCTGATACCGGTGGCATTTGTCACAGTAGCATGATGGTTTCTTAGGCAGTGCCACCTGAGGGCTTAAAGATATGCACACACAATCAACAGTGGTTTTCGATTTTGCTCTTTACTCACTAAGATGTCTCTGAATTCTCTAAATCTTTTTTTGGATACTGAAGATTTTGAAAGACCTAAATTCTCAGCTTCCAAATTCAGAATTCTGACTAACATTTCTCAAATTATGAATTTGAGAACAAAGGGGTGAGCCATGACCCATCCTTGCTTACAGAGACTGAGCCTTTGATTTTTTTTTTTTTTTTTATACCCAGTCATGATCCCCCCACCTGCTACCAGTTAGCCTGCTTGATGTGGAGTTTTTTACACTGGTTAATTTGAATATTCTGTGCAATTTTTAGTCTTATTTTTATACTATGTCCCAACATTTGTTCTACATTTGTGTATCTTTACAAAATACAATTTAGCCGGTCAGTAAAACTTCTGAAAAGCTTTTCTTTGGACTTTTGTCAGTCAAATAAAGGTCAATGTAAATGAACAAATCATTGATTTTAGGTTTTATTGCATTTTGGAAAGTATCTCTACTTTTCTGGAGTTTATATTTGGGGTTTATATATGCATCAAGAGTCTATAAACTAGTCAAAAGTATGGATGAATATCAATTTTGTCATAATTTAAAACCAAGGGTATACTTTAAATACATATTCTGCATATCTGGGATAGTTTCCTTTTGAACCAGAGCCAAAGACCATTGGGAGTTTTACAGGAAAGTTCTGAAAATGTGTTTCACATCAGTGCTCTTGGTTTGTTCGCTGTGCACTGCTGCGACTCCTGTGTGTTGGTTAATTTTCCTTGTGCTGTTTGCTTAGCCTTATCAGCAGCTTCTTAGAAATGACTAAAAGAAAAATGGTAGCTTTGTCATCATTACTATTCCAAGTGTTCATTTCTTTGTATTGTGTTTTCTTCCCACAGAATTAAAAATACTGTTTTTACTGTATTGTGAAGGTTTAATGCATTAAATAAAAAAAGTGACTCAAACTGACTTAAACACAAAAGATCTCACCTAATGGCATCTTCTTTGTGTAGCAGTACCTTAGTTCAAGTCACTTACACCAGAAACTCAATGCTGCATGTTTAAGTAAAAAAAAAGAAATTGTAGAATTTTAGAGGATTTTCATATAACAGATCAGATTATAGAATGCTCATATATATATAAAGCATAAAACCCTACTTATGAATTATTATTGATAAATCAGTAAGTAATCTCAGCCCTAATATAGGTGAAAACAGTGCTACAACAAAAAACAGACCAGCATGAAACAAAGGGGTCAGCCTATCAGCATACGTGAAAGGATATCTCATTTACTCATGAAACACTTGAGACTGTTTCCTTGAACTTAATCTTTTTTCAACACAATGTCTAGCTTGCTGTGAAAGGCTCATTATCAGGTGTGCAGAGCATGCAACTGCTTGAAAAAGTTGGTTTCTTTTTAGACTGATACAAAACAGTGCACTGAAGTGCACACACAGGCTGTATAATTTCACATAGAAAAGCTCTGCCAACGGCAGAACGGAATGCTCTGGAGCAGCTACATATGAGTCTAAGGCCCAATGTCAAGCATTACCAATAGTGGTACAAAGCACCCCACCACTTGGCTAAAGAGTAGTGCAACCAAGTTCTTTAGAGACCTCCCGATGGAGGGATTAAACTGCGTTAAAACTTTGGGATATGTTAGAATTGTATTTAAGATCCAGAACTAACCATCTAACATCTAACAATACACTCGATGCTGAATACAACAGATACTTGCAGCAATGTTCCAACACCTAGTGTAAAGCCTTCTCAGAAGAGTAGAAGCTAGCTGCAGCAAATGGTGACAAACTCCTTATTAATACCCTTCAATTTAGATGTTGGATGATCAGGTGTCTATAAACCTATGGACATACAGTGTATTGTGTACATGTAATAAAATTTGCAACATATTGGTAAAGAGGTTTGTCTCATTTGTCATAAGACATATTTACAGATGTCACATACATTTTACTGGTATGTAAATGAGGTGCAACATCCATTTAAAATTGAACAAATCAGTGCCAGATACATTCTGGGAGTCTTCAAATGAAGACCTGACTGAGATTGTGTGTATGAGTCAATCTCAATTTGCCATTCGTCTTGGGTATAGCCAATCTGGCTGAGGCCAAACAGCAGCTAGCTTGTAAAACTCTGGATGCCTGTTCTGATCAGGAGCCTAACCACCATTCAGCACTCTTATTAAAATAGATCTCGGGCCATTCTTCTCCAGCTGGAAGCTATGAGCAATTCGACAGCTGGAGTAGACTCAGTCACTTGTCAAAACCCCTAATTCGCCCTCCAATGGGCCGCAAAATCGCTTTTTTGGTTTTTACTCATTGCTACCGACAGCAGTTGGGATTCTCTTCTTTTTTCACTTTTCCGTTTAGGAAATGTGATCGGCCTTGGATGGCATCCTGCATACTTTTTCATACTGCTTCCCTACTGCAGAATTTCTCTGGGATTTTTTTCCCCCGTTCTCCCTTCTTTCACAAACCCCCGGTGATATTTTAGCACATGTGCATAGCAACAGCAAAACAGACGAGGGGTGGACAAATTCTTGCCCCGACCACTTTTGTGAATTACTGATGGTGTAAAAAGCCGCTGCGGCTGGAAGATTGCAAACAGGCGGTGTGGGGACGCAGCATGCTAAACCAGGCCTCGAAATAGGCCTGTTTGTTTCTGTAGCGTGCCCAGGACACATGTGTTTGACATCAGGGAAAGGCCTGAGACCTCATTGGCCTGCATGGACACTGCAGAACTTTTTTTAATTAGCTTTCAAGGGAGCTCTGTGTCCCTCCAGCCAGTGTTGATGACACCATGGAATCGACACAATGTAAAGAAATATAACTAAATTTACAGGAATGGGTTGATATGCAATCCATAATCGTATTACCCCATATGCAATTGACTGGCCAAGGCATGTGTGGTGTTTGAAGTGTCCTACCTTAGGTTGGCACTGGAGCTATGAGGCCAGTGAAGATAATTAAAAAAACTATTGAGGTTAGCACCACATATTGGTATTGTCTAAAGTGCATGCCTACATCACCACATATTTGCCTCAAACCTCAAATAGACTTGCTTATGTGGTTTCCGACACTGCTGTCTAAACAAATGGACAACAGTGCAGATATTTCAGGCAAGATGTTCAGGCTGTTACCACTGTTTTTAGCTATGAAATGAACTTATGGGTAACAGTGTATCACACACAAGGTCGGTACCAGGGCAAAATAACAAAGCACATTAATTTCCTCCCCTCTTGTACCTGACATGCCAACTGTTTTTGCTATCCAGTCTTTGAAAGCTGTTTAAGCCAAACATCTTGGATTTTTGCAGTAGCCTATTCCAATCCTCAGAGGGCAAAAAGCAGAAAAAACAACCTGCACAAGTCACCAGACAAACTTATTCCTTGGGGCAAGTTAACATCTCCAGTTCACCTAACATACAGGTCTTTTGACTATGGGAGGAAACCAGAGTTCCTGGCAAAAGCACATGCAGACTTTATCATACAGCGTCATAGACAACATCAGCAGATGTATCTGAGATTACTTAACAAATCGAATGCAGTTTTCCTCATAAACCAGTGACCATATACTGATCAGCCATAACATTAACACCCCCTCCCTAGTATTACGTAGGTCTCCCTCAAGCTGCTAAAACAGCTCTGTGATGCACTGTGTTCTGACCTTTTTTTTAAAAATCAGCATTCACTTTTTTAACCACTGTTTTTTCAATCCCCACATGCATCAATGAGCCTTAGGTGCCCATGACCCTGTTGCAATACACCAGTGCTCCTTTCTTGGATCACTTTTGGTAGGTACGAAATATGGTGTATCTGGAACGATCTGCCTTTTTGTAGATGCTCTGATTCTATTGTCCAGCATTTACAGTAAGGCTCTTGTGAAAGTGGCTCAGATTTTTATGCTCACCCATTTCTCCTGCATCAAATTCAAGAAATGATCTGTTCCCTGGCTGCCTAATGTATCCCACCCCACTGACAGGTGCCACTGTAATGAAGGAGTAGATAGTCAATGTTCATTCATCCTTTGAGTTGGTCAGTAACTGCTTTGTCTAGACAAATGCATAATTTAGGTTTCGTGTTGGCGAATTGTAGCGTAAGTCAAAAGTTCTATTGTTAAACATTAGCAATAAAATGTTGTGTGTTTAGTTTTTGAGACCATGACTCAAAGTGATTTATGCTTTTCTGGGGGAGTATTATTACTCTGTAACATAAAATAATCAAATGGTCATTTTTACTGTGATGGTGCTGTAGTTGAACTTTCAGAAATCACGCCACACACTTATGGTCACAGATTTATTTGGATTCTCATAAGTGAGTCACTGCTTTGGATTGTATCATTTCCTAGCTGTGAGTATATCCATGTGGTCTGTCTTTCATTGGTGGTACACTAGGGTATTTTAAAGATACAATCAGGATGTTTTTTTAAAACTTAATCACAAGTAAATTGACCACTGTCAACCTACTAATTTTATAGGCACTGCATATAAAACAGGCCAACCTGGCCGACTGAAACCTCACGTCGAACAATGACACTGAACAGGCCTGTAGTGGAAAAATGAGACATCTAAGTCAACTCCTGCATAAATAATGACTGCTCTGAAATGACCATCACTGATTGTGAAGAGAGCGATGGTTTTTTAGCTCACTAGCCAATTCATTGAGAGAATTGCAGTGTGAAAACTATGTACAGACAATTGATCAGGCCTTCTGAAGAATAAATAAGTAAATACATACATGCACACATACATACTGCAATACCCCAGAGTCCTTAGAAAGTAATCTTTAAGTTAATTTCTCTCTCTTTCTCTCCCTCTCTTTTTCATTTCTGTCTCTATCATAGTCCTTCTGTTTTCTTTTTCTTTCTCTCTATTTAACCATATACACACATTAAAACCACCTGCCTAATATTGAGAGAATATATTATTAAAACGGCTCTGAGGGTGGTGCACTGTGTGTTCTGACCCCTTTCTATCAGAGTCAGCATTCACTTTTTAAACTACAGTAGCTCTACTGTGGCTGCCACTCCCCACAGGCATTAGTGAGCCTTGGGTGCACATGACCCTGTCACTGATTCACCAGTTGTTCTTCCTTGGATCACTGTTGGTAGGTACTAACCACTGCAAACTGGGAACTGGGTTTGTCTCTGCATCTATCTTTCCCTCTCTCTCACTCCCTTTCTATCTCTGTAATTCTGTGCCCATGTTTCACTCTCTCTCACTTCATTCACATTTTTAGATCTTTTTTTTTAAATAACAGGTTTTTTAGTGTCTCACTCAAAACTTTCTCTCTCTCTTACTCTCTCTCTCTTCCTCCCTCTCTCTCTCTCTCTCTCTCTCTCTCTCTCTCTCTCTCTCTCTCTCTCTCTCTTTCTTTCTTTTCCTCTCCCCAAAAA
>JBBPDA010000041.1:33510437-33522041 GCA_037974385.1 Arnoldichthys spilopterus | reverse complement strand
CTCTCTCTCTCTCTCTCTCTCTCTCTCTCTCTCTCTCTCTCTCTCTCTCTCTCTCTCTCTCTCTCTTTCTTTCTTTTCCTCTCACTAAAAATAATCTGTATTGACATGACAGGGGGTAAACAGATGTTGCCAAATCTGTGCAACTTTTGTTAACTACACTCTTAATTAATATTTGTTTAATAAATAAAATAAGTTCAAAATACTAAATCTAAATTAAAACTCATAACATTTGTGTGTCTCTCTGTCTGTCTTTTTCTCAGATCATATCAAATATGCTTTGTCAGCTGCAGTGCAATGTGTGTTGTTGGGTTTTTTTTTTTTTTTACAAACAAATAAATAGCAGATTTCACAAATCACAAAAAACAGTCTGAAAGTTTGAAAGGCTAAAGCTCTATCTCCTCCTCCCCAGTCCCTCTACCCATCTGTTCCTTTTATAAGCCTGCATTGCTCCACCACATGACAGCAGAGTTAACTGCCTGAGCAACATGTGTACTGCTGCCATAATTGAAGCCCCGCGCCTCTCCATCATGACCATGAGCCGTGCGTGTGCCACAAAGCCCCCGAAACCCAGCGAAAATAACCCCCACAGACACATGCTTCTCATTTGATGGGGTTTTGGCAAGAGTAGGGGCATCGTTCACAACACTCCCTTCTCCCCATTCACTCACTGCTGTTATGATAATACACAAAGAAAGCAGCAATCTATAGATGATTTGCGTGGAACAGGATAATTATGTTTGAGAGGTTGGTTGGAGGGGTAACAGATATTTCTCTGGTCAAGGCAAATTCAAGGGTGAAGCAAAAATAGAAAAATCCAAGCCACATCAGGAGGATCTCCTCAAATAGAGGCCACAAAAAAGGCTATTTATAATCAGGCGCCTCTAGCTTGGGGTCTACCAATATGGCTGAAAAAATGGTCTTTTATGAGGGGTATAGCACATAAAGAATAAGCCTCTTCTTCAATCATCCTGGATAAACGTGCCGAACGTGTCAGTTTAGGCGCTGTTTATTCAGCATTGCAGGCTAAATTCACTTAACAGCATTGAAAGTAGCCCATATGTATATTTTTCTAAGGCTAAATTCACATTACCATGTTAAAGTGACACATCAGATTTTTTTCTCTTAATTTGGCAAAGATCTGATCTTTTCAGGACTGTGTAGATAGACATATCTGACCTTTTCAAATCAGAGCTCAGCCACTTTCATATGTCATATCTGGTAAAGGGCCATGCTGATCTTAATGAAAACTGTCTAATTGGAATTCATGTGCTTTTCTTCCATTGGGCATGTGTACATTACCATAAACAACCAGTGTTGACTGTATGGCCTGAACATGAAGTTTGGATCAGTAATTGCTGTAAAAGCACAGCACTTAACCTCTGTTGCTTATGTCCTGTTATAATCATTCTGGTTAGAGTAAATGATCTTTGTTGTGATGGTTTGTGCTGTTGCCGATTTAGTTTGATTTATGTGACATTATTGATTAAGATGTGTGCATGTGGACCAGTTCAGGGCATTCACGCTAAAGACAGATGTAAACTATCAAGTCAAAAAGATGGGATCTTAACAAAGAAGCAGATCTATCTCTGATCTTATCTGATCAGATCTGAGCCACTTTCACATGTGGGTCTAGGTTAGATCCCTATCCAAAATGTGGCCCAGCAAGAACTGATCAGGATAAATATATTTCACTTCACATATGCATCACAGTGTCAGCAGATAAAGGCTTTGTGCTGCAAGTTAATTTGTTTATTCTCTACTGCAAAGAGAGCCTATCTCAACCTAAGAGCAATAGGCCTCATTCGCCGATATATTCAAACATTTTCTTAAATTTGTTATTGAAAAAGATCTTTAAAAAGACTACATCAGATTCATACCTATTATGTACAAGCATATCAGCACTCCAACATGCATTAGTGTGCTCTTGAGTGTGTGTGGATTCTGTTCTTACCTAATCAGACCTAATTCCAAATGACAAAAACATTTGAGAATGTCAGAATTTTTGCAAAAACAAATGATTTCAAGAAGAAATGTCTTAAGAAGGGCTGGTGAATAAGGCTCATATAACTGATCAGGTAGCTAAAGTGTTGTGCTATCTTTCGATGTTAAGAATGAAAAGAGAAAACCTGATTTAGTTTATTTATTAATTAGTTTAAGCACTCAACCAGGGCCAGCAGGGTGACCAGCATTCTGATGGTGGTTAAGGCCGCCACTTGATCATGTCACCTGATCAAGCTGGCTACAAAATAATCATGATTTAATAGAATAGTACAAAATGAAAAGTGAAACCCTGAGTGAATGTTTGAATACCTGTTTGGACCAGACAATCGATGCAATGACCTTTCCCACCCCCATATGACATCTCTTGTACAGCAAGGTGTGTCCAGCCCATCTGCGTTCCAATGAACATTTCCATGACCAAACCACTGCCCACACACTGTAAGACAGACGTGAGTAAGACGCTGCCAAAACCTGCTAAGATGATAGATTGCAAAACAGTGCACAAGATTTGACACCATTTATGAATTATTTTCTTGGGTGTCAGTTGAAGAATTTCTAAGCATGTTTTACTCTAAACTTAGTTTAAAGGTGTCATGCAGCTTTACTGAGTCCACATTCCTGTAATTTAATTAGACTGATTGTTACAGTGTCACTGGAACTGGCTGAAAACTGAAAACAATAATTGGTTCTTCCACCATCCCTTCAACTCCAATTAATTTTGAAGAATGCACAAACTGACATTAAACACCAGACACCCTTTATATGACAGTTAAGAAAGTTTTTTTTCCTTCCTCTGCAAAACTGGAATTTCACATCATTTTCTTCCAATGCTGGATAACCTGGTGAACTTTCTACTATGGGTCAAACTGGGTCACACACACACAGCACACCACACAGGTGTCCCAAGCAAATTAAGCCTTTTCCTTTCAAGCCTTTTAAGTAGACGTCGTAATACACTCTATCTCACTATCTGCAGAGAGTTTTGATCCATCAGTTACAATACAGTTTTTTTTAGCTTTAGGGCCAAGTCAACGAGGGGACGCAGCACCTGAGGGAGACATGAAGTCTGTTTATGTTGAGGTAATGTCAGGTCTCTGAGAAGTCAACATGGGTGAAGGAAAGTGGGGGAGAAGGAGGTACAGCCCTGTAGAAAAGGATCATTGCACTGGCCAGAGGTCACTCCAGGTAACAGGGAGCTTGTGTAATTGCAGAGTTTGCCAGCACTCCCTGAGCCTGGTACCACTAAGTGTGAAGGGTGCCACTGACATGGTCATGGTTGCCTTCATTTAGAAAGCGAGTCAATATTGATCCTTTATTAGTCACCAGGCCCTGAGCCAGCTACACTCCCTCTGCTCTGCACATGCACCTTCATTTCCTCTTGTCTCAAAATCGGTCATTATTCATCCAGGTTAAAAGTTTCACTGGACTCCTTTAATGGAGAAAAGCACCTGCTCTGAAGCATGCAAAGTAGCTTGAACCCATCGACTAAAACCTGAGATGAAGCAATTACAGCACTATGTTAGATCTTTATTCTAATAACTGAATGCTTTTGCTACTTTTTTCTCTTTCTTGCTCATTACAAAGGATTTTGAGCCACATAAATCAGGACTGCATGGTATGAACAAAATATCAGTATTGCAATTATACTGCTACATCTGGCGATTGTGATTTTTTTCAATATATTTCTAAGGGTCAATATCATATTCCTCTTATTAGACGGGCTTGGAGTATGTAGGTACTGCTAAAGCTTCACGTTCACGCCCCCATCCCTATGGCCCATATATGCAAACTAAGCATCAAAAACAGCCTGTTTTCAAATCATGATGTCACAAAACCAACACATTTACATATATCTCATTATTTAGTCCATAATTTAAACCTACATTTTCACATAGAAGATCCAAGAAGTCCTGTGATTGTTTAGTGGCTCATTTGCATTTTTTCAGTTTTGCAGAGACCAAAATTGCAGTTATGATGTAGAAATGATATATTGTGCAGCCTTAATATCAATAGATGAATAATAATTTACAGTAAAGTAATGGGTGACCCAGTATTTGTGAGGCTTGTAAACTAGCCTTAGCCACTGACACTAGCTAGCCACAAAATACTTTTTTAATTTTGTGTTAGCTTTATCTAGCAGCTACTGACAGCGTAATTTAAACAAGTCAATGAATTGCAGTTATGTTTCACTTTGTAACTGCTAACATGCTAGCTGCTTAAATTGGCTAAGAAGCTTTTTAGATCTTTGTGCACTTTATGAATTTTCTTGAAAGTGCTCATTCAGCTCATTCTTAACAGACAAATTCACCTCCCTCCTTTTTAGGTTGTGTGTGTGTGTGTGTGTGTGTGTGCACTGTGATGTACTGCAGATCACAAAGGGGCTGTCATTAGCATGTCTTCAGGCTGTAGCTCTAGCTTTGATCCTATAAATCAGATGGTATCAGTGGCTTTACTTCACAGCCTCTTAGACCCCCTCGAGCAGTGCCACAATTAAAGCCAGCGGAGATCCCTCTGATCATTATCTCTCATCAAGGGCCTTCAAGGCTGAAAACACCGCGAAGAGCCCTCTGGCTGACTCGAGTGACTGGCCACAGCTCGAGAGATACAGAGCCTAATGCTACATCTAAGTCTCAAGGTTTCCTCAGCCTTGTGGCTTTGCATTGGCTTGGATAACTAGTCAAAAGCACCTGCCACAGTCATCTGTTAAAGCACTTCTGGCAAAGGAGTCTAGAAAGTGAGAGACAAAAAAAGAGGGAGAGATGGTGTAAGGTCTTAGTTATTCCCCAGATGTCAAGTTTTGCCAGGCCAAACCAGATTCACTGTTGCTGTCGACCTTAGTGGTCAGAACATTTTGCTCATGCGGCCCCTATTAAATTTATTTATCTCGACTCCACAGTCCAAAAATATCGAGCTTATATACAGATTATATACAGAGGTTTTATGATGTCAGCTCAACAGACTTAGGGTGCAACACATCTGTACATTTTGGAAGAGGTCATTTATAAATGGAATACACATCAAAGCTAGTGCATGAAACAAATCTCTCAACGGTAAAAGCCAACCCATTTACACTCTTTCTCCTCAACAAATTATGTCCTATTATAAGCCATTGATTTTTATAAAATTTACATTTGACATTAGATATTGACATTTTATAACTGGGTGGTTTCAGGTTTGTTCTACTTTCCCATTGCAGCACAATAAACATTATCAACAGATTATGCATTACCTCTGTGTCTAAAGGTATAATTTTAACCCTATAATGTCAGTGGGATAATCAGGCTCTGAAGGCTTTAAAGTGAAGCCATTCAATATTCAGATAATTTTCTTTGACACTTTCATTGGTTTTCCAGACCCAAATTAAGCCTGCTTTGGATTCAATTACACTGTCAATGGGGATTTCCAGCTGAAAATCCTTTAAGTAGAGCTGCCTAAATCCAACCCTGTAGGGTCACAGTGCTGTATTTAATGTTTTATGTTCAGCATTTTAAACATAATTTTCCAGCCGTACACCCGTACATGAACTGAATGAGGAAGAAAATAATTAGAAGTGTAGAGAGCTGTGGTCCTCCACAACAGGATTTGTGCATGCCTGCTTTTAAGTGTATGACTAAGTGTTTGGAATTAGTCGTGATGGCAGCAGTAATGGGAAGTAACAAATTACAACTGCTCCCATTACAGAACTTTCTCTGGAACAGTGTGATAAAAACTGTTAAAAACCAATACTGTCATGCTATAAATTTGTTCAGCACTGATGCATGTTGGTCTGAAGTATTACTCACAAGCTAAATGCACCACTGATGCTGGCAATAGCAGTAATACAAGTAAAACGAGAACGAGAGAAGTCATTCTGTAGTTTGTGCTGGATAATTCTCATGGGGGGCCTCTGGAGGAATCAACAAGCAGCAAATTAACAAAAGGAGCGGCAAAATGGAAACTCCAGTTTCCTTGAAACAAGACAAAAGGGCTACAGTTGTGGAAGAGCTGGAAGAGCTCTCACTAAGTGATTTTATGTTCAGGTTCTGCTCAATTTCTGAAGGTAATAAAACATTTAGATGATGCTTATTGATGTCTATAAGAAAATGCACTGGTTTTAAATAGAGAACAAATCTTTTGGTCAAATTTGAGCAAATTACAATTAATTCCACAAAATAATGGGACAACCTAGACTGTTACTTATGTTCTTTTGTGAGTGCTAGCTAATTTGGCTAATAAAGGTATGTAAATGAATGGAAATGGAATAGCTAATGGAGCAAGTAAACGTAAGTAAGAGCTTAAATACTGGACCTTTTGTAAAGTGAATGTTAAGTTTAAATAGTAGATTGAGTAATTTTTCCAGTAAACAACCTATATACTTCATTGACATACTTTATGCAAAATATCAGTACAGTAGCAGCACTGTTGCTAAAGTTGGTAGTTTCAGTACTCTTTTCATCCCTGTATGATCACATACCATCCTTTACCAAGTATTCTGCTTCAAAGGCAGGCTGATTTAAAAGCCTTTCTCAATCAAACCAACCCATCTTTGCACTGGTCGGCATCCTTTTTGACACTCAGCATTTCTCTTGAGAACACTTCCCTTCCCCTCAACGTTTTGAAGAGTGCCTTGTTTTCCAGGCCTGCAGGAACATTCTCCCTGCATTTTATAAGAAGAAAAAATAATAACAACTGCAACATTCCTGCAAGGGCTGTAATTTTCTTCCGGCGGGCAAAAGTTGCGCATTATGGTCTGGGTCACAGAACACATCACAACCCGTCATCAGGCCCGCATTGGGCCCACACTGGCCCTGCGCGGTCAGCCACATCACAGGCCACGGTCACGACCAGTGGAAAGGCCCCGGCTCTTCGCACAAACACGACCAATCAGCGCCTGGAATTCTGGCTTTTCTGTACATTTGCCCCCTAACCACCATTTCAGCTAAATACAGCACATATTCCTTTTAAATTACAGCATGCAGACCCACCCCTCCCTACAATTAGCGTGATTTAGACGTTGATGGACATCCTAAACAATACAGACAGAAACCCACTGCAAGAGCCATGCAACTGAAGGAGGTGGGGAGCGGGGGGTTTGAAGGGGAAAAAGCTCTGTTATCGGCAAGAAACAAAGTGCTGTAACTAGGTTAGGTTTCTGCCGTTAAACCATGATGTGGAACAAAGGGAGGCCGCAAGTCTAGGACAAAGACGATTCAATAAGAGTATTACGTGTTGTTCACAATACACATGTTTACATTACAGCATTTGACCCGGTTCAGGAGCTGGTGTGTAAATAGGCCTGACTTCATAGAGTGAGGTTTTTGACAGTAAAGGCTTTAAAAAAGTTTGTATCAGTTTTTGTGGTCGGATCATCCCATGGACCAAAGTGGAGCCTGCAAAATGAACACTCAGAAAACTCCAACCTCAGTAAAGATCTCAAACCAAACATTACACCTAGTATGGTTAGAAGATCTAATTTGTGTTTACATTTAGGCTCCAACCTACATTTTTGTAGCAAACTATCTCTTCTTGAACAAGGCAGCGCAAACTGAAGGTTGTTGTGGACTATTTTGGTTTGCTTGCAAAAATAAACCCAAACACACAAATTAGTGCAATCTCCAAAGCAAAAAAACATCACAGACATGACCAGACTGAGGCCTACAAACACAGTCATGCAAACCTGGATCCTTTTATGAAAAGGTTGCAACACGTGGATAAGAGGCATCATTGTTAACTGAGAATCATTGCTGCAGTGTTTGCTACAGTGTCCACCTGCAACAGCTGCTTACTGTGTGAACACCAGACCACAGGCTTTCCCCCATGCTTTCTTCTGAGAACCATGCATATTGCTGCAGCTTGAGCAAGCAGTTGAAGAACTCATTCACCAAAATCTTCCATCTCACGTGTACTTTGTTTACTCGAGGAAACAGGTTGCAATGCATCCTTTCGCAACTACGTAGCGACTTCGCCGAAAAACACAATAGCAGCATTGCTCAAGACAAGACAGTTTCACTACAATTCTCTAATCACTAGAGATTAGACCAGGCTTTGTATGTACACACAGCTCTAGACCAGCTTTAGACACTGAAAAAACTCCATCCAACCTGTGGGCTGTTTTCAAGAACAACTAGCACAAATATCAGGCCACCTTATTCCATTGTTCCATGATCCAGTTCTGATGCTCACATGCCTATTGTAGGTGATTTTGGTGTGGACAGGGGTCAACATGGACATCAGCTTCACATACCCATATGCAGCTGTGTTGCACTGTCTGAGTAGCTCTTCATCAGAGTCAGTGGGCCTTGACCCTGCTGCAGGTTAATCGGTTCTTCTTCCTTGGATCACTTCTACTGTCACAATTCCCTACAAATCCCTAGTCAAAGTCACCTACATCCATATGCTTTCCCATTTTTTCTGCTTCCAGCATATCAACTGTAAAAGCTGACTGATCACTTGATGCTTATTATATATCTAATCCCTTGACAGGTGCCATTGTAATCAGAATCAATGTTAATGTTATTCACTACAGTTGCCAGTGGTTTTAATATAATAATCATCAGTGTGTATTTCTTTTCTGTAAGAGCTGGATGGGCTCAGCCTGATGTCAGTAGACTTATGTGATCACTTTAACAAATGGATTACAGCAAAATAAAACCTGCCAAAATCGAATGCTTTTTTAAAATGTTTACTAAGCTTGAGTTTTATCTGCTCTACACATCTGATCTAGACCACAAAAATCTGAATCAGGTGTGCTGTATTAGGTAAAGCACAAAATTTGCATGGTGTAGGGCCACCAGGTCTTGGAATAGAAACCTTTGTATTAAATGAATGGGTAGCCATTAAATATTTTGACCACAAACAACAATAAATTATGGAAATAAAGGATGTTCTCTGCTTCCAGATCAGCTTTTCTTTTCACCCTTCCATACATCCATCTTCTTTTGCATTTTCAGAATGTATTGCTTAAAATTGTTTTTGGCCAATGAATCTTGTGGGGCTTTACCTGGCATTCTTACAGGTTCATCAAAGATCTTTTTCTTTAAATTTGATTTGAGGAAGTCTTTTAAAGTTTAAAAAACCTCCATGCTATAGGTTCTGTCCCAGAACGATGCAGCAGGCCAGAAACCATTTAGGAATTGTTATTTGTAAAGGTACGCACCAGTATGCCAGACTTAGATTAAACCTAAGCTTAGACTAAATAATTTCTTTAATAGTGAAAGATCACTGGTATGGAGTCAAAGACTAGGCTTAATCTACATCCAAGAGGTTTTCTTTTCTTTTTATTTTATGAAGAAATTTCATGATCTATGATTTTTTTATTGTTTGTAAACAATGGGTATTAAGTGTATCATGTGTATCATATGTCAGTATTATTTTGGATATCGTGTAATCTGCAGTGTATTGTGAAAACATACGAAAGTGTGTGGGATGAGGAAGGGAGTGAGTTGTGTTCCTCATAAGCTCAAAGCTAGTCATGCTTGATGGCACCTGCTGATAGAACTTGCATACCTATGGCCGAGCAGCCCACACGTGGGAACGCGTGAAACTGAGTTTATGCTAGAACAATAAGAATGGCGACAAGAATGCTGAGCAGGTATTTGTGACACACCTGTCCAGAACGGGAATCCTCTCAGCAGGAAAAGCAACACAGCATTTGTTTTGACTGATCAGACCCACACTATCATGTGCAGACATCGCTTTGAAAGGAACTGCACCTTTTTTTCCCTAATATATCAGTCAGTCAGCCACAGGTACGATAGTTAAGCCATTTAATCCAATACAAATTGCTTTGAAACTCATAAGACATATGGGACTTTAGTAGGAGTTTGAACAAATGTTATTTCATCTATATAACAATAGCGCCATGCAGAAAGAATGCAGCCTGTGGGTGCTCACCCATGTTCTGTGTAATTCCCCACAACTATTGTTATTTAGTTGAAATTACATTAATTTACAACTCCTCCTAAAGTCCCATACAACTCATTAGATTCTAAGAAATCTGTATTGGATCGAGTGGATTATTTTTCTCGCCAAGGACGCTGAACTGAAATATGACAAGCTTAAAAAAGAATAGCAGTGATTTTTCAAAACTGCATAATTCAGGTCATTGGACAAGTTGTTTGAGGTAAAATGTTGCATTGTTGAGAAACATACAAACTTTTTTGGACTTTATAATGGTAATGATGGAAACCAGAGGTCACTATGCCTGCAAAACAAATATTTTATTTATTATCCAAATGAAACTACATATTCATATTCAGTATATATTATATGTATTGCTGATAATGGTAAAATAGTGGTTAACCTGAAAAAAAGTTTTCTTGGGGTACTATTTTTATACTTTTACTATTTATTCTTGGTTTAGGTCCTCTAACAGCTTTATTAATGAATGTCTAAAGTGTTTCTCTGAGCTTATTTCTACAAGCCTTTTCCTCATCAAACTACTTCTCAAACAGCCTCAAAAGCTTTTGAGAGCCTACATTCATGTTCTTTGCCATTTCTGCCCAAGAGTAATTGGGAATGCAGTGATGCTGGACTGTCCGAGCAGTTTGTAGTGATAAACCGAAGGCACGAAGTCCACAGCCACCACATTAGAGGAATTCCAGCATCACTGTTTACACTGAGGGACAAATGCAGGCATTGAGGCAGCCGTGGGCTCTGAATGAGCTCTTTCTACGCACACGCACACACTCGTAGACACACATGTTCACATAAACCCAGTGCACATTCCCCTGGATACTTTCATTTAATGTCAAGCACACCGCCACTTCAATAAAATAACTCGGTTAATGACAGCGCAAAATTCTAAAGAGCAAGCCCCTATAAAACAACACTGACATACACACACTCACATATTCGCCTCCACTGCTGTTTGCATTTTCAAACCCATATTAAAAGGGACATTTCTGAGATTTTTTAACGTTCATCAGATAAGTATAATTGTAGATAAGGTTCTAGCAAAATCTGATCTGTAGAAACACTATACAGTACATTACACTCCACTCCACTCCACTATTCTACACTACTCTACACAACACTACACTACCTACAATACTCTACACTCCACTCCACTCCACTCCACTACTCTACACTACTTTATACTACACTACACAACACTACTCTACACTGCACTACACTACTCTACACTACTCTATACTACACTACACTGCACTACACTACACTGCACTACACTACACTACACTACACTACACTACACTACTCTATACTACACTACACAACACTACTCTACACTACACTGCACTACACTACTCTACACTACTCTATACTACACTCCACTCCACTCCACTACTCTACACTCCACTCCACTGCGCTAATCTACACTACTCTATACTACACTACACAACACTACTCTACACTACACTACACTGCACTACACTACTCTACACTAATCTACACTCCACTCGACTCCACTACTCTACACTATACTCCACTACACTGCGCTAATCTACACTACACTATACTACACTACACAACAATACTCTACACTACACTACACTGCACTATACTACTCTACACTACTCTATACTACACTCCACTACACTACACTACTCTACACTACTCTACACTACACTACACTACAATACACTACACTACACTACTTACCAT
>JBBPDA010000041.1:33486717-33504493 GCA_037974385.1 Arnoldichthys spilopterus | reverse complement strand
GAGAGAGAGAGAGAAAGAGGGAGAGAGAGAGAGAGAGAGAGAGAGAGAGAGAGAGAGAGAGAGAGAGAGAGAGAGAGCAAGTGCAGTTTTTTTATTTAATGATGGAGTGCTGTTTAATGGGAACTTGCAGGGAACTCTTAACCACTGAATGCGTCACAAGTGTGTTTTACTGTATGAGTGCATGGGACAAGCTGCAAAGACATCAACACTTTTATGTTTCCTCACATGGATTCACGTGCTTCCTCCCTCAATCACCCACCTATCACACACACATGCACACAGAGTAAACTTAATAATGCAGTCATCCTCTTAGTATAACTCATATTAACCTTTTACTGTAGAAATACTGGGCCTTAAGCCCACCATAACCCTAAGCTCTTTCTTTCAATTCAATTACATGTAAATTGAAAAAAAAATGTTTTTTTAATAAGTTTAAGTAATATAGCATTCAGTTCAGCATTCAGTTCAGGTATATGTGTTTATGTCAAGTATTTAAGCTCAGCCAATCAAATCAGCTTTTTGGGGGTCTTCTAAATACTAAAATACTTTTTTAATTATATAGCTGCTGCTTGTTCTCCCATTAGAATAGAAGAGACTAGAAGAGTAGACCGTTATGTGAGTTTTGTGTCAGAAATGTAAAAGAAATCAAGAATAAACAGTTATTGATGAATAATTGTACTGGTGAATAGGTTTTTATGTGTAAACTCCTGTGTCCACACTTCAGTTTCTCCAATACAATAAAAGTAATTAACATCTTTCCGGTACAGTCATATAATTATTGATACACCTCATGGAAATGGACGGAAAATATATATTTAATAACCCAGGCATGCAATAATATATAATATTTTGAGTAATATTTGGAGTTTCAACAAAGAGGCAAGATGTATATTTTAATACGACCCAAGATTAAACTAGACTGTGCATTTCAGTTTCCTCTATTACTACTCTCTTCACTGTATGTGAGGCCAGTATATTCATGCATTTTCATGACACATTTTTACCTGTTCTATGTTTTTCAAATTTTTATATTTTGTTATAAGCACTTATATTGTGCTTAATGGTAATTTCAACTGACTACATTTTTATATCCACTTCCTATTCTGTGGTTTCCCAAAACCTTGTCTCAGTTGAGTCAACAGGTCTTTGGTTTTGACATGTTGTTAAACATGCCAATGGATTTTACTTGTGTGTAACTTCATATTGTACCCCAGGGAATCAGGAATAACAATGATAAATAACAATGGAGTACCTGCAGAGTGAGAGCAAATTGATATTTTTTGGATCTACTTTTTGGGTTTATAAAATATTCTGTAGAGGTGCCGACCATTTCTCCCATGTGTTTTTTCAAAAATACACTCCTAAAATAAAACAACACTCTTTTAGGAACCATTTCTCTTTGTTAAATGGTACGCAGTCTCGCCAAGTATTGTTGGAACATTTGAATCGTTACACCATGTAGCCATAACATTAACACCACTGGCAGGTAAAGTGAATAACATTAAACAGTGAATGACTATCTAGTAATTTCAGTAAAAAGGCACATATAAGGGGGGTGGGACCTTTTAGGCAGCAAGTAAGCAGTCAGTGATGTACTGGAAGTAGGAAAAATGTTCCAGGTATGCAAAAGTTAGTACTCACCAAACGTGATCACAGGAAGGGCAACTGGTAACACTGAACACTGACTCCGATAGAAAGGGGTCAGAACACACAGTGCACCACAGTCAGAGCTGATTCAGCAGCATGAGGGACCTACTCAATATTAAGCAGGTGGTTTTACTGTTATGGCTAATTGGTACATATGTAATGTTTTATATTACAATTGTTTTTGCCAAATTTATTGAGGGGTCCTGGATTTCTCTGTTCTTTTGTTCCCCAAAAAAGGACCTCAGAACATAAAGGACATTGCATTTGTTTTTACAGTAAGGTCTGCACGCAGTTTCACTTTCAGAACTCTGTTCGGGTGTCCTTTCTGTGTTCTCAGAGAAATGGAAAACACCCTAGTCCCCTCGTCCTCACTCGCCTCCTAACAGGATGTGTGTGATGGAGCTGGAGTGGTCGAGCAGATGCCAGCTGAAAGCTCTTTCTTGGAAAGTTGCTTGATGTGTGATAAGCCTTATCTCTGCTCCACTTCTGATAGTTTTGCATTGATTTAGTGTGCGGATTCTGTGCCAGAGAGTTTATGAAAGCAAACGAGAATGCCAACACTGTCAACAAACCCCTACAGGAATAAGAGCAGGGTATTCCAAGAAGCTATTTTTTTTTTTGATAAATCAGTAACTTGGCTCAGTTTGCAGTGATTCCTGAACAGTGTGTGTTATGCAGTTACGCAAGAGGGAAGAGTACAGTAACAGTGTGGTTTGGGCAGCATACCAGCCTCAGGCACATGGAAACGCCTGAAAAAAACACCTAATTGATATAAAGGTACATTACCATGAACATTATGTGCAGTCCTTGCGGTTTGCAAACCTATTATTATAAATAAGACAATTAAGTACATTTTGTTCTCACATACTTCAGTTGAGAACAAGGTCATATAGCAAACAATGTTATAGATGCCAAAAGGTGTGCTGACATAGTTAAAACAACATAAATAGGTCAAGACATTTTGTGTTATTTTCAGTACTATCAAACTGTCCCCAAGTGGTGATTCATCATTTTTCAAAACTATATTAAAAGTGGGTGGGAAGAGGCAAGGGGTGAGAGAGTCAGAGAAAGAAATATAGAAAGACAGTGAGAGAAAGAAACGGGGAGAGAAGAAGAGAGAGAAAAAGAGACACAGAGAGAAAGACAAAAAGAGTGAGACTGAGAGTATGAGAGAAAAATGTAAAGGGAAACAGAAATATAAAGAGAGTGAGACGTAAAAAAAGAGAGAGAAGAGAAAGGAAGAAACAGAAGAGAGAGAAAGAGATAGAGGAGAGAGAGCGAGACTTGGAGAAAGAGAGACAAGAGAGAGAGAGACAGTAGAAAGAGCGAAATAGACAGAAGATGAGACAGGAGGGAGAGAAAAAGGGACAGAGGAAAGAGAGAGAGAGAGAGACTCAGTAAACTCTATAATTACATTCAGTAAAGACTTGTAGCTAAACACCAATGATCAGATAACATCTAACCTGACACGACACCTCACACACACAAGCACACACACACACACACACACACACACACACACACACACACACACACATATGGGCACGTGCGCGTGCACACACACAACTAATCACTTTACTTACTATTTTCTGCTAATCACCTCACAGCTTTGAAGTTCCACCATATGATCACAGAGTGTGAGTAGGCCTACAGCTTAGGGGCAGTGTGTGTAAGATGGATATGTATGGGACCCTGCAGCTCTGCTAATGACAGAGACCCTCTAATCACACACAAGGCTCTCGTGTCATCAAAAGAAATACAAATCAGCCTTTTCGAAAGAAAAGGTGTAAATCTAAACCACAGATAAACCAATAAAATAATATGCATCCAGATAAATCACTGCTCCTCTTTCCTTTATTCCAATTGAAAATGCCAGCAGACGTTTACATTGTCAGAGAGCTTCATGACTTTAAAAATGTTTTTTTTTTCCTTGTCCTGTAAAGCTCCAAATGTAGATGTACAAAGCTTTGCTGTAATAATTACGCTAAGTAACTTTAGACAGAACTGGTATTTTTTTTAAATAAGTGGTGGAAATGGTTAAAAATAATTAAAGCCAAGACCAGGGAAATTCGCCTTATTTATAATAGCCTTTCTTAACCCTTTAAACTCTAAACTAGTTAATCACAAGACTTGTTATTTAGTAACTAGTATGAAACTAGTATGTATGTTTTGTGGTTATAATAGTGAGGAACTGAAGATCTACACACAAGCCCTTATTAATATCCAATTCTAATGAAGTTTACTGTAGAAAGGAAGCTGCCAAACCTGTAACAAATGTTGCTTTGCTAGTTTGCTGGTTGAGTATCCATAAAACAAGGCAATGCACACTGGCAGTAAATGCAAAAGTTTTTGGGTTAAATTTTTTTTTTTTCTTTTCCAATAGTAGTCAAATGTAATTTTGTAGGTAAATATTTTACTATGCACTGCATTATATGCAGTCAACAGGTATATACATTTACATTTAGTTTATATTCTGCACTAACAACTTTGAGTTTCAGTGTAAAAAAATGACAAAAACATGGCAAAAAAAGATCCACAATTAAACTTAAACTTAAATACTTACAAATAATTATTTATATTTATATTTTTGCAAAAAGTCACATCTTCTACTTCTGAACATAAGCGTGGTGTTGATTAAAAGTGTAGGAGATAAAAAAAATCAACACAACAGGATTCCGCTTTAGCACTTCTTATGAACACTGTAATATGCTAACTTTAGTATTTTTTGAGATAAGATATTGAAGACATTGGCTAGTGAAGCCTAAGGGCCAATTTCTGAACTTTTGTCAAAACAGTTGTTGATCAATTGCCCAAAAAGTGCAACCCCACTTCAACGGCCCTAGTATGAAGGGCTGCATCCGCTTAGGGACAAGCTACAGTTAAGCCAAGTGACCTAAAATCTGGGGGCGGCACGGTGGTGTAGTGGTTAGCACTGTCGCCTCACAGTGAGAAGGTCCTGGGTTCGATCCCCGTGTCGGTCATAGGTGCCTTTCTGTGTGGAGTTTGCAAGCTCTCCCCGTGTTCGCGTGGGTTTCCTCCGGGTGCTCCGGTTTCCTCAAAGGCTTGCAGTTGGATTGGAAAATTGCCCATAGGTGTGAATGTGTGTTTGAATGGTTGTCTGTCTGTGTGTTGCCCTGCGATGGGTTGGCCTCCTGTCCTGGGTGTACCCTGCCTTAGGCCCGCAGTCAGCTGGGATTGGCTCCAGCTTCCCCGTGACCTGGAAATGGAAGAAGCGGTTGGAAAATGGATGGATGGACCTAAAACCCTAAGAAAAACATAATTAAGTCTATATGACACTATATAAAGACCTATCAGTGATGTGATATAAGCAATGTCAAACATGCTACTGTTGTAGCCATTTATCAGGACAGTTTCTAAGGGTTAATGATCTATTGGGCCTTAATGCTTTTAGAGTTACAGACTGGCACCAGCAGCACTACAAGTAGAAGTCTTCTGTACAGCACAGGAAAAACATAATCCCAGCAATAGCTGTCCAACCACTTTTGCTAACCATTCGAAAATAGCAAAACAGTTCAGCCTCCAACTGTAAAAACTTTGAACAGGAAAACCTTCCAGGCCAACCTGTGTTTCCTCCTAGTTTTGTTCCTTAAAATTTGTAGTTGAGACTTGCTGGTTAGAAGTGTCTGGTTAGAGCTCCTCAATTATGGGCTAATGAAAAGAAAGCAGGTTTTAACCAAAGGCATTAAAAAAAACCTGTTTAGCACAATCTTCTTTTCCCTAAGAAAAGCATTTTGCAGTCCAAGTGTTGAGTGCTCTCACTAGAATTTGGTATGTTAAAGCTTGCCACAGAGGCCTATGAAGTTTGAAAAGAATTTGCTAATTTATGATCTAATGTTTTGCTAAATGTTTGAACGTAACCTCTTTAATAAGACATTATTTTAGCACTATTTGTATATATTTTGCTTACAGGAATTTGTTAACTATATCTCCACATTCAACTCAAATATCAGTAGACTGTATTATTTACATTTTCCCCAGAGTAATTCAAAACAGGAAGCTAGCATAAGTAGGTAGCATAGTTTTTATAATCAGTTAAATTTGTTACCACTGAGGGTAGCTAAATCAAGCAGGTCTTTGTTCAGTTTCATGCAAATGAATTCAACTTGATCAAATTCAATTTGATAGTCAGCTCATGTAACTGTGATATTTACAGCTTTGCTGCTTAGCTAGGTGCTCAGTGCACCCAAAAGGCACTTGCCCTAGATAGCTATGAATGTAAACATAAACTAAGACAATTCAACCCAATCCAAAAATCCAAGACAGTAGTGAAGTGCTTGGCAGTGCCTGGATGGGTGACCTGGGTCTTTTCTGTGTGGAGTTGGTATGTTCTCTCATGCATAGGATTCTGCTGGGAGCTTTGGTTTAGGGTACATCAGTTGAATCAGAGATGATAAAATGCCCTTAGATATGACTGTGTGTGAATTTGTTAGTTTGTTTGTGTACCTGTATGGGTGCTGAAGGGGGATCAAAGTTATTATGACTCCAAGGACCCAGTCCTTAGCAAGAGTGCTGGGTCTAGGGTGGTTCCTTGTCTTCTGCCCTGTGAGGCCTGGGATAGGCTCTGGGACTCCCTGAGACCCTGCTTAGGATACACTGCTAAGAAAACAAATGAAAGAAATGCTTATAACAACCTCATTCTCACATTAAAGCATTGGGTAACGTAAGAGGATTATGCTACAGCTAATATTGAATAGCTTGTTGTTCTAATCGTCTTAGAATAGCACAGCTGAAAGCTGAGGGGAAACCTAACACATGGAAGGTCTCCCTGCTTTGACGTCAGTGTTTTGGCTCTTTTGTAATCAATTAGATAGCATAAAAATGGCTTCCTGGCTCAATGGATGAGCTCCTTGCTTTGCGCTCTGCTAACAAAAGATGATCTTTGATGTCTCCCATAAGTATGATGCAAACATCTGCTTGTGTGTGTGGGTCTATGTGTTTTTGGGGTAGGATTGATTTCCACCTGTCCCCATTCCCATGCAACACAATGCAGCATGTGTATTGTTTTCTCATCTCCTGCTATGCTAAAGTCTCATTGTAACAGGAGCAGTGGATGCTTGTTCTTCATACACGGTCAACAGATACAGCACTGCCTTTGTACAGGCCCCAGTAATACTACTACCTAAAGGCTCTTATTGTTGCTTAAAAGAATAGATCAACAATTAAATGCAGCTACACAATTTCTCCATTCTCCAAATCAAATCAGTAAGATAATTACTTCTTTGATATCTTTTTTTTAGTTTTGTGCTGGAGCTTTAAAGGTTATTAGCTTATAGGAATGGGAAACTTAAATCATGCCATTGAGTACTACATTAGCACTGTATACCTAAATCATCACGAACTATAAAATTGTGGCTTAAGGATAGCTGCTCCTACTGTTTTTAGCTATGTGATGAATATTTGTCAATGTTTTAGGAAATATTATGGGCCCTATTTTGGAACAGCAGAAAGCGCAACATAAAGTAGTTTCACACCAGTGCATTCTTCATTCTTATATCATGCAGGCATCTTTTCAAAATAATGTTTTCGAAATGATTTTGTGCATGTTTGTTGCTCGTAGGACTGGGCCCATTGTCAGTGCACAGCAAAATGACACTGCTTTTCACCAACAAACACCACCTCTAAAATCAGTGGCAGTGGTAAATTGCACATTTTCACTTTGTGCATGAGCAGGTCTGTTTCCTGAGAGGAAAACCAATGTGGTTTGACTGGTAAACACATTATTATAAGCAATTCACCATAACTTATGAGCCCCTGTCTTTTATAGATGAGGTGATACATCATAATGATTGGTTTATTAAATGTTAAGCCCAAAACACACTTTGGAATTTGGAAGTTACATCAATTTTGTACCTTTTTTTGTTGCAAAGTTTTATTTTTCCACCTTTAAAATAGCAAAAACCGATTTGGACATGTCCATAAATGTTAATTGAACTTTGCACTTTACGCAGTCCGTTAGATGGTCAAAACACAATACTTTTTTTCAAAGACGTTTAACAGTAATGTGTAGCCTATATTATCTATTATTGTTAGCATAATGTACAGCAACTTATTTCCTGACTGAAACAAAAGAAAAAAAAGGTTTGTCACACTTACAAAGACTAATAATAAAACAATGCAAATTAGTTCAAAACAATACTCCATTAGCTAGCTAGCTAGCATCTCTAATTAGCTAATTAATTTAATGTTGATGTTTTTATCTGTATTTTGGTCCCTTTTGTACATTTTGGTTTCTTTTGTACATTTAAAGCACAAAACCTCTTTTTTGGCTGCTGTTTTTCATCCATTCATCATATATCATCTTCATCTACTGGAGACCAGATGTGACAGAGTAACAGCGGCCATCTGTGATTCATCAACAAGAACATCAGTATTACATGGATGAAGAAAGATAGATCACATTGATGACAACTTGATTCTGTATTTTTATAAATAGCACCTTATGCCTGGGGTTTTGTACTGGATTCTGCAATGTACAATTGATTTGACTGAACACTAAATAATGTTAAAACAGTAGATTTAAAGATGGAGAAAGTATATATATATTTCTTTACATTTCCAATAAATTTGTTATCAGTTTGATCTTATTTGGTATAAGTGTCATTGGAGCTGCTTTCTCTGATGACTTGATACCAGTCTAAACTCGAGTTCAAAGGAAACTCAGCACACGCCAGTGGGCATGAATAGTTGATTCAGGCTTTAAATATGTGGCTTGGGACAGAAATTTCTCATGGGGTATAAAACATAACAACATTAATGACATTTTGGTTTGTGTTTGATATCTGACTTTATCATTGCTATCTTTGCCTCAGTGCTGGGAAATAGCACCCACCCCCTTATAGTGTGGACAGATAACTTACTGACTTTATGTGACTTACAAGAACTTCAATGGAGAGGAAAAAACAAATGTTCATTCATATTAATAAAACAAAACTATACATTTTGTCTGTAACTACCATAGATCCTGTACCATTTACCCTGATAACTTGCTTCTTCACTGTATTTATATAGACATGTTACCAACATGCCAAAGAATAACAGATTCCTCAGAACTTTTTGGAAAACAAAAGGTCATGAGTGAGAGAGAAAAGTCATGATTTTTTTCACTCAGCTGCATGTGTCTTCTTGATTCCAAAGAACCTTCAGTCCAACTGATTGGTTATCATTTAGACTTACACAATTTACAACTGCTGCTTGTTTTGGTTCTTTTCCAGTTGTCATATCTTGATAAATACGAAGTAGAAAAATGTAGTTTTAAGAATTATTGAACTTGGGAAGTCATTTGCAATCAGGTGTTAACTATTTTTGAAAAAAAAACTTACTGATTCTTCATTATTTAGAAAAATACATTTATAGCTATTTCTCACATGTTTGAAAACACCAGCTGCCTTTGATGTTGTGTGAAAATCTTATAATGACTGGCCCAACAAAACCATTTCAAAATCTTTTTACATTAATTAACTGATGAGTAAGAATGTTTTCTTCTTTTAGCTATAAGTTATAATTTTATCATCTGACATGTTTGATATATAATTGTTATATTATTATTATTGTTATTAAATGCTAATTATAATCTAATTTAAATTTAACATAATTAAAAATAAGAAAACAGCAACTGCCATTTAATGTCAACTTTCATAACAAAAAGCCCAATACAATCAAAAACGATCTTCTTACATGAACATTTTCTAAAAGGTTTCTTCTTTCACATGTACATTTATTTTTTTTTCTTGACAGTATATAGCATTTTTAAAGTAAATTATGGCTGAATTCACTTTCACTAGAGGAATGTTACCCACTCCCCCTCTGTGTGGCCTTAGAGCTCTTTGGGTTTTTAATCCTTGAATGTGTGGGAGACAGAGGATAAATAGCTCCTGGCAATGCTGTCCATTAAACTATTCACAACTCCCCTCCCTCCAAAATAAAACAGCCCCTGAACCCAGAATCTGAAAGAGGAAGTGTGTAATGTTTTGCTACATGAAAGCAACCGCTTGAGAAAGCCCACCAAGGTTCACAGAGGCTGGCCAGTAAGCAGCAGATTCTATCTGAATAAGAGTTTGTTGGGCCATGGTGTGACGTCTCTGTCCTGTTGTTACAGTAACACTAAACACCCCTAAATACACCCCGAAACAAGCCTTAATGTGCATCTCTCTTGCCTTATGACTGTAATCAAGGCCTTAAAGGCAGTAATCTGGGTAACCAGCACCTTTGCATCTGCTGAGTGGCAACTGCTGCATAAAATGTAGGCTTGTAATAGAGGCGGAGAATAAGTCTAATGGAACAGAGAGACAAGATCTGCGAAGGTAAATTTAAAATAAAAGCAATGTTTTGAATGGTGGCCTATTCACTCACTGATAAAGGTAGAGACTCTGATTGCCATAGACTAGTCTTTAGGTTTTAGTGAATGAAATATCTTGGAATATAATTATGGTTATTAATTATGAACTGATTAATGTAATTATGTTAAACTCATGCAGTCATTTGTAATGCATTGTTTAGATACCTTTCTCATCATACCCATGATCACTTTAGTGGCCATTCCACTTGTATTTTTAAATTATATACCCAAATAAAAAAAATCCAGGTTAGAATAATATAATAACATAAAAAATAACAGTTCCAAATAACTGCTGGCTCTCTGTTACCCTTTTTCCACCAACAGGGATTGGGCTCCATTCTGGATCATGCATTACATTTTGAACAATACTGAGCATTTCAGCCAAAAATAAATTTGTTTGGAACCTGAAAAGTTGGTTCCCAGCTGGAACCAAATGATAGCTGGTTTTTCCAGTGCAAACCGTGACATCAGGAGACATGTCATTCTACTGTTGAGAGAGGAAGTGGTATGTGGCAATGGAGAATGCAATGGAAAAGGATAAATCCTAAGAAAAATGAACGTTCAGTGGTCTGCCAAAGGAAAAGAGTGTTTGGTGGCAATTTGGTCATTTTGCTACTACTATTTCCTTCCGTTGTTCTATTTCTGTATGTTGACTTGCTTGCTTACAATTCACTTCTGATTGTGTTAATCATACACATTTCAACAGGCAAACATTTTTGGGAGCTTTGAAAAACAATAACATGAATGAATTAACAAGAGTGAACAAGTGTTTTGAGAAAAGAAAGATTGAAAACATTGGAGAACAGGCCTAGGATTGAATGTTGCACTGTTTTAAAGACATAGTAGACAGAACCCTGGGGTCACTGGGAGGTGTTCATGTGCCCAGTGCTGGTAAAAAGCCAAGCCTCAAGCATAGAGCAGTGCCTCGGGGGAAGCTGTCTGGATCTGGAGGTAGTGTTGCTGAGGATGACCCGAACAGAGAGGTGCAGTGTATAGCATAGAGGTTAGATACTTAAGACTTAATCTTGTAGAAAACTTGTACTTCATGTTAAAGCAAAACTTTGGCTGTAAAAAAAAAATAAAATGAACAATGCGTTCTTTTGAACTTTGATTCCGACAAAAGGACAAAAACAACAAATGTAGAATTTGATGCCTGCAACACACTCAAAAAGTTGGGACAGAGTCATGCTTAGAACCGTTTAACATAACCTATTCCTTTACTTACGCTTTTTAATCATTTGGGTTTCTCCTTTTTATGATAAACCATGCATTTTCAACAGGTCACAGATCTGGACTACTGGACCAGTCAAACACACAATCTGTGTTTATGAAGCCACTCTGTTGTAGCATGATGCCTACCATTATGGGCAGTGGTGGCTTTGTGGTTAGGACCTTGCCCTTGTGAACGGAAGGTTCAAGTCCTAACCTTGGTACCATTGAGGTACCCTTGAGAAAGGTACCATCCTGCCACAGTGCTCCCTGGGCGATTCTCATAGCTGCCCGATGCTAAGTGTGCATGTGTGATGGGTTATATGCAGAGGTCACATTTCATTATGGTGATCTTTGTGTGTGATTGTGTTCACAATGACAAATACGTCACTTTCATTTAACTTTCACTTCACTTTCACTATTGGCTTGTTGAAATAGCAATGGACAACCAGGGAAAAGACATCTCCTTGGTGGCACAATTCCAATATACGTCTCTGGATCAATTGGACATTCACACATACAGATGTATGTTGTAGTACTGATTAACCTCTATACCATGAGAGGTGCTACATTTTGCACTTTTCACTGGAAGGTCCATTTTGTTTGTATGTTTACAGTACCATGGCAGTTTCTCATGCAATGCCTTCTGAGGGCTCAAAGGTCACACAAATGCTGTGGTTTCCAGCCTTGCTCTACATAGATTGAGATTGTAGATTCCCTGCATCTTTTCTCAGTATTATGTACTGTAGATGGTGAAAGGCCTACATTCTTTGCAATTTTCACTGACTGACAATACTTTCAGACAAAGCACAAAGTGGTGAGGCAACACCCATCTATGCTTGCAAAGACTGAGCCTTTGGTGGATGCTTTTTTTATAATTAATTATAATACCCTAACCTGTTTCCAATTCACCTGCTTATTGTGGAATGGTTCAAAACTCTAAATTATACTCTTATTTTGCTCCTGTCCAAATTTTTGTGTTTTGCAGGTATCAAATTCAAAATTTCTTTAGATTTACTAAATATATTTAAGTTGGTCAGTCAAAACATTAAGATATATTTCCTTTGTCATGTAAATAAATTACCAATTGGACATTTTTTATTGTACAGTTTTTATTGACATACTTTGTCTATTTTAATAGATAACAGTATGCCACATAGTGTAAGAACCACATAAACACATCTGTTTGGGAATATTTAACATATTGTTGCTTCTAAAATGTAGTTTGTATGATTCTATTTACTGGGGTGTTGATCTTTCTTTAGCTACATTAGAATAACTGAGTCACAGTCTTGACTAATACACTGTATTTGGGGTAAGGGGGAAATTGTGTAAATTTGATTATTCTCTAAACTGTTCCTGTAAGGTGTGACTGTGAGTCCATCCAAAGTCCAGAAGTGACTGCCATATCTGCAGCCTCCCTCTGCCAGGCTGTAGGACAGAAGCAGTGGCGTCGCCTGTCCCAGACAGACAGCAGTGGTGCATGACTCCAGCGTCTGTGCATTCTCCCCAGGTGAACATTGGCCTCTTGCAGACGTGAGTGCTCTCACACACTCCTTGCTGCTGTGTGACTCAGAGGGACAGAGGCACCTCTGGTCTCCGCCTTCAGGGACTAAGTTTACAAAGAATACAGTTCATTTGTTATATTATGTATTTCATGAACATACATCACAGCCGTATCTGTGTTTTCTTTAAATATACATTTTAATATAATAATTGTAAAAAATAAAGATATTTTTTGCATGAACTTGCATTATAAGTTGAGAACACATCCCTTCTTCTGATGTTAGCACTTTGGAGATACAAGGTTTCTTTCCAACATCAACAACATAGTGTTTTTTCTTATGTATGTGTGTGTGCTGGATTGTCAATATGGCTATTATGCTTACTATGCTGTTGCACTGAATAATTTTCATGATAGTGTTCATTTGTCAACAAAAAAAGTAAAAAAGTGTTTATTGACAACAATAAACATTAGCTTTTTGTGATGATTTACTCCTTTGTTGATTGTGTCAATTAACATGCACTGTTCCTGACAAATACATTGGTAAAATACAATAAATAAAAGCTTGTGTACTGTGTATTGGCCATTTATGTATGCACCAATTGCACCAAGACCAGTTCCTAGTACGTACCGGTACACTTGACCAAAGGAAACGTTGCCTCTGATCAGCTTAACAGGGGAGCAAGTGGCTCTGAATGCACCGCGGCCATGCAAGAGGCCAGAGGCAGCTCGTACAGGCAAACACATGGCAGATAAATGTGGAGAGCAAACACAGGCTTTTGTTGAGGAGTGTGATATGATTTTGGCTTGTCGCACAAGCGTGGCACTGTTAGAGAAAACAAACACTCCACTTTTACAGTTCTCAATCAGCCACCATTTACCACAAATAGACCATGAACGATGGGTCTGACTGACCAAACACAGGTGTGAAACCATACACACGCAAAGTAAGTGTGTTTGCAAAAGCACGTACAGTGACGTGTGTTGGCATTTCATATCTGAGTTTGGCAAATTGCTAGCCTTATCATGCTGCATTTAATCAATATATCTAATCTTTATATTTTTAAAAAGCATTTTTATTTCTCGCTTGATCTCTGGCTCTCTAGCTCTCTTTCACATTGAACAGAATATGAACTTGCACCTAGTGAGACCTTATCATATCAGCTATGCTATGGAAAAACACCCTGCCCTACACAGTGCTAGTCACTTTATTAGAAACCTCTTCTTTGTAGCTCCACCTTGCTGTTGTACATTTAGGGACTGTGGCTCTCTAACAACAGACAGATTCTGTCCACAGATGGCAGGATATGTTTAGGTGTTGGATGCAGATGGTGTTTCTGATAATATGCACAATAAGTGGACATATGAAGTGTTTGCTTCCAATAAAGTGTCCAGTGAGTGACTGTATGTGGTAATTTTTCCCAATAAGGCAGCGAGTGAGTGGATGCACAGGGTGCATGTTTTTTAATGCAGTGGCTGGTGAGTGATACCCCCCACAAACCTTTAAACACAGCAATCTCTGCAGAATCAGGTGACTTGGCGTCTGAATCGTCCCTCTAACAGTATTCAGTTTAACCTCCTGTAAAGTTTATGGCTCAATTTACTTCATGAAACTTAACATAGCTTGAGCTGATTCTGAAAGGAGTAAATCATCAAGGGATGGCCCTACATACATAAAATATCTGTTTTAGTAAGTATTTCTAATAAAGTGGCCAGTGAATGGAAATACAGGAATTTGTTTCTAATAAAATGGCTGGTGATTGTATACTTTTCACAAACACTGTAAAGTTCACATCCCATCATGAAACTTAACATGGGTTAAGTATATCATAACAAGGCACGCAAAAATGTAATGCAATATCTGTGTTTTGAACTTCTATGTTTGCAATAAAAACTTTACTAGTTGGATTCTTCTTTTTGCTTGTCTCCTATAAAAACTTGTTATGCGTCACCTTTGCTTTTGATGTCACGAAACCAAACCTGTAAAATTGCAGAAAGTATTTAAGGAAAAGGTGAAGCTCAGGTGAAGCTTCGGTCATCCAAATCTCATTAAAAACATTCTACCAGTAGCCTTTCTTACACACAGGGTGCCTTTTGAGTGAGCTTGCAGCTAAGATAAATTCTCAGCTCTGGTTTGGACCATGTCAGAATGCATTGTGGGTAATGTTAAACAGCAGGGATAAATCAAACATACAGATAAGACAGAGAGGGAAAAGCCCATAAAGATGAAGCACTGTATATATTAACAAACGGCAATACTGATTGTGCTTTACCATCTGGTGAGTGTGCGGTGTTTGTAACACACACAAACCCTATTGCACTCACAAATACGATGAGCTGAAGATATTTGAAAGTGGCTTTAGATACGAAAGGGCTGTTTGCATTCAGAAAAATATTGTATCAGTCACCCTTATGCCACCCAGATATCTTTGACAGTGGTGCACTATGTGTTCTGACAGTTTTCTATTGTTCTTCCCTTGTACATCAATGAGTTTTGGGTGCCCCTGACCAGGTTAGCTGGTTTTCCTTCTTGGACTTCTTTTAGCAGTGGTACCAACTACCACATACAGGGAACACCAGACCTGCCATTTGGAGATGTGGAGATGCTTTTTGTAATTTCTTTCTTAATTTAATTATATTATTTATATTTTATTAATTTAACTTTCATTATATTAGAGTTTTATGGGTTTTATACAGTTTATTATGTTGGCTATGTTGGTTTTGTAAAACCCTATAAACAAAGTTTGGAGAGAATACTTGCCTATTTCTTCTGCTTCCAACACAACTTCACTTGCTGCCTAATATATCCCAGCCATTGACTGGTGCCATAATGAGATGATTAATGTTATTCACTTTGTCTGTCAGTGTTTTTAATGTTGCTGCTAGTGGATTTAAATGCATATTCATACATTTTTAAAATACACTGGAAAGCAATGCACTGAATTTACATTATCCAAATGTATCATTTCCACATTAATAAAACACATTTTATTATTCTCTTTTTTATACCAAAGAGGAAATTATTCTCTGCATTTTACCCATCTAAAGCAGTGAGCACACATAGTGAGCACACACCCAGAGCAGGGAGCAGCCACAGTCACAGCACCTGAGGAGCAGTTGGGGGTTAGGTGCCTTGCTCAAGGACACCTCTTCCATGGGTGTTGCTTCTGGTTCAGGGAATCGCACAAGGAACCCTTTGGTCATGAACCTACTTCTCTAACGATTAGGCTAGAGAACTGAAATTATAATTATTTTCATATATATTTTTTTATTTTGGTTGTTATTGCTGTCTGTTGGCGACCAGAGGAGGGTGGGTTCCCCTTCTAAACTTTGGTTCCTCGCAAGGTTTGTGACAACATCAATTGTAAAAAGTGCTTTAGAAATAAAATGTACTTGTGACTTGATTAGGCTTGACGTGATTCCTTCCTTAAATTACCCCATTACATACTACATCAACCAAATTACTGCCTAAGGTAAGTACACTGAAAAACTGAATCGAGGTAAAGCAGCGAATAAAAGGTTTTGTCTATGGAGCACATTATCATTCCACTTAAAGTTGTGGCTATAGTTGCAAGTGCTATGAGTGTGTCTGTATTTTATTTGCATATTTCATATAGTTTTTCATTCTTTCTTGTGATGATTATTATTAATTCTTGTGCTGTTCTCACACAAAAAAAGAACACCATGGCCCCCTAAGTAGGATATTGTTAAGGGCCCTGAGCTGTTTAGAAATGGCACTAATTCCACAGATTCTTCTTTTTTTGACAGATTATTCACACATATGTATTACTATCTTTGAGAGCCCTTGAATTCATGACTTACTTTCACCTCAGGAAACTTTCAGAGCAATCTTTTGACTTTTTAAAATTTTTTAAAGCTTTTTCTTCAGAGCAGCCGAATGTCCTCACCTGTACATTTTTCATGACTCCCTATCATTACCTGGTCAATACAAAAGGCTTTTTACAAGAACACCCAAAAACAACACCCCCAACACACATGCAGCTGTCAGTACTTTGAAGGGCTGTTGCAATATTCCTTTTACACTCCCAGCATCAGCCTGTCAGACTCAGGCACACCCACCTTCCACAACGTGAGTTATACTGAATGTTGATGGTAATCTAAAAAAAGTGCATTTTCTTTGGGTAAAATTGTCCCCAGTAGTAAAAAAATATCGTTTACCTCTGAACTCTAATTAAATAACGTCTCAGACATCTGGCAACATATTCATAACCATATAATAACATAATAATGGCTTTAAGAGGTGTTCAACTCTTCAGACATCTATTTCTGCTCATCACCATTGTGAACAATTCTAACTTGACAAGTTTCTCTAGAGCAACGCCTTCCTCAAACCACTTTAAATGACTTTGTTTACATCTTGTGTGTTGTGTGTGTGTGTATCATACTTGTGTTAAAATATATACTAAAATAAGCTGCTTTGGTGTTTGTTGAAATTCTGCACACCACTTACGTTCTCCACAGAGCCAGAAGGATTAAAGCATTCTGAGGTTCTGAGGTGTGAACTGGGGAGGTCACTGCACCTGAAATCATACACACTCTCTCACCTTTGTGTCCCCTTTTGTTTAAATCTCCTAAAACATTCCAAACATTTCACTTATTTGGGGGCCATTCCTCTTTCTTCTTTGGTTAAGTTTCTGCCTTTCGGTTCCAAGAAACACTGCAGAAAGGAAAGAACAAACACAGAAAGGCATTTGCATGAAGTGGGGTGAAGTGATCCAAATAAAACAAAGGTAGAACATACAAACATCACTCTTTAAAGATCCAAATGTTATAGCTGCCACATACAATTATGGACAGTTGTGAGGAGCAAGTAAAGAGCTTCAGTCAGTAAATTGACTGCCACTAACATCATTTCATGTTTTCTGGCCACAACATTATTTCAGTTCTGAGGGAAAGTGTATTGCTGCCTAATGAGCAATTATGCAGAGATGCCATCCAGAGTGGTTTTGTGTGCATTGTGGAAAAACTTGCCAAATCTTTAACAACTCTTTAGAGTGGTGGTGACTGGAACCAGGGTTTGTGATGTCTACACTGCATAT
>JBBPDA010000041.1:33446504-33458615 GCA_037974385.1 Arnoldichthys spilopterus | reverse complement strand
CATACCATCAGAGATGCAGGCTTCTGAACTTAGAGCACATAACAATCCAGATGGTCCCTCTTCTTTGTTGCCCATGTTCCTTTGAACATTTGTTATGTTTTCTATGTTCTATTATGAGTAAAATATTGTTTTATGAGAGTTGTAAATCATTGTATTCTGTTTTTATTTACCTTTTACACAACATCCCAACTTTTTTAGACTTGGGGTTTTAAAGACAGTGTCTCTTACACTTTTCACAACACTACATTCCAAAAAACCACCTATTAAAAGCAACTTTAGCTTCAGTCAAGTAACTAATGTTGTACTGTTCAACACAGGTTGTGATGATGAGAACGTGTCTGAATTAACTTGCTAATCTTTGATCATTACATTGCTTGGCTACTCTAAAAAAAACTCTTTTTAATCATGGACAAATCATTGCAATGCTTAGCCTTTTGTGGCTTATTGCTTTAATTTAGTTCTAATTCAGCACAACCTGAGGAGACCAGTTGCTGGACGTTTTGGGAGAGAAATGTTCTCCCATTCCTGTCTAATATAGGATTCAAGCTGTTCAACAGTCCTGGGTCTTTTGTAAATTTAGTTCTAATTTAGCACGACCAGCATATTTTGGGCTAATTCTGGGCCATTTTGAGCAGTGGCTGGGAATTTTGCCAGCGTCCTTCACCACTTACACTAACATATCCAACTTCTCAGCCAAAGCTGTGTCTTTTCCAGAAAATAATCTTTTCTCATTGTTAGAATAATGGTGAATTGACCACACTGTAGACTTATGCATTATACGTTCTTGCGCAATGCATGCTGTTGCTTGGTGACTGGTGCTGGAATGTTTTCTAAACAAAGGCAGGTCCTGCACAGCGAGACAACATTCAATGACTACATCACCTAAGTGGAAAAGGGGGAAAGGAAAAGGGTGACGAATGAGAACCATGCGGCTGGCCGGCAGAGGCCCAAACCTGGCCTCGTGTCAGAGGTACACCCCTGCCCCCCACTACTGACCAGGTGGTAGAAACCTGAGCTCGCTTAAACACAGTACGACCGCACCAAGCCAGTTAATCAGATTAAATCACGCCTGGCCAAAGTTTTGCACAAGTGCGGCAAGACTGCTCTAAGATAACACTCTAAGTGCACATTTAATTGAGTTTGACACCCAATCACGCACCGATTGCTTCCAAGTGTTTGGCAATATGTCATAATCATGTGGCTGTGAATTCTTCACGTCTGTTTTCCAAACCATTTCCCTCATCTTGTGTCCAGCCGTTGACATCTCCTGTGATGAATTTGGTGAGATGAGAAGAAAAAGAAAAAAAAAAGCAGTCATCAGATGCAAACCCAACCTGCACACACCCAAATTTAGGCCCACAGAAGAGAATGTATTGGGTGTACTGCACTTAAACAAAACATCTTAACAACCCAATCGAAGGTCATTCCCACAGCATTTAAGCTGTTCAATTGCGTGCTCTAATGAAGAAGCAAGCAAAATGAATGATAACAATGCAGCTCTGGTATTTCATTTATGTGCAATGAATCAGTTTACAAATACGTTTATGAAGCATGTGCAAGTCAGATTCATCTCTGTAAATACAAAGAGGCTGTTATTATAATTATCCTAAAATACCTGAAGCATTTCTGTATGTTCTGCTCAAACAGGCTTTGAAGCTCCACTTTTTTTTCTCATTTCTTTTGCCTCAGAATAGTTTATGGTGCTACCTCAAGTACAGTAATCTGTTCTCAAATTGGAATTTTCTATTTTTCTGAGCAGCAAGCAGCCTCGCCTTTTGGGCTTTTCTTTGCTTGTCTTTTTTTCTTTCTTTCTTTTTTTTGTCAGTTGCAGAAAGTAACCGCCTCAACACAAGGCGCTTTCAAGCGCTTCCCAACATAACACAATGATTCATGGTTTCTATCTATAATAGACAGGCAACAAACAGAATCAGTTAGTAACAGACCTTCCCTTTAGTTCTAGAGTTGAGTAATATTAAATAAACACATAAGAAACTCATGTGTTCATGTACAGTACTATAGTGTTCATATGTGAGACTGAAGTGGGTTATCGTACTATGGAATAGTACACTAATGTAGATGATACTATAACTAAATGTATTATATACAAATAACTATTAAAAATCATACAAATACCACAACAAATATATTTTTATAATAATAATGATAATAAATATTTAAAAAAAAATAATAATAAATTACTTTTTTAATTGTTGCTGTGTGGATTAAAGATGCACTTCCAGTAACTTTAAACCAACTAAAATATTGAATTTAATTTTCAAATAAACAACCAATTTCAATGGCTTTGGGATATTGTGTTGCAGCAAAACATGGGTACCCCATCTTGCCCCTGCCTCCCAGTCTCTCTTGCAGTTAGTAAGACTACATTATTACTCCTAGAACTTGATGGGAAGGCCCATTTGAAGGAGCACCACTCAGGCAATCTAACCATTGTGTCCATTCACACACAGGCTGGACAGGCTCTTACTTGACCAAAAAGACCTGCAAGTCTGTGAGAATCTGGCCTCCTGCCTATGTTTTGCACTTTGATAAGAGTATAACAGTTAATGGGGGTTTTTCCCTGAGTATGACTGAGTGCCTGAACAGTGATTTAAACCAGAATGGGGTTTTGGGGTGTAACGCTTTAACACTCGTGCAGGTGCTAGTTGGTGGCTATGAGCCACACACTCTAGAGCTGCTCTAGGATCTCGCGTAGCGCGTGCAGCCGCAGCCACTTCCTGTTTCAGAGCACTCATCATGAAAGTGGAAAATGGCGGAAAGGGTGAGGTATGTCCCACACCATGAGCATGTCATGTGCTGCAGGGCCACCAGTGAGTGAGTCTGGCTCATCTGCAGCAATCTCAATGCCACGGGTCTGAGGTAGAGGTTGCGTGTGATCTTGATTGAATCAATAACTCGCTGTGTTTTCTGTGGCTGAGGGCTTGGCCAAGCCCTTCATTCATAATTAGTCAGTTCTGGGGATACTCCCTACAACAGCCTCACTGATTTACTCATGACTCTATCAACTGTTACAGCTGACTGTTTGAACACGTCTGTCGCCTCACTGCCTCCCTGTCTGAGCTAGTCATTTAGTCGCCACAACGACTCTAAAATACTGTTGATGTGAAATCTTGTACGTTAAATCTGTTACAGTTGATTCAACCTCTTAAAAAACTACGTGCTTTACCATGCTTCAGTTACACAAGAGTGAGCAGTCCAACCTGTCATTCTAAATGAGCCTTTAGGATTAGCCAGGAAGCTAAAGGTTGATGCTCACCAGTCACTGCTGTATTGGACTGGAGACATGTTAAATACAGTGTTCAATAACTATGGTTAGCTCATAATGTTTATCACAGCGACTAAAAGTGGCCAAACAACCTGGCCATTTGCACCACAATCAGCATTTCCAACTGCCTTTCCCCCACCAGTACCATTGCAACTGGCCCATCCACCACTGATGACGGCACTGGCAATGTGCACAGGAAGTGGTCTGACCAGTCGGGGGCTACTCTTTATAATGACTGGTCGTGGTCAGAGCAGAGGGCAACAGTCAGACTGACCCACTAGTGTCCTGTTTCCTCTGCTGATCATGGGGAAAGTGTGCTACACATGATCGGGCCAGGTAGGGGTCAAACCAGAAGCATTCTCCACTGGATTCAGTTACTAAACCACTTCAGACATTAAAAATATGGCCAAAGTCCAAGGGCTGTCAGGTGGAAAAAAGCTTGCCGTCTAGGCCTCGAAGCCCACAATAACTAATCGTTTTTAGGGGTCAGGAGTAATGTACATTCAGAACAAGTGTTGTAAAAGATGTTGCAGTGTAGAGACCATATGTTCCATGAAATTATTTATAGTATATTGGGAACTAGGTGATGCTTCTTAATGCTTAGATGTTCCATGGTCTTTAAAGTGCTATAAAGTTGTAAGTTGCCTTATTTAGTCTAGTTTTGAGTTACCAAGGTATAAACCATAAAAAATGTAAATAACTTGCACAAATGTCCCATGGTCCGTTGTCTAAATAAAAGAGCAGTGAATGTGAAGGATTACCCATTCCCCCAAATATTTTCGTTTATTATGCTATGATATATGCACACACAAAGATTGACCTGAATATAAACGGCAGACTAGCTACCTCATAATGTACAGAAAATTAGTCTACTGACCACAAGCTCACTTTGATGACTTTATTTCACTTGACTGGCTTTAATGTCTGTTTTGTGGCAAAAAGGCCCCAAAAAATTGTTGCACCAGAAAATCCAAATCATATCATTTGATAATCTGCCATGTAAAAGAATTCACAAATCTAATTTGGCCAACATTTTACACTTCTTGTGCAGCAAGGCATCCAAAAAACATATCAGAACACTGTTATCACATGTTGAATGATGGGTTTAAGGCAAACACACATTAGAACCAGATCTGAATAATTTGTCACTGAAAAACATGGAATATCTTTAAAAAATGAAAATTCTGGAGCATCAAGGAGAACTACAGCAACTAAATACTACATACATTTACAGTTGTGATGGAAAACCAACCACAACAGCCCAAGTATGAGCAGAAAATCTGCAGTGTACATACAGCAGCTCCAAGAACAGAAGGCCAGGCTGGAATTTGACAGTGTCCAAAGGCAGGGGAGTTTTAAAACTAGAAGTGTTATGAAAAGATGAAGTGAGAAGAGGCCTTTATCAAAATCAGGGAAAGATAAAAGTGTGGAGAAAGAGAGAGAGAGAATACAAATGATCCTAAGCACACAAAGAAGAACTTTGGCTTGGGCCTTCATGACAACTCTAAAACTATTCACTGTGCTTTGTTAATAAAAATAATAATGGAAACAAAATATGAATACTAAATATACAGGAACACCTTATCTACACCCATAAAAATCCTCAGAGCACACTGAGCATACTCCAAAGCATACAGAATCTTTAAGAAAGGTTCATCAAAAACGTGAAAACTTTTAAAACTCTTCAGACTGTTGATTTAAATTCAAATGAGTCATTTTTTGTTTACTAGTTAAAGAGGAAACTAAATGTCATAAAACCCAGTAAGTGGCTGCCGTTAAGACATCACAAAGGAAGCTCTCAAGGGTTTGCTGATGTCAGTGGGTCACAGCCTTGAGGCATTCACTGAATGAAAAGGGTTGGTGAACAACTGTTTACCTCATGGTAAAAATAGCCAATTTAACTTCACAATCACAAACATACTTGTCATTTTTTTACAGTGCTGTATGTTAATATGCATTACTAAGTGTGAAATTTAAGAATGTCTATTTACAGTATAGTATGAGTCATGTTTCAGTGGAAGCTTATTGAGCGGAATAGCACATTGTGATTTAAGCTTGTTACAAAACCCAGTGACTTTTTTGCATACGTCACATGAAGTTCTCACTAATGTTGGAAACTACTTCCTCATCCCCTAAAAAAGTTGTTACCCTCTCCCCCACGCATGTACACACTTAATGAATCCTCCAGCATTATTTTAATTTTGAATCTCTGTATGCTGCATGTAGTATACTGTCAGTTACCAACTGAAAGAAAATAAACTCTTTCTGCATCAAGAGATATTACCAAGCGAAACATGGTATCTGGGAAGGTCATGGATGTAGCCAAGCATTTCGGCTTTACTCAATGGTAGGTAGGGGATGGAAAAGGGAGATAACACATGAGATAATTGGTTATTAGGAGTTTGTGAATAGATATAAAGGTTCAAAGAAAAAGGGAGAATAAATCTATGATAACGCCAAAGCTGCAAAAAACAAAGTTACACCAATTCTGCCTTGATGGTGGAACATAGTGCTGAACTGAAGACACTGAATTTACTGAAGGAAGAGAAAGAGAAAGTGACTACAGTAAAATGGTCTTCTGCCATAGTACAGAAGCAGGCTACAGGGCCTGGAAGCAGCTAGTCAAATGAATGCATTATTTCTTTTTCTGGCCGTGTTGTTGTCCCTGCCTCTGTTATAGCTTAAAGTCCTAATGCCACCCCCCCCCCCACGCTAAAGAGATGGCAGATTTAAAAAAAAATAGAAAAATGAAATATTCCTTTAAATGTATTCTTTTACCTTTTTTTTCTTGCATCTGCTTTGTGTTATTTGTCATTAAAATTTTTACTGAATGTAATCTGCTCAATCTCCCAACCTTCCAGTTAGGAGCCAGACAAAAAATCTCAACCATTTCCTTTAAAAGCATAGAAATTCAGGAGAATGTGGCAGAAAGTCTGATGCCAGCTCAAGCAGGCAGTCTAAAAGCAAATGGTAGCAACTGTGAAGTTGTACAGGTATGTATGGAGAGGGGTATGTAAAAGTGTGTATGGGTGTCTTGTTTATTCAGCTGGCAGAGTTTAGAGGCGGCAGGTTCAAATACACTCTGTGTCTGTATCTGTGGCAGGCTTCAGGAGAAACGAAGCAGACATACACACACCCTCCTAGGCTGTAATTCAGACTTGCATTCAGACAGCTGCGAGGCAAGCTGTGTCTAGCAGGCATTTTGTCAAATGTTCATGACAATTTGATTGGCTCAAAATCGTGTCAGAAAGATGTTTAAATGATAGTAGACATTGCAGCATAAAACTGGAAATGTATCAGTCTCAGACTTTTAAGGAAATTGCACCTGACTGAATGATTCTAGTGACAAAACACATACAGAATCCATGACAAGTATGACTTTGTATTGGGCATTGTATTATATGCCTTTTGAGGCTGGCTTCATCTAGCAGACCAGATGTATGCCAGACCGACAGGCCTGGGAAGACTCCTAAGTTAAGATACTAAGTCACTTGCCTAGAAGGTCTGGGAATACTCCTTAGCCGCAGTGCACAGTTGCTGGCCCGACAAGCCTGGGAAGAGTCATTAGCCCCAATTTAAAATCTCTTGCCCAGCAAGTTTAAGAAGACTCAGCCCTAGTGGAAAGTCACTTGTCTAGTGAACCCTGGAGGAGTCATTAGTTTCAGTTTAAAGTCCCTTCCCCAGCAGGCTCAGGAACACTTAGTGAAAAGTCACTTGCCCAGTGGATCCTGGAGGACTCATTGGCTACAGTGTAAAGTCACTTGTCTGGAGGACTCAAGAAGACTCATTAGCTACATTGTAAAGTCACTTGTCTGGTGGGCTCAGGAAGATTCAGTGTAAAATCACTTGCGCAAAGAGCTAGGAAGACTCATTAGCTACAGTGTAACGTCACTTGTTCGGTGGGCTCAGGAAGACTTATTGGCCACAGTGTAAAGTCACGTGTCTGATGCGCTCAGGAAGACTCATTAGCTACAGTGTGAAGTCACTTGTTCTTTGGGCTCAGGAAGACCTATTGGCTACAGTGTAAAATCATGTGTTTGATAGGCTCAGGAAGACTTATTTGACCACAGTGTAAAGTCATGTGTCTGATGGGCTCAGGAAGACTTTTTAGCTACAGTGCAAAGTCACATTAGCTGCGGCTTGTACAGCTTGCAAATCTGTGAAGACTCTTAAGGCTGCAGTGTAAAGTTGGGTAATTGATAGAGTCCTCACATTGGGTTTGAATATCCTTTTTAACTTTGCATTTCCCCCACTTTTGCTTTTCTTTTTTTTATTCTCCCTCCTTACTTTCTTTACCTTAAGAATTGTTTTTTTAAGCATACAGAGTCTGGAAAGCTTATCCAGACTAAACTGTTTTAGGTGTTGTTTGAAAGTATGGCTTAATAAATAAATATATGTATTTTAGCTTATTGTTGGACACCTGGTTATTGTCTTATAGCATAATGTTTTGTTTTCTATTTTATTTATCTGTGACAAAATGCTGGTTATTATTATCAAATTTCCAGTATTTTCTGCTATCTTGGAGTACAATATAAATCAGATGGCATTCAGGTTCTGTATCTCTATGGGCAGACCATCTGAGGCATAAAACTAGGTTTTAAGCCAAGAAGAACACTAGGAAATTGAAGATGATTGGTAAAACAAGCCATTTTGAAGATGAGATTAATGTCCATGCCAGTTCAAGTCATTACAGAGCAACCAACCATCATAATAGATGGAAAAAATTGAATGAGAGAAAAACTAGAGAACTTTCTCTTTGTATCACTCTTTAAACTATCACGCAACCAGATCATTCCATTTCCGTTCATCAAACAAAAGGCGCCTTTCACTGCCTCTCGTTCCCCAAAAAAACATTTTAAGAGACCGTGCTGGTATGCATTCGTGCTAGTGCCAGAACACAGCCATGGTTAAGTGTTAACAGCTAATAAATGGAAACCAACCACCAGCCCCCAACTCACTCTTCAATCCCCACCCCAAAAAACTGTATCCCTGCACCCAATTACATCCTTATGGAGTCGGCATGCCTACCTGCCACAGCATTCAGTCAGAATACACTCAAGGCTCAGGCTTGAGCTCAAATGTACAGAGCAGCTCTCATGCCACTCACTGTGAGGTGTTAATATGATGGTCCATTTGGAGCACATGCTTTACACACCCGCCTCACGTTCCTCTCAGGTTTAACTGGAAACACAAAAGCTGTTACAACGTTTTGATACGCTGCAGGTGTTCCAAAAGTCATGTACAGTTATAACAAACCTGATGGGGTAGGAATTTGGTGATACAGCACATCCTTAATGCATATAAGCCTGACAACTGTGACATGCTGGACAAAGCATGAGAAACACAATACCTTTGGCTTTTTGTTGTGTGCAAGGTCTTTAGCCAACTTTTCAGTCAAAGTCTATTTATCTAAAAAACGCTTTAGACTCAATCCTATATATAACATTGTTTTACGTTTAGCACTGGAAGAGTACACACTCACATGTTTCAAATATTTAAATTGGTTACACATTAAAAAGAACTTGATCATATATGAATAGTGGTGTAACAGTCTGACCTGAGGGGTTGCCAGTTTAAATCCCTGATTGTTACAATTACTACTGAATGTACCTATGAGCAAGGTACTGCCCGCAAGCACTGCTCCCCGGGCTCTGCCCACATTGACACTGCCCACTACTCCTACACAGATGGGTTCAACCACAGTTATCACATACAGAAGAAATATTTGTTCTGTATGGCTCTAACGAAATGCTGTGCTGCTACAGCTAACCAAATCCTAAACTTAACCCCATGAAATAAAGGCTAATATTTGATGCCACTAACTTTTTTTCCATTTTCTTTAACATGTGTAAAGCAGACAGACATGATGACGTCTGGACAACACTCAAAAAGTTTATTCTTTCTATCAACCTGGGTGCATTAGGACTGTAGAAAGGGCCAAAACACATTCACACCTGATTCTTTAATCTAAATCACTAGGTTGTATGTTCACTACTACACTGTCAAAGCCAATAGCAACATTATGTAATGGGATGTAATCACAGTCTTATGTAACACAGAGCGGTGATGAACAATCCTTGGCTCAATGATAAGACGTTGCTGCCCCATTTGTTTTTTTTCTGTATGAGCGCTGTGAGTCCCAAACAAAACATCCAAAAAAGAGCAGTTCTCAGGTGCACGTAGTGGAAAAAAACGAAACAAGTGAACACTCTTGTTCCAGAGATTTTTCCACAAATTTTTTAGATGTACTGAAATTAGAGCTGGACACAAGCCAGGCCTTTGAATTCCAGCAAGAGCAAGATGGCCGTGCACGTGCCAGCCAAGTTCTGTTTTTCATTTCTCACCCCCAACCCCCCCCCCCTCACTTCATTCTTCCTCATGGAGCCTGTGCGTTTCAATGCTATCATTCTTTGATTCTGCGCGAATCTGGCTGCGCACGCTCAGGAAACGGGGCCAAACTGGCTTCCTGAGTGGCCCGGAGAGGAAACGCTGTAATAAGCGAGGGGGTATGCGTTTAAAAATAACCCCGGTATAAAAGGCCCGTGTAGGAGCCCACTCACCGTCACAGTCTCCCTCACACTCTCCCTGGTCACACACTCTTCATAAAGGACTCCTCTCTCCTTCGCTCCTGCTGTACTCTTTCTCTCTGGCTTTAGCCGTGGCCTTTACATTGCAGGTACACGGTATTAGGCTAGTTTCAGCCTAATTGGTTAAACGTATACACAGCTTTATTTGTTCAAAACCTATGTGAAATTAAATTTCACCTAAAAGGCTTTGATGGCCCTCACTTTAAACATTTTTTACCTGGCCACAACAATATCACTTTGTGATATGAGCTTCTTGAAACTTCAAGCTGCGGCTGCCATGTAAAGACATTAAACACTAAGCTTGTTTTGACCAATAATGGTCAAGAAAATAAAACTTTCACCTATGACAACAGACAACCGCCATGTGAGCTTATTGGAAAACATTGTCTATGTACTGCTAACCAGTTTGCTAACCTGCTGTTCATGTTATCTTCTTGGAACACGTGAGAGTATTGACAGGTCTCGTTAGGCCTGGATTGGCACTGGCAGTCACAGAAATGTAACTGGCCACAATTGGTAGCACCTTACCAAAGTTGGTAGTTGTGTTGTGATTAGCTTGTGAATAGGGTTGGGTATTGTCCATTGCTTTATTTTGAAAACCATGAGTGTATTGTACCGGTGAGTCATTTCAATGAATGTGTTAACTGCCAAGCTTTTAACTCTACCAGATATGGCCTGCAAAATTTGTATTAGAGGTCCCACATCCTTCAGTACTTTTTGTGATATTTGTGTAGCTTTATTCAAAAAAAGGTTATATGTTTTTTGACATGACAATTTACCAACCTATTTTTATTCCTTAAAAATGTTTTGTTAATGTGCCAATTTGAGGTTATTCTGCTATAGGCTGAATAGATGGATATATGTAAATGTGTTGTTTTTTGTGACTCATGAAAACAAGTAATTAATAATGGCCTGTTTGCAGCTTTTTTATATGGATTGTGTAGACTGGGCTGTGAATGATACTTTCTGAAACTTTAACAGTGCTTACTTACTGTACCAACTGTTTTACATCCCAAAAGTCAGTTGTCCGTGATATAGAACCTTTAAATTCTCATCTGTGGTGCTACTATCCATGCTACCAATTTTCCTGCTTATTGTGGAAAGTTTCAAAAAGGTATAGCTTGAATATTCAAAAAACATTTTTACTCTTATTTTGCCCTGTCCCAGCTATTTTTTTGTTGCAGGCATCAAATTCAAAATATTTTTTATTTACAAAATACATGAAAGCTTTTCAGTGAAAACACTAGAACTTTTTCCATTGTGCTTTTGTCAGTTAAATAAAGGTTTGACAGAACAAACCAATCATGAATTCATGTTTTTATTGCATTGTACAATGTGTCCCAACTTTGTATTTAGCAGAAAACAAAAATAAATTTGAATTCTGTTTTATAGGACAGAGGCTTGAGTGATCTGTGTTGGAACTTAAATTTCTTATTGAAATGACTTTTCTAATTGAATAAACTTATTAACAGCATTTTCTTGTGATCATATACAGAATATCTTAACATTAGCTGTAACTGGAATTTTTTTTTAAAGCCCTGTATTACCTGAAATCCAACCTAGGACACACATAATGGGACACTAGTCTTAGTCTCTTGATAGAAGCCATGTGCTTTAGGTCTCGTCATCCTCTTGCCAGTTTTGACGCATTTGTTTGGGTTATAAATCATACAGAAGGACTTGTACAGCCCCTCTGGGCAATTACCTCAGATGCTGTGAAAGTTAACCTCAGGGGAAAAGGGGTGTGACCTGTTCCCCTCACTTACACAGACACAACACATCTGTAAGGTGGCATGACAGGAGTAGTGACGACAAACTTGCCATTAAAATGAGCCCAGCAGGGAAATACTGAACATGCTGTTTCGCACATTCCAAGAGCAACAGACGGATGAAAGGCTTCAAAAGTGGTCACCGTTCACATGCTGAGGAACTTTTATAGTTGAATTGCTAGAAAAAGTAGGTTTTTGGCAGTGGGGTTCGAATGGTGCAAGTGTCTAAGCATTGACCCTATCATTGGGAGACTGTTAGTTCTTCTGTGATGTCTCGGCCATCTGTGGCCAGGAGTCCAGTTTGAAAAGTGATGGCAGATGACTCCGGGAAAGCATGTGTTAGACTTCACTCTCCCAGTGTTGGTGGTAACATGAAGTGAAACTGACTCTTTGTCATTATGAACACACTCAAGCACCACAATGAAATGTGACCTCTGCGTTTAACCCATCACACGTGCAGCAGTGCAGCAGC
>JBBPDA010000041.1:33419960-33441842 GCA_037974385.1 Arnoldichthys spilopterus | reverse complement strand
AGAGAGAGAGAGAGAGAGAGAGAGAGAGAGAGAGAGAGAGAGAGAGAGAGAGAGAGCGAGAGAGAGAGAGAGAAAGAAAGAGAGAGAGAGAGAGAGAGAGAAAGAGACAGAGAGAGATGGAGAGGGAGAGAGAGAGACAGAGAGAGGGGAAAACAAATATAAATGTTTATTTTGTAATAATGTATTACAGTAACTTTATATAAATATAATTTGCAGATGTGATTTTATAGACAGTCAGTATTTTGAATCTAAAGGTGAAATAAATCATGACCATTTCATTGTATAAACTCTTTTATCGCAACTTTTCCGTCATATATAAGCCGTGTGTATGGTTTATATGTTCTCTCTGTGTGTGATGACCTAATCGAGCCTCTATGAGCTTGTTATTGCAGCCTGATTATTACTGTAATGACTGTAACTGCTATAACATTAACTACCGCATGTACCTTTCCACACTGTCACTGCCTGCGGCGCTCACACTCCCACTGGCCAATCGCAGCACAGGGGGCTGGGCTATTCCGCACCCCTTCATGGGAGGGGCCTCGGCCCGGAGTGCTATATTGTGTGCACGCTCTTCTCTGTGCACGGTCTACTCTGGTGAGGTTCGCGCTCTTGGCTTGTCAGACTCCTTATATAGCGTCTATTTTAGGTGGTGGGGGGGACGAAACTCTACCTCCATCCTGAACGCCGTTTCCTCCGCGAGCACAATTGGTCCGGTGTTCGTGCGGGAGGAGGAACCTGAGGAGGGAAAAAGCGGAGAGAAAAGTTCGCGGTGGTCGAGCTCCGGATCAGAGCTGCATGGGAAAGAGAGCGGAGTGACACGAGACGCGCGTTCGGTTCTCAGCCGCGAGACGCGACGCACGGCTGCCGCTGCACATAACGTGAAAGACTCGTTTTATTTTTTTTGCTGTTGTTGTGATTGAGTGAACTTTTTTGGAGGAAAAATGGCTTTACCTGGAACCATTTTACCCTCGATTTCCACATTCGCCAACCAGAAGGAGAAACCATGGGAAAACGTAAGTATCTTTGAACTTTTCTGCATTATTTACGTACTCGGCGCACGGCGGAATGAAAGTAAAAGTGGCTGGAGCCATCCTGAAGTAAAAGTTCTGTTACTTCAGTGAAATGAGGGAAAAAAATGCAAATATTCTGCTTCTCTGTCTCAGGTGCTCAGTACACCCAAAGTACTGAGTTCCCTATATTACTGCTGCCAGAACTCTTCTTATATCCCCCATCCTTCATTAGAACAACTAAATTTGTGAGCAGCTGTTCTTTTTTTTTGTTTTGGTGCAAAATAAAACTTAAGAGTGAGAGTGCACAACAGCAAAGCAGGTGCTTTCACCAGCACAGTAGAATGTAATTAATCCTTAAAGGTAATAATGAAGTAAATGTACATTTCTAAAATGAGCCTGGAGGAAAAGCAGATTCAGTAAAATTATTATAATTTGAAAATACCCAGAAAAGTGCACAAAATACATCAAAATCTCAAGTCTTTTGAGACTAATCAAATATATTCTACAGATCAATAAAACAGTTACTTCCCCATTTTTGGCTGTGTAATCAGACTGTTTTCGGATTTCTAATCTTGTCCAGTTACTAAACTTTACTCTTTCTTTTTTTGCAGAGATGGAAAGTAGAGGTAGATAAACCTCTTGTACCCACGTGCCCCACGTTCAGTGGTATACAAACCACAGACAATTGTCGTGGTGCAAAGGACGACGAGGATCTGAGCAATTTCTTGGATCTGGAGTTTATTCTGGCCAACACAAGTGGCCCAGAGAGCTCAGCCATGGAGTACAACCCTGCAGCCACAGTAGAGCCATGCAGCCTGTACCAGCCTGTACCCACGGAGCACTGCTCGCCGCCTCCTCCTTACTCCAACAGCCTTATGGCAGAGTTGCTGCACTGTGAGGTGGACAACTCGTATGGCATGGCCAGCAATCCAGGGGCCATCCAGGGACGTTTTGTGGCTGCCACAACCGGATTCCCCAGACAGGACTTTGTAGACAACATCAAAGTGGAGCCGTTAACCGACGGCTACGGGCCAGTAATGGGCATGGTGCCCCAGACCTGCCGGAGAGTCAAGCAGGAGGGCGACGCATCCTGTATGATGGCCTTTGAGCAGCCCAGGCTGGCCGTTTCCCCGCAGTCAGCCGGCAGCATGACCCCACCACTCAGCCCGGATGACCGGGCTCATGGCCAGGCACGGCTGTGCCACAGCATGTTTCCACAGAGCTATTACCAACCTGCTTACCCTCAGTGCGTGCCGCCGCCCTACACACAACCACAGCAGCAGCAGTTTGTTCCATTTGAAGATGGCCTCAGCCTGCACCGAGGCCAAGCACATGGGGCACTGCTCACACCTCCGTCCTCGCCCCTCGAGCTGCTGGAGGCCAAGCCCAAGCGAGGAAGACGTGCCTGGCCCAGAAAACGAGCTGCCACGCACACCTGCACATTCGCCGGCTGTGGCAAGACATACACCAAGAGCTCCCACCTCAAAGCACATCACCGAACTCATACTGGTAGGTGACTTTTTTAACTCCTTAAACTTCTGCTCAGTCTTATAAGTACATACTTTACATTGTAGTTGTAATTAATATTTATAGTATTTACTGGACTATAAGATTAGGAAGTCAGAAATGAGATTTATTGAGTTTTAAGCACTGAAACTTTAAAAGAAAAAGCTTTTGTCTAGTTGCATCTATATGTAGTGCTGTAGGTTTTGTCCTGCTGAATAGAAATAGAACCTGAGTCACTTAAACAGTGTAGGAGTTCATTCAACTCTAGATATTGTGCTGCACATATAGTGCCATAGCCATGTCAGCAATGTTAATTAAATACACAATGTACCACCCTTGACTTGGATCAATCTAAAAGTGTATCTTTTCTTTTCTTCTGACAGGTGAGAAGCCTTACCACTGCAACTGGGAAGGCTGCGGGTGGAAGTTTGCACGCTCAGACGAGCTGACCCGCCACTTCCGCAAGCACACAGGTCACCGGCCCTTCCAGTGCCACTTGTGCGAGCGCGCCTTCTCCAGGTCTGACCACCTGGCTCTGCACATGAAGAGGCACATGTGAGAGATGGGGAGAGAGCGACATAAAAATATCCAAAAGCATAATTACTGCCTTATTTAAGTACCTTGTAATAGACCAAAGGACTGTTTTCGATAAAGATTTATATTGTTCTTATACTTTTGTAACAATGTAGCTGGTACTACGCATCCACAGAAACGTTTTTAAAGGCAACATGAACTGTTTTGAGGGCAAACACCAACCTGCAGGGCTGGTCCTAAATATAGCTATGTTGAAACTGGAAATAGTGTGTAAGTTAAAACAGTGCCTTTATTGTGACGGACATGCTGCCAGACGAGTGCAAGCCTGACGACTAGCAAAATCTGGAAAAAACAAAGCAGAAAGGAAAAACCCTATAGCCTGTTTGTGTATATGCATATGGATTATGCACAGCGACAATGTTTTGCTTTTAAAACTGCCTCCAAAATGTTTGGAACGACCAGAACTGTAATGCATTTTGTGACACATTCTCAGCCATTGTTTAAATTGTGTGGAATTTTTTTTTTATTCCAAAGTATTGTATCATGAAGGTACAATAACTTGTTCAGGCCCCATTGTAAACTAGCACATATGTCAGGGCTAGATGTCCTGAGTTTTTGTTTTTCTAAGATTTATGTACAGACGTTTTATATTGTAAGTACTGTATTTATTGTACATATTAAACTAAATTTGACTATATTCCTTCTCCATGTGTATCTTTCTGACTTTCCAAGTTCTACTCATGTGGACAGAGTTTCTCCTGTTAAAAAAAGGCTCACATATTAAAGCACGGCACACTACACCAGCCTCTTATTATGGGCTACTTTGAAGTTGCTTTGGAAATCGAAGTCCCCAGAAACTCTAGCTACAGCACACAAGCTGGTCACAGTAACCATGGGCCATTACACGGCATTTGGTTAAGTCGAGGGTACGAGGCTGCTATTCCTGAACCCCCACTCAGGCTTATGGAGTTGGGTATTATAGTTCAGGCCAAGATGCTTTCCAGCTGCTGCAAGATGCGGCCCGCAGCCTGCGGCTTCTGCCTATAAATACAAACATTACATTTACATAATTACAGAGGGAGAATTTAGATATGTCTGGACGGAGGGGCGCTGGGCTCCACTCTGAAGATCCAGTACGGCAGGGATAAAGCTTAAAGATGGCACATTTAGAGAAGCCTTTGATGGTGGCTTGTTGAAACAGACGTCTAAGTGTGTTGACTGCTGATGAAATTCAAAAATTGGACCATTTCAAAGTTGACGTCCATTTATAAACCTTCATAACCCTGATTTACTAAGGAACAGCCAAAACATTTATGTACACTTTTACCAAAAAAAAAAGGTTCTGTAAGACGATACCATAGACCAAGACCCACTTTGGTTCTCTAAAGAACTCTCCTTTATGCATGATGTACATGTTTTTTTTACCAATGAAAGCATTTTGTAGAACTATACATCCAAGGCAAGAAAAATTAGTGTATTGTAATGAAGTGCATGAAGGCCTGAAAAACAGAGACTCCGTCTATGGACTTTGCAATAGTGTGGTGCAAATGGCGTCACTGTCCAAGCATTGATTCAATCCCTAGTGACACCACAACCAGTAACAGGAGTTCAAGTGAGGTTAGTTGGCTTCATTCTTCCTGCGTGGGTGCCCATCACCCAGCCCTATGCCAGCCAATGCTGGCATTTGATATCTCAGTGGTTCTCAAACTGGGATCCACAAGGGGGCGCTAAAGGGGGCATGAAAAAAGTTCAGATCTTGTATTTCTGCAAATAAAAAATTTTGTTCATTTATTAGATTTGCTTTGGTCGTATCTTAAAAAAGTGGCACCTGTTTGAAAATGATGGTATAACCTTTGTCATATGTGGCAACCAATCACAGTTCACGTCCATCAACGGCCATTTAACGAGTTATCAGTAATTTTGAGATCAGCATCATGTCGTATGAGAAAGACAGTGATCGCTAGCAAATCAGACAGGGTTCAGGTGGGTGGGTTGTGGACGAGTGGGGGGCATTTATTATACACAAAAAGTGGCCTGAAACTAAGAAAGTATGAGGCATAGCTGATGTAACAGAGCAGTTAGTGTTCTTGCAAGTTTCCTGAGCTGTCCAATTATGTTGCAGATCAAAAAGATGCACATCCTGGCTAGGAGGCCTATGCTTTATGGGTAAGCAGGTGCTAGCCTTTGTCCTCCCAGCTTGGTAGCACTGTGTGATATTGGAGAGCATGCAAGTGAGAACTGAACACAACCAGAAAAATGGGTGGAAATCTAAAAAAAACTTTCCAAAGGACAGTGCAAAATATGGACGAAAGCATCCAGAACCAGTAGTTATCCACTAGAAACCATGCAAAAACTTAACTTTATTGAAACTTTCCTTTCTGGTTGTTATGTATAAGTGTGAAAATGGTGTCACGCTCAGTGCTGGTCAACGCAAATTCTCATAAAAGAAAAAAGAAGAAATGTAAGCTGGGCTATTATTAGCAAACTAGTGAGGTGTAAAAGTAGAAGTCTCATATCACTTTTTCTGTTCTGAGGATAGTAACTTCTACTATCAAGCAACGCATGACCAACAATTTAAACTTCTTATTTTCCAAGGCCTTTCACCTCGTGTGTGATGAGCAAGTACTGGCAACTGGAAAGGTCTGATATACTGATGTGGTTCAGAGTTACAATAATGTTAAAATGGGCCCACTGTCACTGAAAACAACATGGAAGCGATGGAACTGTTTTATGAGTAATATAGTAGCTGCAAAGAAAAAAAAATAAAGAAGAAAGAATGAAGGAAAATCAACATAAGCAATGTTTTCCATCACACAATAAGTCATCCTTGTGTCCATAAATATGTTTAGATTGAAAATAAGACATTTATCAGCAATCTTTAACGGTGGCCTCCTATTAGCCCACTTAACACTGGAGCCCTATTGAAAAACTAGACAAGAATGTGGCTCAGCATGTCCAACGAGAAGGCCTTTAAATTAACCACATATGTGGCATCTTACAGGAGAGGGGAGTCACTGGATGAAAAGAATAACACAAAAAATGAAAAAAAAATTCCAGCCTATATTTTTGTGTCACCTGAGCCGGAGTCTGACTGCTCATTTGTCCTCGTTTCAAAGAATCTTTAATTCAGGCCCTTCACCAACCTTTCGTTAAAAAAAAATATCATTCAAGGAATTTCCTGTTATTTCAAATGGGTGTAATTGACATACCAAACCACAAGCTCATGCAGCTGCTAAATAATCTTCACACTCAGATCTCAATCTTTCCAAGATGAATTTAGTTTTAACATGCTCAGTCTGCAAGCTCTGCTTACCAACTGAAACAATAGTAAATAATACAAATAACTGGACATGAGAAGTTTCATAGGAGACCACAACACTGGTTCCTTTTACTGTAGGTTACAATGCATGTGAAGGGGGGCTCAAATGAAGACCATTCATTCCTACCAATGGGTAAAAGTTTGCATTCCGTAGTACTAGTTTTCCAAAGGTGTAGTCTATGGGATACATAGGTGTGCACTGCACACCCACTAAAATCCATTATGATTTTTCAGTATATTCACTGAAAAAGGACAAAGGTACATAAAAGAGACTACTAAATGTATGTTAATATAATAATACAAAATGTTTAGACATAAGAAAACAAAGTAACCAATGACCTTTTCCAATTCTGAATTAGCTCTTCAACTAGTTCAGAATTTGATTAGGCTTTAAATAACTGTAACCCTAATGCACATTAATAGGAAATTAAGAAAACTTACTATTAGTTGTTTTAAAAGTTGTTTAGAAAAGCTAAACCCGATGCGAACCTTAAAACATCTTTAAGTGTGGAGCTTTTGCTGCAGGTCTGCCATGTAAATCACTTGCGTTACTCTTGAGCTGTGGAAATACTGGCTGCATCCCAAACTGCAGACTACAACAGGAAATAGTGTGTACAAGAACTAGTACACAATTATAAGAAATGCATTAATTAATGCGGGCACTACTGAGATACCCTTGAGCAAGGTACTGTCCTGCTAACTTTTCCCCGGGTGCTGTTGATAGCTGCCCACTGCTCCATGTGTGCACGTGTGTTGGGTTACATGCAGAGGTCACATTTTGTTGTGGCACTTGAGTGTGTTCACTGAAATGCAAAGTCAGTCAGCATGCCAATGATAGCAAATTCATTTTAATTGTGGCACCTGCATGGCCAATCAGGTATCGGGGTGTCCAGCGTCACCCTGAACACTTCTTTGGCTCTGCCACATCATCATGCCAAGGAGAAAAGCGACTAGCCTTACTTTCTGAATGTACTGAAAAGCTTGGTCTTGTGGCACAGTGTTCAGCTTAAACATGAACTACGCTAAATTGGGAGAAACAAAGAAGAAGGCCCGTGACTCACTGTGAAGAGATGGCATAATAACCATCTTTACATACACTTAAGGGTACTTATCTCAATTGTGGGTGATGCTTCAGTTATAAAGTGCACACACGTGCGAACACACGCAAAGAGAGCCTTCAGTCCCACAACCTGTGACCTTACCTGAACCATGCATAGACAGGTTTTAAAACTAGCTAAGTTTAGCACCTCAACCACATCTGTAAAATAATACAGGGCTAAGCTCTGTCCTGAGCATGACTGAATGAGGCTGAAGTGGTCTAGATAGCAGAAGCCTTTTGTGTAGCCTACAAAAAGCAAAAGCTAAAGAGGAAAATTAGCCACATACAACACACATACAGTTAGTGCGGAATCATGGTGACTAAACCAGAACAGCTCACAGCAGCCTATGAAAACACAAAATGGAGAACTTCATGTAAAACATCTTTTGTGTGAGGGATTCAACTGTGAGGCTAAAAAATAGCGGGGGGGGGGGGGGTATTCAGACAGCAGGTTTAAGAAGTGCAATTACAGACATAATGATGAGACAATAAAAAGATTGGGAAAGATTTAAGAAAGACCAGCAAAGAAAAGTCCTATCACAGTCTGCACATACAACTTCAAGATTTAAACATTCTTCTTTGTCTTAGGATCAGAGATCAACTTTAAGATTTTTTTCACATGGTTAGTGTTGTGGCGTTAATGCAATGCTCTGCATAGGTGTGATGTACAGCTCAGTCCTCTGCATGACAAGTCCTAGATGTGTGAATTATTCTACAATCATTTTCTGCAAATAGGCAACCAAACACTAAAACTTACTATATCTAGTAAGAACATCTAATAACCAGGGATGTGACAAGCTTCTGAGTTCGTTGGGTATGTAGTTAATTATAATTATAGCCAAATATACAAACCTAGCAGCCCCAGCTTGATGCTGCGTTTGCTGAGATTTTGATGCTAGTCATGTGAAAGTACAAGTGTGAACAGATAGGGATTATCTGCTGTATTCTAAAAATGTGGATGTACATAAATGCATTAGTTTTTGTAAAATCAAAATGTTGCTTCAGCTTATTTTCAATATATGGAACTTTAAATTCAATTAAACATCAATCATGCAGACATTCATCCATTTTCATCTTCCAGCTCATTTGTCACCTCAGGCCCTGGGCAGGAGAACGAGGTATTAAATACACAACCCCCTCCCAGTGTGGAATAGGATTTTAATCAAAAGAAATCATACTAATTATTTAAACTCAATGCCAAAGCTATGCAAATACAATCCATTTTCACCAAATTATTTGTCATTCCTGAAACATGGAAAATTTACCCAAGCAGAGCAATCATTGATCAGGTCTACACCAAACAAATGCATAAATAAGTATTTATCTGCCATACAGATATATAGTATAAACAGCAGTCAATAGTATTGTACATAAGAAGTGTAATAAATATATGAAAACATAAAAATGTAGCAACATATACAGTATAAGGCCATGACAGGTCATCCTAAAACCATAATAAAACAACTCCATCAGGACTTCAAGTTCACTCTAATTTAGCAATTTAACAAACTTTATTTATCATACAGTATTTCACTATTAAGAGAAAAAGCTCAACAAAAACTGACAATCCAAAAACATTTTAACACTCTCAAAACTTAACAAAACCATCCTACTTGGAGTCCAGTTCAAATGGTTTATGTATTAGTACTTGGTCTCAAGGTTTTACCTGTGCAAGGAAAGACAATGCACAGACCCAGAATGAGCACAGAGATTGTTTCTGTAATAACAACCCTGAGAAGAGTCATTTTATCCAAGCTAATGTGGCTAGCGACCAGTGTAAAGCTATAGGTGGTATCGTGCTGATGGACTACACTAGCTTTTGTTAATCATTGATACCAGCAGCACTGTTATTAACATGCAAGCAGGTGCAGTACTGTGCAAAACTTTTAGGACCCATGCGATTAATTTAAAGCCATTTATCTCAACATGAAACACCAGTTAACATTACCACACACAAACAAGAAAGCAGTAAAACGTATCAAGGTTTGTTGTGAGTAAAAAGTATTTGATCGCATTTGATATTTGATCATTTGTGAGCTGATTAGAAGAATACATGTTCAGTCAGAGATTTCTCCTTGATGCCTCCAGCCATTGCATGGATGTACGAAACTGCAACAGCAGCACATGACTTCTTATGGTAACTTTAACTAATAATGGACTTCCATGAGAGGACTGGAAATGACAACACACTGACATACATAATATCATGGTTTACTATATTAATGTTATTTGTAGTTTTTCTAATATTAGTGTTTTTTTTAAACAATTTTTTGAGTTGCCTGAGACTTTTGTATGTACAGTACTGTTTGTTACTGCATATTAGCATTATCCCTGCTCTAGCATATAACTGTTTTAATATTTTCTGCAAGTTATAGTCTTTCTCAGCTTTTTACTGCCAAAGCTTTGGATTAAGCATAACTGATACCAAAAAAATCCTGTTTCTAATACTGTTTATGCTTCATCAAACAGACCTCTGAGGGTGTGCATCATTTTGTTCTCAGTCACCTTATTGTCTATAAGGGAGAAAAAAAATGCAGTTTAAGTAAATTTCCCCTAAACAAAAATGTTACATGAATAATTTGAAATTGCTACAGACGCACTGCAGATATGTGAATCTGAACCGAACACTGAAAGTTGGCTGGTTTACTCAACTTATTTTAATGGAATTGTGAAAATATTAATTTGTAAATTAAATTCTTCAGTGTCAGAACTAATGTATAGGAATATTTATACTTAACGCTTTTATATACTTCTAGGATATGTTAAACTTAAAAATTCCATACGTTTGATTTCTAGTGTACACAGACTTATGCAACAGTTAAAATAAAACTTTTTTGTTCATTTTCTATGAACAATTTTCTAATAAATTTTACACATCTACACAGAACATTTTAGCAAGATTCAACACACAATACCTATTTATTGACGAACATATTGGAAAAATAAATATAAAATGCACCATAACAGGCCACATTTTACATTTTTATTCTCAGTATGGAAAATTTTGCAAATAAACAGGAATTGTGATTTCGACTGTGTTCTCTGTAGATATGTACTCATTTTCACAAAAAAAAAAAAGTTTATCAGGGGTCTCAAAACACTCGCATACAATGCAATGCATATATACCATTTATATGGACTTCAGTATTGTTTCTTATGAGCTTATGGAATAAATATACATTACTCTTTGGCTGCTGAGAAACAGGACAGTACTTCGGCTGAACATAAGTATAAGCCATGCTGTTTTCAATGGAAGCACTGACGAATAAGCTGTTACGAAGTGGGAGCCTTATAATCAAATTCTCCTCTGTCTAATGTAAAACGGGTATTGTACAACACAGACAGTAAATTATGGTTCTAGACTTGTGGGGTGCTCTGAAAACCTTGTACTATACTACTGTAGAAGGGTTTATATATGGCAAGGGTAAAGCGAACCACTAATAGGGCTATTCAAGTGGAAAGCCAACATTGGCCATATTTAGAAGAGATCTGCAGCACAGCAATGTGACAAAAGCTGTGAAGTCTCTGTAAAGCATATTAGATACTAGAGAAATATATGGTGAAAAGCATAAACATGGTTTGCAGTTTCTGCAGTTGTCATGAACCTGCTAAGGTGCACAGTATTTAAAGGTTATTACAGGTTCTCTCAGAAAGAAGGCTTGTCTGGAAAATTAAGGCTTCTAAAAGGCACCTGGAAAGGAACTATTGCTGATTGCATACTAGAGCTGACAATATATCATTTGTTAATTGGTATTGTGATACTGGCTTTTGTGATACTGACTACAACATGCAAAAGCAAATATGCAAATTAAAATGTGCTAAATAAAATGTCTTGTTTTTTGCTGTGAGGATCCTCACCAACCACATATTGCCAATCAGCAAAAGGAGTTTTAAATTTGATGAAATATATGTATACACACACCCCAAGTCAAATTATATATTTATGAAGTGAAAGTTAACATCCTCTACAGTTTGCAACCAGGACATGTTCATTTCTGCAAAAGTTGCAGAGTTAAATATTAAGAATAACAACATGTATTTACATGTGCTTGTAAATGTGATATGTTTCCTAATATGTAAATAATATAATAACTCAATAAATGTACTGAAATTGTACACAGAAATTTGCATTAAAAAAATGCTAGATTTCCTGTAGAAGTTCCCTGTAGAGTAACTCTGGTCCTGGAAGTCTACCACCCTAGAAATCAACAAAAACATGCAATTTGACTGGGGGTGTTCAAACTTTTGCATTGTACTGTATATTGTTATATAAAAGTTACAATGTAATCGCAAAACATAGCAGTATAATCGCAATATGGAATTTCATGTCGCTCGTTGGTCAGAGCAAGAAAATATCAAATGTTTAGCAGCACAGAAGACTACCAACCGACATGAGAGTCTTAAAGTTAAGGGGAACATTTTACGATGTTAATACACAAGGTTCTCATATTGTAGGACTGTATTTAGCACTGAGAGAAGTTGCTTTTTGCAGTATTGGGGGCTGAAGAGGAGGGAGTGTGGACTCATCTCAAGTTCTAGACATGTCAGCCCTGCTGAGAGCAAGAGCCAACTCCAGGTCCTCCTGCTCTTGAAGGCGGAGCCTTCTCAGACGCTCCTCCTCCTCCCTCTTGCTCTCTCGCTTGGCCCACTCCAGCTGCTGTACCTCACTTCCGAACTAAAATAAAGTGAGAGGGTGAATCAGAGAGAGTAAAAGCAACAGGCTAGAGAAATTAGTACACACTGAAAGCAAACGCTGGTACAACGTATAATGCAGGACCCGTGATATGTCCAAGACCATGAAGATTTTGAATGTACAGGCACAATTTCAAATGATAAAACTTACACCTGAAGAATCACATTTAGCAGTTCAAACCATTTTAACTCATTAACAAAGCCGACATGATCTCAAACTCTGCATGATCAAAAAGACGTGTCCATTCCACCTTGTGATTGTTTTCAGCAACTTGTGAATTATCCCATTAACTCTGCATTCATATCAGAGGTGCAATTATGAAGAAATAAAATTAAAATAGCACTACAAATATACTGCAAGGCCTGATTTGTAAAATTACGCCATTTAGATTGATCACCAATCAAGAAACCAAGAAATCAGAGATGTAATCTATTACCATTAAAAAATGTAAAAGACCTGAACCCCAACCCACAGCATTAAACCTTGGGCCTTAGACAGTGTAAATGTGGTAGACTTCACAGAATCTATACCACACATGCTGCACTACTGACACTTTTGCTTTTATGTTGTGCCTCAAAACCATTTATTGAAGACTTCTTACAATCAGAGATGGAATGAAAGATTTTTGTTTCTTTTACCATACAGGCACCAGTATAGATAATTGACCTAAACTAATCTACTATTTTTACTTTAAAAACTACTACACCTTAAAGGGCCCACATCATCTAAAATTCATTTTTTAGTCATTTTTTTAAGAATACTTTCACAAGGTACATAAACACTTGAGTTCCCAAATCAATCGTTTACTCCCCAGATCCACATATACAAAATATTTCCATCTTAATCCTACAATAGATTAGTCCCACCCATTCAAAGTGAAGTTCTAAGGAGTGTTTCAGTCCTGACTGCTTTTGGAATGAGGTGTAATATAGGGCAGCCAATCAGAATAGAGCTTAACATATATCAATCTTCAAGGCACCGTAACAACAAAAGCTTGTGGATAATAAGAGGTGGGAAAATAGCCTTCAAAATAAATGTTTTTGATACAAAAAAATCACAGAAATGCTAGAAGTGGGTTTCTGAGGAACAAAATACATACAAGAAAAATGTAGAATATGAGCCCTTTAAAGTTAGAGGTTATTAACTTCCTTTTAGATGAGCATGTACTCTGTCTGTCTACTCAAACACTCACCACAGGATGAAACAAATAGCTACCACAACAACATCACAGTGTGACTGAGGAGACATTTGTTACAGATTGGGACTGCATTCATTTCTTCTCCCCTCAGATAACGGATTCAGCATTTTCTGCTCAATTGAATGACAGATACTCAATATCAGATCTGTGCCATCTTTAATTACAATCCACCTGACAAGGTTTTCTACAGTTGTGGTCAAAAGTTTTGAGAATGACAATGTTTGCTGCTTCAGTGTTTTAAGATCTTTTGTCAAATGTTTCTATAGTAACTGAAGTATAATTACAAGCATTTCATAAGTTTTTTTTATTTACAATTAAAATAAGTTTTTGCAGCAAGTCAGTTTTTGCAGTGTTAACTCTTCTTTTTTAAGACTTCTGCAATTCAGCCTGGCATATGGTCAATCAACTTCTGGGCCAAATCCTGACTGGTAGCAGGCCATTCTTATATGGGCACAATAACTAAACCCCTCTCCTTGAAGCTCCAGATGATCTGAAAAAATGGTTGATTTAGGTGCAATCTACTAGGGGCTACATCCTTTCATGTGAAGCCCTTTTGTGCAAAGCAGTTATGACTGCACGTGTTTTCTTACAGGTAATCATGGTTAACAGAGGAAGAACAATGATTTCAACCACCACCCTCCTTTCAAAGCATCCAGTTTGCTATTCTAACTGAATCAGCAAGACGGAGTGATCTCCAGCCTTGTCATCATCAACACTCACCAGAAGGACTCACTAAAATGAGGTTCCTTTGTGGCGGGGCTAAAGTGCAGTGGAAATGTCTGGTTTTTTAGGATTAAGTTCATTTTCATGGCAAAGAGGGATCTGATCACTCTTCAGAACATTGTAGAGTATATACACATTGCCATCATAAAAACTGAGGCAGCAAACTTTGTGAAAATTAATATGCCATTCTCAAAATTTTTGGCCATGGCTGCACATCTAGGTACATCTTTGTATATGAAAGCCAAAGAGTATTTGATAAGAAGTCTTCAACGTTATTTTATGGAGGTTTTGATAAACTGTACGATTTTTTTTAAACATTCACCACGCCAAATAATAAGTATTGGCCACTGGTTTGAAAGCTGATGTTAGGGGCAGTGGTCTTATTCTGGTCAGCAGCAGAACAGCCTTTTTCAAAAGCTTGTATCTTTGATTTGTTACTGAGAACAGGAAAAAAAAAAATCTGTTTTCAGATTTTGAAGCGGATTTTGAGTGTTCATTGGGTGGAGTAGGTGCTTACTGCGGTTAACACACCACACACATACACAGAGGCAGAGAGCTCAGTTGTGGTCACCAAACCCTCATGCTGCCTTACCTTCAAGCGTTCAGGGCCTGGGAGAGAGACACATTATAGTAGTTCTAGAGTAAACAAAACTAAACAAGCAACACAAAGCACATTGCATGCCACAAAGGAGGACACAATGAAGGTGCAAACACATGCTAAATGCACAAGCTAAAGGCACTGATAGGGATGTGATGTCTTGACAGTGTTATGACTACTGCAAGATTAAAGTCTTTGAAATATTAATTAATTCTTTGTAGAACATTGTAGAAATTAATTCTACAATGTTTTGGTGATACTTGTAATATGACTATTGAGAATGACAATTGAGAATAGCAATTTCAACTAAATTCATTGGTCCCTTGGATATAGAAAGGTTATATTAGCAACTATGTGCAGCTATTCAAATTAAGAAGAAATCTACAAGGTCTCCACTCTACTCATCCTCTGATACAGGTTCAAATATTCAAAACATTTGAATGAACTGTTCAAAAAGCTATTGAAGTGTTTTAAATAATCTATGAGAAAACTCAGAAGTTACACAATGTGATGAGAGCATTCGCTCACTAATAGGTGCTTGAAAACAGGAAGTACACTGGTTAAACCACCCACTCATCCTGACCTAGGTGTCAACCAGAGGTCTTTAAGTCAAACTGTGAAGAGGGCATGGTGACTATATATTGAACATACGTATTAAGATCAAACAAAGTGGACAAAAAACAAAAAAAAGACTGATTATTTTTTTAATATTCATACTGCAAACACAATAAAAAGAAATTCCCAATGTCATGCTGTTAAAGCAATACTTTGACCAAACCCTTGGCATACTATCATGATGCTCATAGCCAGTAATGCCCTGGTATCTGCACTAGAAAAGTCAAGATTACTCAACTTACATTATCCACGCTTTGTAGCTTTGTGACGACTATTAAATTTGAATGTTAAGCCAGGAAAGAGGGGAAACTTACACCAGCAATACACAAATACATGTAAGCTTATAAATTAATTGATTATAAAATGATGTAAACTGTATGAATGAAAAAGAAATGTTTGATGTTATAAATTATGTGTATTTGGTTTAGGATATTTTGATCACTACTGCAATAGTGATATTCCTAACTTGTACCTCAACAATACTGGACGTTAGTTAGAAAAGACAAATCAATAGTTGATTTAGTGTCTTAATCATGATTATTATTAAACTGTGCATCTGTGTCAGGACACATAAATATTGTGGTTTTCTACTTTTGTGATCAAGATACAAACAGTAGATTTTGCACATGCACGGATGTGACATATTAAAATAAGTAGTTTATGTACAAAACATGAATAAAGTAGTCAATAGAAATAGGTATGGACTTTAGGCTACACAAACAATACCTAAATCAAAATTGAAAAACATAAAAAAATGCACTTAAAAAACATCTACCATCCATAAGGCCAAATCCACCTCAATATTTACATCCACTTCCATTAAATTGTTCACTACACCAATATTAACTAGCTTTTAATTTACTGAAGTCTTTCACATTGCCTGCTATTAGACGTGAACTTGGTTGCCTTCACATCCTTTGCTCACATAAACACAAAAGTTCATGGAAAGCAAAACCAGACATACACACTTGATTACATGAGGGTTAGAAATAGAACAAATTAACAAGAATGGGTAATAGTAACAGAAACAAGGGTTAAAACAGACAGAAAAGAGGAAGAGCATGCTACAGTTACAGCTACAACACCAGCAACAGACAGCATGACAGCTGCAGTCAAGGGCTAACAAATTGCAGCAAAAACTACAAGTGCAGAACAACCACAGACGCTTTTCGCTAGCTAAGCTGGATAGACGGGCAATGTTCGACTGGACTCAACTTACGGCTCCAAAGTCTGGAAATACAGAGGAAGCCGTTATGGTAGTTCTATTTGAAAGAGATGAGGAGAAAGAGTCTTGTGGCCTTCGAACACAGGGTGCACCAAACATTTGTCTATGAGAAGCAAGCCCTGCAGGAGTTCCTGCTGAACTTGAGCCTAAAACAGTTCGGAGAGAACAACCATTATAATCACTATTACAGGGGAAACAATGTGTAGTAGGTAGCCCCAAATAACATGAATATAGTGCCTTTAACTTAGGAATGTAAAACTGCTTACAAAATGCACTATGATTAAAATTGTATGTACTACTCAAAAATATATGCAATTTTGTTTTGGCCAAAACAAACCTGTTTGGGCCATTTTCAAATGTAAACATACACATAAACATAATCTGTATTCCAAGAATGTGTAAATAATTCTCCAAGTCACACAGAAGCCTTCGGTGTAATTCTTTTATAATTCCAAGTCACCTCCAAAAAATGAATCTGAATAAAATCAGAATTACATGTCATGATAAAATGGTGGAGTTTACATTCCTACAAAGAAATCTCATAATTGAAAGTCATTGTTACGAGCCCTGTGCGATTACCTGACCCTGGGCAATTCGCTGAACTGACATACAGTCTTGGAGTTTATTAAGAGGCTGGTCTGCGGTGTACCAAAACCAGAGGAATGGTTTCATTTCTGCAAATGCAAAAAAACTTTCGATACCCATTACAACGCCCATAAACCACAAAAGCAACTGTTGACAAACACAAAAGATCGTTTGGTCAAGTATTTCGCTTGTAATGTTGTAGATCGTTAAAGAGAAAACCTGTAGAGATTGATACACTTCTGTCTGTGATAGAAAAGAACAAAACAAACCCATATGAGCAGTTGATACGTTTTCAAATTGTTCTCATATTCTCAAGGAGAGTAAAGCATCACCATCAAAGTTCACCTACACATGCATGTGGGGTGCAACAGGTCAGATAAAAGCTGCTCAGAGGGTTTGAGATACATCCTTCTTTTTCTCACGGCCAAGGCAGAGAACGAGAAAAAGGGGCGTTATTTACTGTAAGTAAGAGGAAATAGAAAGCACAGAGAGGGAAAAAGAGAGAGCGAGAGAGAGAGAGAGAGGAGAGTGTATGCTGGCACGGACGCTTTTAGCCAGCCGTGGGAACCTCACACTGCTCTGGAGGGTGTGAAGTGCATGTGTCGGTCAAACTCTCACACGCTCAGCCTCTCTCTCACTCTCCTGCTCCATCTCCTCGCTTCCTCCGACTCTGTGATAACAGCACAGCACCGCTGCGACCCCACCCATGTCTACACTGACAACATGAAAACAACCAAAAACAACTCAGCAAACATGGCCTGTGCCCTTCGTACACAATACATTGCTCCGAGCACTGTAAACACATGTAGATGAAAGGTCGACCCAACAAAGACAGTACTACTGGTTCTTTGATGACAAGGAAGTGTATAAAAAGCTTTTGGGGGTTGTAAAAAAATAAACCCTTTGTAGTAACTGTCCAGAAATGGGGGCCTAAAACTAATCTGCATACTATATTAGTGTATAGACACCTGGTATAGACACTTGATATATGTACAGACCTTTGTATACGTTTTCTACCACATATTAAAATAATGCTAAAGACACGAACTCTACAACACACACATGAGATCAAATACGTTTGGGCATTATGACAACATATATTGTAATTCACATCACATTTATTTCCAGCGTGATTTCATCAGATTAAAGAATAACTGCATGTTTGATTACAAAAAGGCTGCAATCAGTTCTGGTTTAGCTAAAATCGCCTAATTCATAATTTTCGATGGTATATTTTAAATGTATTATCACCCTCGCCCCCAACCAACCAAACATCACTGGACAGCGTAACATGCTAGGTTGACAACGGTGACTGTCAGTTTGGTTACATCAGTTAACAGACACCCGTGCTGGCTAGCATGATGTGAGTGATGAAGGAGCGGGAGGCAATATCCCTATGATATGGTCCTGGGACATTTCTAGGTAGAGACAACCTAATCAATCGCTTCGGGCTCCCCCCACACCCTGACCTGCCACTTAAGTAAATACTTTTAGGGGACAGTTCATTCATTATTAACTTTTATGTATTTGTATTGAAACTAGAGAGATATGTTCAACTGGCCTAATTTAAGCATCTGTCCTTCTCTGGTTTTGCTGTTTGAAATGTTGTGATTTAAGCCAGGTTCAGGTCTAGCTAGCAATGTCATCCCTCATCCAGTAGAACTGTTAGAAAGTAGGCTAACTTGAGATATTTTATCACATCCATACATCGCAGAGAGCAGAGTCAATTCTATTTTTTCAATGCATGTTCTAAAGAATGTTCTTAAAGACTCATGAGGGGACCTGGAGATCCAATATTTGAAAATGAAGATGTGAAAGTCAATGTTCTCTTTTGTCATTCATAAGAGGAGATTAAAACTTCAAATAGTAGAATCAATAAGTTCTCTTTTTTCTGTTTGTGGCATTAGGAGGGTTGAGGAGGTGGGCGTAGTGGTGGTGAACACCAGAAAGAGGAGATCTTGTTTGCTGCTGCTAAATACTACTTGCTATGGTCCATGAACATATTAATATATACAATAAATGAGTGATCATACATAAAATATTTTAATACAAAGTTAATAATACTCATGAATAGTAAAAACACTTGTTTTGTTGATTTTCTAAGCGAAAGAAAGTTTGGCTTCAAATTTCTCTTTGAAACACATTTCAAGGATTTAGATTAAGCGGCCTTTAACATTATGAAAACCTACAATAGGTCATGTGTTCCCACACTTCTGACTGGTACTGTATATAAACATGCCTTTGCATATTCTTGAGTAGGCTTGCATGCCCTCTTTCAATTTGCGGTATGATCAGTTGCCTAAACCATAACCCTAAGGGGTCGTCCCCTCCTGTAAAAGAGGAAATGGTACCTTACACTTTGTTCAGAGTGAAACAGCTGGATATTCTTTAAGGAGGGCCACTTTCTGCCAGTTCAGATTGCACTCAAATCACACGAAGCTGAAGGTCAAGAGGTCAAACTCACAGGGCCAATGTGCAGCCACAAACACACTAAAGAAACCACTTACACACACCCCTCTTGCCAGCTTGCAGGTCACATGGTTCCTGTGGCTCAGCGGGTTGCCAACAAGAGGGATGCCAGTGCAAACCTCGGGTGGGGCACCAGCATGCTGACTAAGAACAAGAATGCTACAGTTTCTAGTGTCCTGCCCTTCCTTTTTAGAAAAACAACCCATGTCTTTCTGTGGGTGCTGCACCGTGGTGGCAAAAAGGATGTTAAAACCAGAGGTGAGGGGGTGGTTGAACTGAAAGAGTTCTGGAATCAAAAACATTTGTTTGGAATAATATTGTCAGTATGACAATCAATATTGTTCTTAGCCACCAAAGAACATTTCAATTGAAAGTTATCTGAGAAGCTTTGAAGGAATTTCTGAACAAAATGCAAACACTTTTTTGTCCACTCTAGGGACATAACTATTCAAAATCAAAACTGCAAACTAAATATTTTCCTCTCTGAGATGTATACTATGACAGCACACAGGCTACATAGGTACATGACTAAGCAGCCATTACAAATGATCTTGTGAATGTGATTGAGGTACTAAATTCTGAACAAGGTTAAATGTGTTAGAGTCACAGGTTTACATTAAATGAAGATACAAAACAAAAATGTAATGAAGTGCTGGGGAAGACACAACTGATTGCAGTTATGATAGATAGATAGCTAAACTTCTTGAGCAACAGACAGATCTGTTGCATGGGTGATAGGATGGAAAACGTATTTGCAGAAACAACCAATTATGAAGTACAAACAAGTGTAAAGCAATTTTGAAGCACGCAAGTAATTCACTGCTGTGCTGAAAGAGGCTGGTACATTGGTAATGCAGTTTATGTATATGGCAAGATTCTCATTGGCAAAAAATTTTGTAAAATGTAGTTGGTCATTTGTTTGTTAGTCTGTAATCTGATTAGTTCTGAACAAACATGAAGCATGTCACCTCTACAGCGCCATTCCACCAACAGGCTATCAACTTTCCATTAAGCTAATGATGTCTTTAGTGTGTTACTGACAGCCACACAGTCGGCCTACCAACCACATGCTTATCTAAACTGCACAGTCGCAGTGCTGTGAGAACCGATGTGCAGATACTAGATACCTCCAAAAGGGGAAGTGCTTCTACCTTCAGCTATCAGACCAAGCAGCACATCAGCTGGTGGTGTGCATCAGAGCCTGTTGTGATGCTGTGCTCACTTGACTGGGAAATTTCTGGTCCCAGGTGTGGGCCAAGGAAAGCGTAGCACCAGTAGATCACATTTCAGTGTGCCACATGTCTTAAAAGCTTTTATTTTGGAGGTAAATGCTAATGTAGCTAAAAGTAATAGAAGGTTATACCACAGCAGTTAGCAGTTAATCTGGGATAAGGAGAAATTCTGTAAATTTGACATTTCAACAAATGACCACTTCAACCAGGAACTGGTGAATCTAGTAAATCTGATCACAGAGGTGAATCAAGAAAAGAGCTGAAAACTAAGCAGTAAATCAAACTTTAGCTTGCCATGTGTCTTAAAGGGATTTTGTGCTGGGAGAAGTCTGTTATTTGAAAACAATATAAAAAATGCAGATTATTAATTTCTGCCACACAGACAGACAGACAGACACATACAGACAGACACGCATGAAACTCACTATAGGGTGGGGGTGCTGGTCTGGCGGGTACAGGTTTTTTGGGAGGCGGCAGAGGATAGGTCGGTTTTCTGCCTAAAGGCTGTGCACTGGAGCCCTGTAAAGACAACTAGGTTTAATGTTTACAGTATGAAAATCACCATCATTCAGCAAATAAGTCAATAAAAAATGGGATTGTTGAGAACTGACAATCAAACTAAAACTATTGGAGCTTAGTATTAGCTACATCATGTCATTCAGTGTGACTGGTTATCAGAAATTCAAGCTCCTAATTAAAGAGATACTTTAAGACCGCACTTCATTAAACACCACACTCTGATTCCATTAACAGCATAACTAGTAGGTTATGACACATGGCACCTACAAAGAAGTGCGTTACTACTGGTGGTTCAAAATGTACTTGTGCTTTCCTGTGGTCAGATGAATGAATGGGCCGTTTCAGCAGTGACCTCCCTCCTACCTTTGACATATTTCCAAAGTCTGCAAAGCCACTCTTCCCGCCAAACGAGTCGCCGCCAAAAGGGTCCGTTGTTGCAAAGGGATCTACAGATGGATATATATGAGAGACAGAGACAGAGAGAGAGAGAGAGAGAGAGAGAGAGAGAGAGAGAGAGAGAGAGAGAGAGAGAGAAAGAGAAAGAGAGAGAGAGA
>JBBPDA010000041.1:33397328-33419860 GCA_037974385.1 Arnoldichthys spilopterus | reverse complement strand
AAAATCAATGTCTGACTTTCATTGGTTAAATTTCATAGAATTTTTATTTATTATTACTTTTGTCAGATTAAAGTTATGTCTGTGACCATTGTGAGTTTTTCTTTCATTGACTGAAGGGTACCAACAATTTTGTCCACGTGTGTACAGTGGTGGCCTAGTGGTTAGGACATTGCCCTTGGAACCTAAAGGTCGCAGGTTCAAGTCCTGGACCAGCCACCACGGAGGTACCCTTGAGCAAGGTATTGTCCTGCTGCACTGATCCTTGGGCACTGTTGATAGCTGACCGCTGCTCCATGTGTGATGGGATATATGTAGGTCACATTTCGTTGTGGTGCTTGAGTGTGTTCACAATGACAAATAGCCACGTTCATATATATAGAACAGTACTTTGTCAAGAACAGAACTTCGCTTTGCTTTTTGTCTTTATTTCACATTCTCAGTGCTCTAATGTTTCATGTAATGCATGCTAGTGTCTTACCAGATATGGGCCAGCACACTTTGGGGCAATCCGGAGTTTATAAATATGTCCTTAACTTCACCTCCTCCTACCATACCATCAAAATCAGAGTCAGCAAGCTCAAAGATTTCCTCATACTGCTCCCGGTCTTCTTGAGGTACAACCCAGTTTGTGGAGACAGGCTACAAAACACACATACAGAAAATAGATTTTTCCTTTAAATTTAGAGCAAATGCACAACTTTAGAAATATTCAGTTACGAGGGTGGGGTGGGGTGGGGAGGGGGGGTTAGGCAGGGTAGTGGCACACAAAAGTGCTGCAATACACAGAAGATAATGACAGTCTGAATTCAAAAGGAATGAGATGTAAGATCAGCAGAATGTAGATAAACTAGTTTGCCCAGAACTGAAGGGAGCGAGGCACCAAACTACACCAAAGCACAACTGCAAGTGGGACTGATTATGCTTAATCGAAATCTTGGCCCACTCTTCTTTCAGTTTCGTTGATGCTTGAAAATGTGCGATACCTTCACTTTATTTCTTCACAAATATGACGTAAACATGGTCATATTTCACACAAACACCAAAAGTATAAAAAGAAAACCTGCATAATCAAATGAGACAAATATATTATACTTGGCCATTTACTTATTGAGAAAAAATGATGCAGTATTGCATAGCTGTGAGTGGCAAAAGAACATTTATTCAGTATATGGTGTGACTCTGTTCAGTAGCTGACCCTAATCGTCCCAGAAAAAAAAAATCTGCTGATCATCAGTTTGGAGGAATTTTAGCCAATTTTTCTACATTGAAAAAACCCGGGATGTTAGTATGTTTCCTCACATACATTGCTCACTTCAGGCCCTTCACAAGATTTCTATTGGGTTAGGGTCAGAACTTTAACTTGGCACGACACCAAGCCTTATTCAATCCAGCAGATGTCTGACCATATCAGAAGAAAAACCAACACCATGACTCAGCTTTAGTTGGCACAGGCACAGTGATATGAATGGGTGGGAAAGTTTGCTTTTGCTGGATGAAAAAAAGTTTGTTCAGCAACAGCAACTGCCTTTTATTAAATGCTTTAAAATCTCTTTCTGCTTCTGGCCTGTGTTCTAGGGGTGCAGTCAGTAAATTTTTAACTATTATCGCAACATTGGCCACTGTAGTACTGACCTCACCAAAGGTGATTAAAAACATTTATGTAACTCAACAAGTGCAACAAGGTTTTTGTGCCCTTGTTGAATATCAGTCTATATCGTTAAGATCTATAATTTCAATGTATTCATATTCATATCACTATGCAATAACGTACGCCAATAAGAAATTTAGCCCATTTCATGCAGCACATAGTTTGTTATCTTACAGATAATCAATCATCTGTGACTTCTTACTGCAGTTACTTAATTATTTTCAATGCCTATGATAAGTGACATTGTGTATGTGTGTGTACCTGTACTGGTGCTGGACTAGGGCTAGGACTAGGGCTGGAGCTCCTAAATGAGTTTGATGGAGAGAGATTAGAGGCAGTGGTCAGAGGGCTCCTGGAAAGCGGTAAAGTGGACCGTAAGGCCTCCTTCATGAGGAAAGGACTGGAAGGCAGCACAGGCACAGAGCCAGGTAGAGCGCCGCCCGTCTTCTTCCGCTTGGACGGAGGGATGACTGAAGAGGGAAGCGTGGAAGGAACAGGTTCTTTCTCTCTGGCTCGGTAAACCAGATACATAGCCTGAGGAGGGCACAAAAAACAGTGCAAGTTGTATCTAAAAATCAGCTTCGGTGCCATTATGGATTATAAGCACAAAAGGAATGGAAAAAAACAGTCCACATCAGGCATTTACACAATAAGCCCTTCCACTTATTAATGTATTTACAAAACAGACTGTAGACGGACCACTGCTTTTTAGTCATCTGCCCTGAACACAATGTAAAAACAAAGCGCAGAAAGCTCTTATAGTAAAACAGAAGCACAGCATGGTGGGCCGTTCATATTCATGACAGCTGATTATGAGACAACGTTTAGCATTTTTGCTAGCATCGGTCGTGTTAAAGTCCAAACTGAAGTCAAAAGTCCATTAAAAAGTCCTGCACATTTAACCACAGAAACCTGTTACACCTGCTGTTCAATCACATTTTTTGGCCAGGGGCACTTAGGTGAGATACAGGATTAACCAATCATAAAGACACACACTCCCTTTTACCAGTCAACAATCAGGAAACCCCACAGTTTGCAACAGTGTAACAGTAAACAGGTATTATTTGGAAGGTGAATCGCTTTCAGCTCAGCAGTGATGGCAACATGGTAGACACATGTAAGCGTGCGTGTTGCACAGAATGGATCTCATATGAATGGAGTTTTTTTCTACAAAGTACTGTGGTATCTTGCTGTATCATAGCTAGTGTGTTCGGTCATGGAGAGAGGCCTAGCCTGGGCCTAGCATAGCATATTATCTTGTAGCAAATATGTTAAACTGAGGCACTGTAAAGCACAGCTTTTGAAAATTGATTGAAAGTGACAAGTCATGTCAAGCCAATTTTATTTATATAGCACTTTTACAGCTGATGTTGTCACAAAGCAGCTTTACAGAATCCAGGTCCGAGCCCCTAATAAGTAAGCCAAAGGCAATAGAGGCAAAAAAGAAACTCAGCAGGCTGGAGGAAGAAACCTTGCGGGGAACTAAGACTCAGAAGAGGAACCCAGCCTGCTCTGGGCGACACAGAAACAGACAAAAGAAAATAGAAACACACTCAGTTTTTAGATGTGGCAGGTAAAAGACTATAGCTTGGAGTAACATATCCAGCATATGCATATGAAGCAAGAAGAACATGGATATGGCCTGTGATAGTTGAGCTTGTGTGTGTGTGTGTGTGTGACAGGTGATCAGGAAGTTCCAATGACGGGTAATCTGGTCGTGGGAACAAGACGGGCAGCAGTAGTGTGCTCTGCAGTAAGTGTTCACCATCTGGCATTTACGGAATGCATTGCATTTACTAATTCAGGGTTTCTATGGTAATCATCAGCCAACTCACCACTGCAAACTCTTCTTTATCCAAATGTCCATCTTTATCAATGTCACTGAGATCCCAAATCTGACAGGAAAAAAACAAAACTCATGATTCACTGTTTATACTGACTAAATCAAACACTCTCAATTCAGTCCAAACACACCTTAGCCACATAACCACATTAAATAGGAGTATTAGACTGGATGACCATTGCACGAAATAACACATCCTCTAGAGCAGTGCGTACCAAACGTGGTCCTGAAGTACCTTTTGCCCGTCACATGTTAATTTTTCCTTTCCCTAACTCAACTGACCCAATGAATCGACTCATTAAAAAGCCCTCTCTCTCAGCTGAAGTTATAGTGGGGAACATGCGTGGGGGGTGGGGGTGGGGCGGGGGACAGTACCGATTGAGAATCTGTGCCCTAAAGCAAGTCTGAAGAGTCAGACTAATCATTTATATTTACAACATAAAAGCAAGCAGTAATACATAGCATATAACTTACCTTCCCGAGGACATCTAAGGGCAGGTTAGAATTAATGAGGACTGGTTTCACCTTATCTCCTGAAAGAAGGCCATTGATGGGTGAGAGGCTCTCAAATATCCCATCATACTTTGCTTTGTCATCAAACTAGTTGTAGCAAAAGAAATGGGAGCTTCTTTAGGAGAAGGTATGGAAAACATTCAGCAACAGTATAATCCTCTGTAACATCAAAGAAAAGAGCTCTCACAGCACACAGACAGGTCCTACAGTGTTAAAAATAAAGGTTCCAGAAAGAGGCTTTAGTGTAATGCCACAGAACCACTTTTGGTACATTGAATGGGTCTTGAGTCAACAGGAACGGTTTAATTTTTACAAAACTATGTGAAGGCTCTAGGAAGAACCCTTAACCTCAGATTAAGAACCACAAACGTCAAAATTTGAAAAGGTATTTTTTCATTCTGTCTGAGAAAAATGTCTTTCTTTGTTTTTTTGCCCTACATGTACGTGCACACTGTGGACTGTGAGCTTCATCATTTTATCTCTCCATATACTTGTACACAGCTGAGAGGAGAGTACATTTCACTCTAACTTTGGCTTAAAGTCACGTCTGTTTTACAAACGGTTTTAGATCCCTTCTGTAGCTTCCTGACAGAGTCAGAATTAAGATTTCCTTTCAAACAAAACAAACAAAAGCAGCAGAAAACAAATGGCAATTAATTTCTATTTTATATTAAAAACACAGCCCCCCTCCCCTAAAACCTTCTATGACTTCACAGCTAACACCTTTCTTTTAATTATGCGTTAGTGAAGGGAAAAAAAAACAACAACAAGGGAGCGAATTGATTTAGCTGATTTCTTTCAAATGTAAAGGGCTGTAAATCTTTCTGTATTTAGAACATTACATTTGTCAAACCTGAGCAAGATTTTAAGTTTTCCAATCACAGATTAGACAAGCATAGGTGCAGGTCTGGTTCAGATTTCTCTGGTGGACACTGTTACCACTCTGTGCTGAGGCTACAAGCCTGAGGGCAATGAAGAAAGCAGCATCCATGATTTCCACAAAATAAAAATAGACATTTTCATTTGTCAGAACAGTAGGACAGTTTTTCACTTCTCTTTAGTCCATCTCAAACGAGCTTGACCCCAGAGAAGAGAGCGGCCTTTCTGGATCACATCTGTATATGGTTTCTTCTTTGCAGGATAGACTTTTAACTTACCATAATGAACTATATTTACATTCATGGGTTTTTCAGAAATGCTTCCAACCCCATGCAATAATTTCCACTACAGAATTGTATCTGATTTTAATGAAGGGATGTATGAGGGCGTGAGTGGTTTTCAGACTTGCCCTGTGTGTACAGCGATTTTCTGAATCTTTTAATGATATTATGTTCCATAGATGAGGGCATCCTAATATTCTTTGCAATTTTATACTGAGAAACAATTGTTTTTTTACCCATGCAGTCTTTCAAAGAGTGATGAACCCCTCCCCATTCACCTTGGATGCCCTTTTTATCATGTCACTGACCTGCGGCCAATTAACCTAAATAATTGTGAGATGTTGCACCAGGTGTTTTTAGCATTACATACATTTTCCAGTTTTTCCTGTTAAACTGTGCCAGCTTGTTTCAAACATCTTGCTGAAATTCTAATTCAAAATCAGCATAAAACAACAACATTTCTTTGTTTTAACATTCGATATGTTGTCTTTGCTGTATTTTAAATAATTTTTGCTAAAAATCACATTCTGTTTCTATTGACATTTAACACAGCATCCCAACTTTCTTTGCTAACAGGGTTATGGAAAAAAAAAAATCAATGACAATCTGGCTCTTCCCAACATGGTCTCTTTACAGGCTGGTTGCAAATTTGACATTTCAAATGAGCTTCTGTGGTGTTTAGATGAAAATAAGGCATTCCTGTTTTCCAACAAACATGTTATTTTGTAGATTGTAGACCAAATCACATCACCTGTTTCAAACAGGTTTGTGAAGCCTTATGCACACCAGATATTTACATAATGCATACATTCCTACCTTCACTACCCAACTGGAGTCACTAGAAGCTGTTGATAGAAGAGATGGACTCGCTAATTCACTCTGTAAAAAATGAAGGACAAAAACAATAACAGATCACATTATAATGACAAATATAATATATAAATATAATATAATATTATGAAAAAAGTTAACAACAAACTTTTTGTTCATTAAAATATATTCTGTGTAAATGTTTCATCTACAACACTAGTAGTGTGCTAGATATTGTAGCACACTCATTGTTCAAATGATTATGTATTGTTTAAGTACTAAATGACATTTTGTCACTGTATTACGTAAGATCCTTACAAACTTAGGGGCAGGTATTGACATAGACTGGCTCAAACTGCTCTGGTTGACATCATTTCCACTCTGTGCTGAGGCCACAAGCCTGAGGGCAGTAAAGAAACCCTGTAAAGCAAAAGAGGGCAAGGTAAGAATACCTCCAGAAAGAGACAATAGAATAACAACAGTATTGTACAATCATACAATATAAGTTGCATGAACTACTAAAAAAAGGCACAAGAAAATGCTGAGACACTTAAAACAATAAAAAGATTAAAAATTGTATATAAAATTGTAGGGTTTACCCGTTTATCCAAGTAGCCCTTTCTTTCTGGGTCTGATAAATCCCATATCTGAGAGGGGAGAATATAAAGAAATAGATACAGTATAGAACGTGATTCTGTAAGAACTGACTACAAGTAAACAAGAGCATTATAAACACATTAAAACTGTACTTGTATTGAAGAAAATGATGTTAGTCTTATTACACTAGAACTGGGCGACAGCAGAAATTTCTAAATGAGTCTGGATCAATAATGGCAGACTGAAAAAAAACTCCTAACTATGCACGTGGCTCCATTACCTGATTCCTGGAACCATTACTGGTTTTAATAATGCAGAGCTCCAGGCTGGCTTACCATGCTTAGAGTACTGTCTGACAGGCCCGACTTCTTCAAGAACTGAGCTGCATCAACTGCGCCGATTTTCCCTGTGTTTCCTGGATCCACCTGCACCAGCCAAGCAATGAGGGGATATACAGGGAAGACAGTATAGAGGGAAGGTGCATGATGACTTTTTCAGATAGACTGGAATAATTGTAGAACAACTGGCAAAAAAAAAAGAATAAGACAAGTGTGTTTACCTGTCTGTAAAGGTTCTCATATGCAGGGTTTCCATTTGAAATCTACAAAAGCCATAAAAAAAATGCAGTCAAATAAAGAAAGGAACCTCCTAGGAAAGTAACCCACACATTGCAATATGCACTGCAAACACACATAATGCCAAATATTAACGATCAAAATTTTATTACTGACAATATTCATGAACAGAGGTGAAAAATACATACTTGTATGTATTAATCTGCATATTTCTTAGTTTTTTTTCTATAAACCTTTTCTATATATATTGGTTGAAAGGAATCTACATTTTATTTAGTTATATTTCCACTGCATTACCATTGCTAAACTGGAAGGTGACGCAGTTCTAGATGAGCTGCCCCGCTGATAGATCAGTAATCCTGCCCCATTCTGCAATCTGGACCAGCCTGGCACCCTCTTATTGGTTGAAGGTTTTGCAGCTTTTAACCCACTCACTCCTGCTGAGGAGCCCATATGAACAGCCCTGTCTGCCAAAGAACTGATCAAGTCATCACGACACCTGCACACAAGGAACTGCTGGTGCCCATTTATACTGAGAACTATTATTATTATATATATTTATTTTATTTATTCTTTTTCTCCTTTTCTTTTCTCTTGTTTGTTATTGCTATACGACCAGAGGAGGATGGGTTTCCCCTTCTGAGTCTTGGTTCCTCCCGAGGTTTCTTCCTACAGCTTAGGGAGTTTTTCCTTGCCTCTGTCGTCTTTGACTCTTTGGGGGCTCGGACCCAGTTTCTGTAAAGCTGCTTTGTGACAAAATTTGTAAAAAGCGCTACAGAAATAAAATTGACTTGACTGGAGTCGTTCACTGAACCCTACTTTAACACGTGTATGAGTTTAGGCTTTACAACTTTCTTTGCTAACAGGGTTATGGAGAACAACAAAAAAATCAATGACAATCTGGCTCTTCCCAACATGGTCTCTTTACACCTCTGTGTAGAAACTAACTCAGCTCTAAACCTGTGCCATAAATGCCACATGTCAAAAGAGCGTTGCTGAGTGTTGAGAGGATCCGGACGGCACTTGACTTTAGCTGGGAATGATGGAGCGAACGGCGACTGCATTTGATATATTTTAGCTACAAAGGGCTCGATTTTAAATTTAGCCAGGACTGACAATCGTGATCTTTTGTGGAAAAGACTCTACCCAAAAATAAACGCTTTCATCTTGTATTTTACACGAACTTTCTTTCTAAAGCTACAGCTCGGAGCTTAGTTTCACAACACAGTAGCTTAGCCAGCCCCTTATATCTGCTGTTAAATCAGGAAAACACCTCGTGCTGCCAGGCGAACTTAGCTCTGCCCGTAAAGCAACGCTTCTGGAGTTAGACCAGCATTATTTGAAGTTGTCTAAAAGTGACTGGCAAACATTTAAAAAGGAACCAAACTTTAAAAACATTACCTGACTCAGTGACATGAGCGCCGCCATATTTCCTGCTTCTGTCCGCGTTCACGACGCGCGACTCTTGCACGCGCATCGAAGGTGCCAGATTAAAAGAAAACAACAAATTAAGAAAAACAGCAATGAATAAATAAAAAAAGTCAAGTTTATCTAATAGTAAAACCTAAGTTTTTAAATATATATATATATATATATTAAGAATGAAATAAACTTTAAGCTACTTATTAGTTGTTTCATTGAAATGTAGAGATTTATTTATTTATTTATGTCATGAATTAAAACCAGTTTTACCAACACCTTTCAAGTAAGAGTATTTGATTATGTAAAATAAAGTAATGTTGGTGGCCTGTTTTCTTTTTGTAATGCTAAAGCTCCCATTGCATAAGTGTTTATCAAGCCCTAAACCCTTAGATGGGGCAGGGATCTTATCTGGGACAGGGATCTTAGATGGGACAGGGATCTTAACTGGGCCAGGGATCTTAGATTTGGCAGGGATCTTAGATGGGACACAGTTCTCAGATAGAACAGGGACTTAGATAGAACAGGGACTTAGATAGAACAGGGTTCTTAGATAGAACAGGTATCTTAGATGGGACAGACTACAGCGGGCATAAATCCCAGTGCGCTCTTATGCAACTATGATGTAACTTATTGTTCAGTAGCTACTATATATATATATATATATATATATATACATATATATTTATATTATTAATATTTTTTATGGCCCACTAGCATTTACCACCATATTCGTTTGTGCACAAAACAGAGAGATCCATGTGATTCACCGAAGTTACTGTAAACATTAATTTTCATCATTATTCATCGATATAAATTCTCATTTTAATCCTATGTGGCTACTTGCTGTTGAATGTAAACCAACACGACGTGCAGGCAGCCTGCTCCATCTCAGCAGTACAGTTTTGCTGCGCTGCTGCAATTTCATTTGAAATGTCTCCATCGTGTGTACAGACTAGGAATTGCAAGAAAACCCGAGATCAGTTTTTGCATTTACAAAGCCAACATGAGTAAGAGGAAAGAAGATACCTGGAACCTTTTTGTATCTAAAAAAGAATAAGTTGAAATTTGTAAGAATCTTAGGCTTAGAGATGATCATTCCTGTTATTGCCATGTAGGTGTAACACAGAGCAGAATAATTTGCAGAGGGAAGCAGATAGAGGTGTGAATATCAGTCCACAGGGAGGATAGGGTCAGGAGGACAGTGAGCAGGCAGGACCTAGCAAGTCAGAAAGCAGACTGCACTGGATTCCCTTTATGCCCAGGAAAAAAGGGCATTGTATAATTTGCATAATTGTATATACACACCAATCAGCCATAACATTAACACCACCTTTCTCATATTGTGTAGGCTCCCTGAAACAGCTCAGACTGTGGTGTACTTTGTGTTTTGACACTTTTCGGTCATTGTCAGCATGAATCTTTTTGTACAACAGGAGCTCCTCTTGGAATTTTAATGGATGGGAATCGGACCAGACGAATTAGCCTTTACTCCCCACATGGATCAGTGAGCCTTGGGTGCCCATATTTTAATAACAATTAAACATAGAAAACACATGTGTTTAAACTGAGTTAATGTACCATTTTATAAAAAAAAGGTCATTTTGAATTTGATGGGGGCAACCTGTTTACCACTGGCCATGAAAAGTTGGGACAAGGCCATGTTTACCACTGTGCATCCCCTCCTCTTTTAACAACTGAGTGAACTGAGACCAGTTGCTGGACTTTTGGGAGATAAATGTTGTCCCATTCTTCACTGATACAGAATTCTAGCTGCTAGTCCTGGGTCTTGTTTTTTACTATATAATGTCCCAAATGTCTTCTGGTGAAAGGTCTGGCCTGCATGTAGGCCACTTCAGCACCCTGACTCTTCCACTATGAAGCTATGCTGTTGTAACAGATACAGTATTCGGTTTAGCATTGTCTTGCTAAAATATGCAGATGCCATCTGAGTGGGAGCAAATGTTGCTCTAAAACCTGTATATACCTTCCAGCATTGATGGTGTCTTTCCAGTTGTGCAAACTGCAAATTTCATGGGCACTAATGCACCCCCATACCATCAGAAAAGCAGGCTTTAGAAATGAGTGCAGAGGGCGTGGCATCCATGTTTTGCAAAAAACTTTTAAATTTTGATTCGTCTGACCACAGAACAATGTTTCCAAGTTCACAAATGGATTCTTATTTGCATAATAGAGGTTTAACCTGCATTTGCAAATGCCACTGTGAACTTTGTTCATGGACATTGATTTCTGGAAGTGTTCCTGAGCCCATGCAGTGATTTCCATAAAAGAATCATGTCTGATTTTAATGCTTTGCCTCCTGAGATCAAGCTTGCCCGAAGATCACATAAATCCAATATTGATCTTCGGCCTTGTCCCTTGAGCACAGACAATTCTCCAGATTCTAAGAAATTTTTGATGATATAATGCACTATAGATGATGAGAAATTGAAAATCATCACACTTTTAAGTTTTTATGTGATCCTCTGATTATCTTTACCTCTGAGAGAATCTGCTTCTCTAAGATGCTCTTTTTATACATGGTCATGTTACTGACCTGTTGTGAATTGACCTAGTAGTTGCAAAATATTCCTCCAGCTGTTTCTTTTTAGCACTACTTACTTTTGCAGCCTTTGGTTTCCCTATCCCACTTTTTTGCTCTATTGCTGCAATCAAATTCAAATGAGCTAATATTTATTTTAATAGTAATATGTCTCACTTTCAACATTTAATATGTTTTCTATCTTCTATTGTAAATAACATATTGATTTATGAGATTTGCAAATCTTTGCATTCTGTATTTTTTTTTACATTTTACATAGTGCTCCAGTTTGTTTGGAACTGAGGTTATAATTCACATATACTTGTATCATAATATACTTTGTACTCTGCATATGATGTTATACTTTTAGAAACAAACAAGGAGGGCAATAATTAAGACATTTATTCATGAATTATTAATTTGGCAGAAAATAGCTTCAAAGGTTCAGAGAACATGTGAGATGCATCAGCTTATTGTAGTTTGCATCAGTCTTAAAGTGACTTTTTTGTTACTGTTCCGTTATGACAAATATATGTAAAAGCCCACTGTTCTGTTAACCTGACCTGTGTTATGCCTTATCAGAAAGGGAGATCAGGGTGAAACAGTACTTAGAACTTCATTGCAAATGAGCAGGCCAAACTGCTGTAGGCTTGGATACATGTGAACTTTTCATGAAATCCCAAAGAATGAATTCAAAACAGACTGAAAAGTATGTTTTGAAACTTTAACCATGATCCAACAATACATCAAAATCTTTTTACTGTCCCGAGTTTAGTTATTTTGGGACCCATTCTCTTTGGGTAAAATCCAGTTTACAAATTTCAAAAGAAAGGGGGAATTGCAGCAAATGCCCACCTTAAGAACAATGCCCATTTATTGTAAAGCTATTGGAAAGCTATGTCTTTTGTGGACAGGGTGATGATGCATAAGCACAGTAAGCACATAAGCAAGTACAGTTAAGAAAAAAAACCCAAACTGGTTAATTTTTTTAATTAAGCACATGGGATAACAACAGGTGTGGAAGTAACTCTACCAAGCTGCAAAATTCACATACACACTCACCTCCAGTATAATGGCTAAAATGCCTAATTCTAGTTAATTGTCCCTGTAGTCAGCCTGTAAGCCAACACTAATGCTAGCCAGTCAGTAACACTTCAGTGAACAACTTAGGGCAGTGGTGGCCTAGTGGTTAGGACTGTGCCCCTGCAAACTAAAGGTCACAAGTTCTGACACATTATGATAAAGGGGGCCTTTAGCTAATGGGGGAACTGCCCAAAAATTCACATTTTCACAGATCAAAAGGACTACTTTTTGCACACCTGCACAACCCCCTACACCCCCATACCACAATCATACGCCGAACACCCATAACATTATGACCACAAACAGGTAGTTAATGACATAGACTATTGAGATATTTCATTACAATGGCACCTGCCAGGGCCGTGGAATATATTAGGCAGCAAGTGTACAGTCAGTTCTCGAAGTTGAGGTGCTAGAAGTGAGAAAAATTGGTGGGTGTAAGGATCTGAGTCACTTTGACAAGGGCCTTCTTGTGATGGCTAGACGACGGAGTCAGAGCATCTCGAAAACGACAAGTCTTGTGGAGTGTTGCAGGTATGCAGAAGAAGGTACCTACTAAAAGTGATCCAAGGAAGGACAACCAGTGAATCGATGACAGGTTCATTGGCACCCAAGGTTCACTGATGAATGTGGGGAGTGTAGGCTAGCCTGTCAGGCTTAAAACGGAAGAGGAGCTCCTGTTGCACAAAATCTTAATGATAGAAAGGTGTCAGAACACACAGTGTACCAGAGTCAGAGTTGTTTTGGGAGCATGAGGGATCTACTCAATATTAGGCAGGTATGGATAATCAGTGAATATTATTAATTTTTTAAAACCTTACCTCAAACAGTAGATTGACTGACCGCAAACATTTTCAGTGGAAATAAATCACCAGGAATGCTGAGATGCAGATGAAATTTTAGAAATCATTAAATCACAGCTGTTCAATAATATATCAGGATTAGATTTTGACCCATATGTTCAGTTGAGAATTAAGAAGGCCTGGGGGTACATCTTACCATGAGGGGCTTTTTTTTTTTGCTTTTTTCCTCTAATTATTACTAACGAAGACTCTAATCTGACAGAATGACAGCATCAGCATAAAAAAAGATCATTTTCTCCCTAGTTTACTCATATCTGATTCCACCCCATAACTAGGACTCTTCCAATTACACAATACTGCAAACACTGGGAGGGCAAAGGCTAGCATGCGCTCTCTCCAAGTCATGCAAGTGTTGTCATCTTAGTGAACTGCCACTGATGTCTCATCATTGGACAGCTTAACATGCTTGGAGAAGAAGACTAACCACCATTTCAGTTACATTAGCTAACAACAAGTGACTTGTCATTGTGAACACAATCACACAAAGTGCACAAACATGAAATGTGACCTCTGCATTTAACCAGTCAACACATGCACACGTGAAGCAGCAGGCAGCGATCAACTGCTCCCAGGGAGCAGTTTAGTGGGACAGTACCTTTTTCAAGGGTGCTTCAGTGGTACCCAGGTCGAGATTTGAATCTGCAACCTTCTGCCCCCAAGCCACCAATGCCCACTGTGCTGGCTAGTAAAAAATAATGCTGAATTATAGGGATGAGGGGGGCATCCTGCCCATTGGGAGAGAGCAAGGTCTTTATACTCTTTGGATGGATGACTGTGGCACCACCACTTATTTAAAATGTGAAGCACCAGTGTTTCATGCATTATGTTACAAAAATGTCTCCAATCAGATTTCATTAATAAATTTATTTATTAAAACTTTGGCATCAAGTATAATGACGGACAAGTAAGGACTGAGACAAATTTCCAAAAAGTATCGTAGCATTGTCACCTTTGCTGTTGTGACGCTCTTTGTGCTGTTAAGATACTTTTTAGAAACCTGATGAGAACATGGCCAAATACAAATTAGGAATTTAGTCCATTCTGATCTTTATTGTATTACAGTGTGTAAAGACAGAGTTTGCAGATCTTGTTTGACTGGAGGACTTTTGTAAAAAAAAAAAAAAAAATTACCAGAACATAAATCTTCAAGGGAAAAAATGGGCAGGAAATTGTAGACAAAAACTACAAATTTAAAATGTACACCAACTGAATGGACAGAAGACTCAATTTGTAGGAGGTGAAAACCTTTCAGTTAAATAAATAGAGCTGAAACAAATAATTCATTCTTAGTTAGAAAAAAGAAAATTGACAAAACAGTGCCTAAGGGTAAAGTACGTACATACTGACAACAGTCCAAACAGTTGCTTGCAAATCAAACTAAAAACTGATTAATCTCCATTTAGAATTGAGGTGTCTGAGGAGGAGTCTTCTGCAAACATTCAATCTCTCTTGCATGGGTCTTTTTGTGAGCCATGTCATGAACAGAAGCATCTTTTTATGCATTTGACCAGTAACCTGTTTATTTACATTATAGTAAACTTCAAGAATTCAGTGTGACCACCTCACATGACTGATGTGTTGATCACACTATGAAACGATGCAGTGAGTGAAACTGATCTTCTGCGTGAAGTAGCTGGACAAAATATTAGGGCATGTTGTAACTGAGCTTCATGATGAGGTAATGGAACAAAACATAAGAAACACCCCAGGTCATTGAACCCTATACCTCACCCTCTTCTGATACAAACAAACAAAAATGACTTTGCAGGTGTTTGATCTTACCTGAGATTTATTTCGCAAAGCAGGATTGCTTTGTTAATTGGATAACTGAAGCCAAAAGTCAACTAGAGAAAGAATAAAGGACATCTACTGGATGATCCTCACTTTTGAGAATAAGTTATCCAACTAACTGAGAAATCCTGCTTTATGAAAATCTCACTGCCACCCTCCCTTCAGTCACGTTTAAAAAAAAAACAAAAAACCCCACAAACGAACAAAAAAGAATGAGAGTCACATTTTAAATGGCATCGTGTCCTAAAAGATGCCCTGCAGTTGCTGTGGTGACCAGAAAAGGCCGTACCACTTCAGAGTTTACAGTTCATCTTTAGGATGATCCTCATCCTCCTCTCCCTCAGCTGGGGGCTCGTCCGTCTCTTCCTCTTCCTCATCGTCATCCTCTTCCTCCTCCCCTTCCTCCTCTTCTGCTGCGGTGTCCTGCTCCTTATTCTTTTCTTCTTCCTCTTTACGCTTCTTTTCATCTTGTTCCTCCTTCATTTTCTTCTCAGGGCCCTGCAGATTTAGATCAACATGTTGGTTCTGTTATGTTAATGAGCAAACCACGTTATTGTAAAAAGAATGAAACTTATAATGCCCTCAAGGAAATATGCATTTCCACAAAACCACAATGTGCTTTTAAGACATGAGCAAGGTGTGAGAGGACTATATGAATGGAATCTAAAGTAAGACAGATAAATCTATTCAAAAACAATACGTTTTACCTTTGTAACTCCCCAGGTTTCTTCTGCAAATTCCTCTGCAGTCTTCACATCATCTGTGATCAGGAAGTTGTCAAAAATGGTACCAGATTTCACCTGATATCATGAAAAGGTGGTCAGCTGGACATGCAATTTCATAAAAATGTAGATTGCAGTTTTTTTAAAGACACCTAGGCATAAGAACATTCTTATATAGATGCTGTATAAACATTAGAACTAAATACCTCTGTATAAGGAACATTACATTATTAATTTATTTATTACACCATTAACCTTCACAATACCACAAGATCACAGATGGTCAAGTTATGTAAATTAACCATGTGAGCAATCAAATTCGTTTAACTGAAAACCATGACAATTTCAACACCTCAGATATCCAAAGTTATCCAGTAAAATTAAAAAACACAGCTTTGTAGCTTTGTGAAAGGCATTAAATGGCTCCCTGTCAGAGCTTTAAGTAGAGACACACCTGCCAGAGATCCAACCCAAGGACTCCAATGTTGTCAAACTTGTAAATCTCAGCATCTGCACTGTACTCAGGGTTGTCAATCTCAGGGTGCACCCAGACACCTTTGTAGTTGGGGTTATCAATCTGCTTAGGCTTCCACTCTCCCTGCAAGGATGGAAAAAAATTATATGAGAGAGTGAGAACAAGGAAGAGAAAAGGCAAAAATGTTTTGCGAGAATATGGTATCCTATACCATACCCTTATCAACCTGAATGATTCTCATTTACTTTTAAAGCTGTAATCAAACCAAATAAACCAAAGTAAAGAAAAGCTGTGGGTAAAAAATTCCTCAGCTAAAGCAAGTAAAGCATATACCTTGTATTCAGGGTTTGGGATCATGGGTGGCTCCCATTCTCCATCCATGTCCTCATCCCAGTCTTCAGGTTTCTTAGCATCTGGATCTGGAATGTTCTCAGGCTTTTCCCAGTCCTGAAGGAAAACAAAGCCCAGTTACACATGATACATGGCATGACCATTTATGTAGGGCATGGTATATAAGGTATACATGATTCTCTGATGAAGGAAAAACACTGGTTTAAAAGCAAGCCAACTGAGTAGGTATACAGAATGCAATAAATGTGTGCATCACCATCATCTACTACTACTACTACTTTAACATAGATAAATGTTTCTTTTTTTACAATCCACTGCATAAAAAAGGTTCTTCCACACAAATAGTAATGTAATATACATATGGCTAATGTACATTAGAACTACTTTCAAAAAGGTATTATCAGTATATTCTAGGATTCATTTTTAATAGTTTGGAATGACATGTTCAACATGCCTCTTTATTTCTAATTTAGCTCTAAAAACAAATTTAAGAGTGAGGAGGGTACAGTTAAGGATGGGAACACTGGGTACAGTTCAAGATGGGAACACCTTATCTTCTTTTATAAAAGTTCCTACTCAAAATGTATTACCTAGTGCCACAGAGAACAAATGTTAGATAATTAGTTACTAGTTAGATAGATAATTACTTTAGATTAGTTGCCGGTCATCATTAAGACAATTATCTATCCTGGTCCTGGAGGCACGGGTCTACACATTTTAATGTTTCTCCTACTTTAGCACACCCACTACAACGAAGTACAGGTTTGTTAATAAGCTGATTAGTTGGATCAGGTATGTTGGGTGCACTGAAAACACTAAACCATGTAGTGCAGTGTGCCCCCAGATCAGGGTTGGGGAACACTGATATATGATACAAACAGCAGAAAATCAAGTTGATGTTTCTAACTGCAACTGGTTAAAGTAAGTCACTATTTACAAATGCAGTATTTAAAAGATTAATTAACTGAATAAAATGCACTCAGTAAAATTAATACCTCAGGCTTGGTGTCTGCCTCATCGTCAATCTTGGCACGGTCGTCCCAGTCCTCTGGCTTCTTGGCTTCTGGGTCTTTGATCTTTTTTGGAGGCAGGAAGTCCCAGTCCTCCTCCAGAGAGCCTGACTCCACCTTCTCATTATCAACCTTTACCTCATAGGTCTGATCCGGGTTCAGGATCAGTGTGTACAGGTGAGTCAGTTCATCATCCTGGCAGGAAACAACCCCACAGGAGACGACATGGTTACGTGCCAGTGTGGGTAATTAATTTTGGTTCTGATTTTTACACTTTATTTAAAGACCTGCTTTATATTGAAATTGCCCTCTAAATATGTACAAAATGTGTACTGTAGCAAAAGGCTTTGAACCACACATCTGTACATTCCTATAGATAATGCAATACAGTTAACAAGACAATGCAAGATGGCACACAGTTTATCAAGTAAAATTCAGGCATTATCTTGCTGTGCTATGCTGGGAAATAATTAGATTTTTTTGTGCTCTAGTGACAAAAATTGATTATTCTTTTTTAATTATAACTACTGTGAAACTAATTTGCAAGTTATGAAATTTATAAGAAAGAGGAATTGAATTGTTGGTCCACATTTATTGCACTCAGGATTTAAATACACACAGAATGCTAAGAATCACTTACTTTACATTTGACCTCCTTCTTGATGAGATGGTTCTTGCCCTTGTAGTTGAAGATGACGTGAACTTTCTTGGTGCTGTAGCCGCAGATATCTGGCCCTATTGAATGATAAAGCATTTTGATAGGAACATTTTCACTAAGCTGCACTCCTCTCCAACACTTCCAGTATCTCTCCTCAAGCCATAAAAGTGTTGTGCTTTGTTAAGACCTACCAAACATGACATAGTACTGCGAGTCTCCATGCATGTCCACCTGGTTGAGGTCAGCAGGGAAGACTTTGACGTAGCCACCACCACAGTCAATCTTCTGCTCGTGTTTGACACTGAACTGGATCACAAGGGGTTTTCCCTCATTGCTAAAGGGCTCAAAACGGGCAGATGCAGCATAAAAGCGAGCATCTTGGCTGGTTTGCAGGCCTACACAGAGCAAAAAAAAACATAATGAATGAGGAATAAATAACAAGCACAAGTCAACAGGAGTTTAAAGAAGTGCAGTATCTTACTCCAAGACCCTGGAGGACTACAGTACTCTATAGTCAAACATTCTGATTGTTTCTAAATACAAAATGCAGCAACATTTAGATGATTTGTTGTGTGTGGTGGGGCATAGAAAAGTCTTTCATTTATCCTTAGCCACATTAGTTGCAAATGTCCCACCTGTGGGACTAATAAAGGTTTATCTTAATATGTGGGTACAGTTCTTTTAATACCATGACAGTAACAGGGAACAGCTATAAGGTATTGCAAAGTAATTGTCACCATGCCATATGGCAGCTACAAGATTCATTTGGTCAAATAAGCATGTTTAATAAGACAGCAATGATCTTACCTTTGTCTTTCTCAACATCACCATAGAAGTTTCCAGAAGTAAGTTTAAACTTTCCATAGTCAGACTTGTGCTCCGAATTCACCCACCGGCTCTTCCATTCATCTGAAAATGCAGGATAGAAAGTGATCAGTCAAAGACAGGGGGTAGCTTTGTAGAAACTTAACAACAGAGAATTCTGAGGTCACAAATAAAACAACACATTTCAACCAGGGCTAAACATTCTGAGGAACATGTGTACATTTTTCTTCACCAATATTTCAATTTTTTTTTTTGCACCAAAAAAAAGTCTACCCCCCCCCTCCTCAAATACTTGAGGCTTGATTACTAAATAGGAGTGGCTGACTGCCAGTTCACAAACTCACCATTATCAAATATCACTATTTTATTAAACTGCCCCCAATAAAATCTTGTCAGTTATGTTGGATAACATAGCATCTAATTGCTGCCCCTGCAATTTCAATATAAAAAACGATTAATTGATCAGCCCTAATTTTAACACGCAGATCTTACATTGACCCCATATTAAAAGATACTGTATTAGAAACCAGGGAAGTTGTAACAAGCTAGATGACATTCCAGCTTCCATCTAGAGGACATTTCTGTCCTGGCAGTGGTGGAATTTACAAGAAACTTCCTGCTTCAGAAAGTCCCATTTGGCAAAGACTAACTGCTGGCACAGTGTGGGTTGATATACCTTTTACTTTCGATTCCAGGATGGCTACTAGTGTTACTGCAATCAACTGTTTTTAAAGTAGAGGTACTATCAATGGCCCAAATTACCTACTTTTAGTCTAAAATAAAAAAAAGAGAGAGAGAGGAAGAACCAGATTGGTTGTGCCATGCATGCAACTTCAACAGGCATCAAGAAGTTATTGTAGTGAGTTTGGCACTTTAATAATCCCATACAATGTTCTTGTCAGATTCTGCTCAGCTGCCAGACCATAAGTGAACCAATCAGTCTTTAGAGAGCTGAATATGACCTTATCCCTGATATGACTTTATCTTCCATTTGCCAACACCCAAATCACTAAAAAAGCAACCAAAACACCCTAAAACCACAATTACTGCACTATCATTTGCATTTCAAACGGTTCTTTGCTGCACTGTTGTCCCTGTAGGTAAGTTAGTAAAAATGCAGTAAGTTTTGAGCTATGTTAGCTAGCCACCTTGCTAGTTTGGACAGGATACGCTTGCAAAAAAATGTTAGCCAACTTACCACCGTCGAGGAACTGCTCTTTAAAGTAAACAGCCGCGTCGACAAACAACGTCGACAAGGCTACGGAAAATATAGCGAACAGCGCAAAGCTTTTCATTTTTAAATTCTGTCCCACTCTTCCTCCGTCGCCTTCTCCCGTAGTTTGTCCACCTAGTGCAGGTCGAAGGAGGTTTATCGCTACTTTCAGAGAAGCATGGGTGAACAGATGGCTGTCTTTGATTGGCTCAGAAGCCGACGAAGCGACCAATCAAGGGAGCCCACGAAGTGAATATGGGTCCGCCTCTCGCATCGCGTCTCACGCGGTTCTTTCATAGGATGAGTCAACTCACAGCGGCACAGAGCCCAGGCGGTGTCCTAAATAACTTCTTACTGGACGCATAGTGCACTATTTGTCTGTGTAGGCCACCATTCAACGACCTACACAGAAAGTGCACCATAAAGAGAGCAAGGAGCCATTTGAGACGCAGCCATTAGTTTAGCGAGACAAACAGCGCTAGTTCACAGGACAAGCACAAAATCGCTAGAAGGAGAAAGAAAAGATCAAATATAATAAAAAACTTTGTACAGCATCTCAGATCACCTTGTGAATTGTAAGGGAAGGGAAGCTTGAATTAGGTGGGACTTTGTTTCACGTGACATTACGTGTGACAATACAGTTTTTCCCCATTCAGATTCACAAAAAGTGATCAAATGAACACACAGTGGTGATCGCAGAATTATGTCATTTCTTTCCAACTGAAAGCACTGCATTTGTAATGTACTGAGTACTAATGTTTGTGCGAAGTTGTGTTTGATGGGATTCTGTCCTGTTTAGCAATTAAGAATAAAATTAAAATTAAATGGTGGAACCCACCACCAGTGTTCAAACTAGGCATCTAGGGTCACATTCTGTTTTTGTATTATATTGTTCTTTAAAAAAAATAAGCAGCTCTGTACAGTCAAGACATTCACGCTCCTGCCAGACCCACTCCAGGTTCAGGGACAGTTTCTACACACAAGCCATCAGGCTACTGATCTGGTGAACACTGAACACTTTGATAACGACAGTCAACAAAAACATCTATATCCTTGCATTATTTTACAACGTTATACTACTTTTATTACTTTATTAATGCTAAATATTTACTTCACTGTGCAATTTGATGAGACTTTGGTACAACCCCATATCTACTATTCTTATCTGCCACTTTAGCTTTTAAGTCTGACAAAGTCATTAAGCTCACGATTATTAATTAATCCTAATCTAGTTTGAGTGCTTTCACTGTTTCACTAATAAAATGATATTACTTTTATCATAATTACACCACTAATGGTTTCCTCTCAGTGCTTTAGCAAAGCTCCCAGTGCATGTGTACTGTACTGATTGTAAAGCATATTAACCACCAATCACAATTCACTGAGGCAATGCAACACACTTTATCAGGGTAAAACACACTTAACCAAAATGATACATTCTTCCATTTGTCTCAAATATTTGACACAAAAAGAAAGAAGGAAAAACGTACACAGGAAGGGGAGCACGACAAGGATGATATACATGACAAGCATGCAAAAAGCCAGTGCAACCAGTTTTGAGTAGTAATTCAGTTATTACATTTTCTCAGTTACATGCACCCTAATAAGATTTTAAAAGACCTTTTCTTCTCAGTATTGTTAAAAATAATACATTTTTCTTGAACTCATTTTCAGGCCTATATGTTTACACATTTTAAGCATGCTGTTATTCACCCACTGTTGAAGAAACCAGATCTGGATCCTTCTGTATTAAATAATTATAGGCCTATTTCAGAACTGCCTTTTGTTGGTAAAGTTTTAGAAAAAGTTGTTGAACAGCAGCTTGCTGCCTTCTTAGAGGAGAAACAGCTTTTTGATTCATTTCAGTCTGGTTTGCGAAAACAGCACTCTACAGAAACAGCTCTCATTAAAGTTTTCAATGACCTATTAATGGCTGCCGATGCAGGAGAATGTTCCGTGTTGGTATTACTAGACCTTAGTATGGCCTTTAATACAGTGGACCATCAGATTTTAATTAATTAGTTAGAACAGTTTGAGGATGTCTCTGGTTCCGTACTGGACTGGTTCTACTCCTACTTATCCAATAGGAGTTTCTCGGTTGGTGTTGCTGACTTCACATCTGTTACTGCTCCTTTGACATGTGGAGTGCCACAGGGTTCTGTTCTTGGACCAATTTTGTTCTCTTTGTATATCCAGCCTTTGTCTCTTATTAATTCTTTTAAGTTAATTTCTTACCACCTTTATGCTGACGACATACAGCTTTACATCTCTTTTAAACCCTTATTTTTTATTAAATATATTTCTTTATTCCTTATATTTCTTATGTTTGATCTTATATATGTGTCTTTATTCATTTTTCCTTTATTTATTTCATTTATCCTTTCTTTTCTTCATGTATAACCTTTTTTACAACTATGCCGGTGTACTGCTGCTT
>JBBPDA010000041.1:33381964-33397228 GCA_037974385.1 Arnoldichthys spilopterus | reverse complement strand
CCATTTTATACTCATTGCATTGGCTTCCGATCTATTTTAGAATTCGGTTTAAAATTTTGGTGCTCACCTACAGAGCTTTGCATGGTCAAGCCCCTAAATACATTACTGGTCTTTTGCATCATTATGTTACCTGCTGACCCCTTAGGTCAAGTCAACTGGGCCTTTTAGTTGTTCCATGCTCTCGGCTTAAGACACGGGGGGATTGTGCTTTCCATTCCATCGCACCAAGGCTTTGGAATGGTCTCCCGCTCGCGCTGCACACAGCTGACTCAGTCAATTCTTTAAAAAAAACATTTTTTTATTTAGACAGGCTTTCGTAGAGTGCTGAGCAATAGCTGTGTTACTTTTCTTAAAAAAGAGCAAGCCAAAGGCGACAGAGGCAAGGAAAAACACCCTAGCTGTAGGAAGAAAAGGAACCAAGGCTCAGAAGGGGAACCCATCCTCCTCTGGTCAAAGAAAAGTAACAGCTGAAAAGGAAAAGCTGCAGGGTCAGCAGGAGATATTGATTTCCATTCAGAGAAGTTAAGAGGAGGATGCTGAAGGCCGATTAACTTCACAGGAGTGGTCTGCAAACAGGTCTGGATCAATTTTATTTTAAACCATATTACATCTTGCATCATTACACATTCCTGCTCTTACAGCTAGATCCTCAGAGGAATATTTCGACATCTGGGCAGATAAGGTGGTCTAGCACATTGCTAAACTTGGATTTCAATGTAAAGTGTCTTCATCCATATACTTCTTAGCAGAGATTGTCCATATCTCACCTTCACTTTATACTATCTTCTTGTTCTGCTTAGTACTACAAATGACAACCCAGAGCTTTTGAAATTTCAGTTGGATTTTTAAAAATTGTATTAAATCAATTCTTTCTTGTTAATGCATTTATTAAGTCATTGAGTTGTTTTTAAGAAAAAGCATGATGTTAGCTTGATAAATGTTTGTCAGTATAGCCTTTTTGAGTAAATAAGCTCTCTTTCTCATTGACTCCTGGCTCCAGCTGTTTGTATACTGGGTGTTTTCCTCTTGTTAGTGTTGTCTTTTCCCCCTAAGCTACATTCCCTTAATAGGGTTATAATAATTCTGCCAAAGAAAACCAATTATCTCAGTTTTTTGCTTTTAGATTTTTATTTTTCTAAATCACCACCAGCTGGACTTTACACTGCATGAAACTTGTTTTAAATCCCTTTTCAATTAACTTCCATTAAAAGCAAGGGGCGTTTTTGCCTTCTCCTGAAGGGAGAAGTTACTATTTTGGACATTTTTGGAGAATTACCTTATTTTGAAATAAAATGATTAAACTGTCTGGAAATTCTTTTAATAATTTAATTGAGATTTAGGTAAAGAATGAAAAAAAAAAGTACGTAGCAAAAGAATGCAATTACACTAAAATTGAAGATCGTAGTTGAGCATAACCTGAGAGTGACTCATAAACAGAGCACAATACATTTAATCAAAGTAAAAATGTCATTAAACATTTGTTTATTTAAACACAATATTTATGACATTTCAGTTTTTTGAAACAAGAAGAAAATGTAAAAAAAAACAAAAAAAAACAAAGATATAACCCCCCAGCATACTTGTAGAACATGACCTTATTTAGATTACCAACAATACTTAAATGTGTATTTTTTCTAAATAAGCAAAAACAAGAAAATGTATTTATTGAATTAAATACAATATATTGCCTTGCCCATGACATATATGCCATATTAATTGATGTGCCTAATACTAAACTCATGTTCTGTTTATTCCTATAGGGTTGAACCATGTGTGATTTCTTAATAAGGGGGAACCATAGCTGCTGTTCACTTTTTTTTTCTGTAGGTGTCCCCTTGACCCCATTCATATATGTTTCTTTCTTATAATGACCAGTCCCACTTAACCAGTGTTGAAGCTTAGTTAGTTCACATCGCTTGGTGGCAGTAGAGGAACCCTTATCAGCTGCGTATTTAGAGAGAAGGCAGTTTTGTTGTTAGTTAGTTTGTTATTAACTTTAGAATAGTCTTGGGGGGTTAATTTCACTTAGGCAGTGTCATTCATGTCTCCTACAATGCAAGGTATTTATTTAGTACACCTACATTTGCATACACAATAATAGCTTGTACACACTGTATACATATGCACACATCTACACCATCAACAGTGAAAGTGGATGTTTTCTCAACCAGTGCTTAAAGAGAAATTCCTCTGATTTTTCAACATATCAACAAGTCCTGACCCAGGCACTACTGAGGTACCGTTGAGTAAGGAACCATTCCGCTCTCTGCTCCACTGGTGCTCTTAGTAGCTGCCCGCTGCTCCATGTGTGCACGTGTGTGGAGGTTGCATTTCGTTGTGGTGCTTGAGTGTGTTCACAATGACAAATAGTCACTTCCACTTTCACTTTCACTTAATTATCTTTGTAAACATATGTGGCATAGTGTTTTTCTGTGAAACAGTGGATAGGGACCAGAGGGATTATTTTGCCTTACAATGCCCTACATATCTCCATCCACAAGGAGTGGATTTAAAAAAAAAATTTAAACAGGTGGTCAAATTTTTTGATATTGAAATTTTAATAGTAATTTTTAAAATTAAAATTAAAATAAAAATTCAAAATTCAAAATACTAAAAAATATAGTCTATTTTGTTACAATCAATTGGAAAATGCCCTAAATTTGTATAGGTCCTTGATAACAAAATGTAAGATAAACATATTCAGCGTGAATTTCTGTTTCTGAATAAGAAGAGCTTCTCATAACTGAAAGGCCACAAAAGACCATGACTGTAGTTGTCCAAAAAATGTGATTATGGTGTATGTGTTTAATTATGTAAACTTTTATAATGTCGTATATATTTTTCTCATATGTCCTCCCAAAGAAAACACTAGCAATATAGAAAGAAATAAAGCAAAACCCCAAAAAACAGAACTAATTTACCTCATCAGCCCATCGCTGATGATGTCACATGAGGAGGCTGTTGAAATCAAATCTTATTACTTCCGCTCAGTTCCCATATTATTTCCACCATAAAACATGTCCTCCTAATCAGCGAGTTAACTACAGCTCCCTCCACAGCATGGCGATCAAACGACCGCACACAATCATTTCATTATTATCAGACCTCCATCTGAGTGAGAAAAATAATAATAAAAAGCTTTGAGTCTTTTCCAGTGTCTGCAAATGGAAGGCTAACAACACTGTAGTAGAGTTTGCTCAAAAGCATTCGAAGTTAGTTCATGTTCATGAGGTGCAGTTTAAATGTGGTTTTAAGCCTTTTGTGCTTTAGATGTTTTGTGTTAATATCAACTGATGACAACGAAAAAAATAATTTGATATTTACATACGATGTTACATGGAGACATTGGACTTTGAAAAGATTTAAATTTCTTAAAGGGGACATACTCTACATGCTTTTCCCCTTAGGTCCACATATGCTATTTGTGATTGTCTTTGTTTCAAAATTTTTGTATTTTTCCGCACTCTTTTTCTTTAAACAGGCAGATAAAATCTTTATCTAAATTTCTAAAATCAAAATCTTTTAATGGCTGCCACATATTATGCAGTATTCAAAAAGCAGTCCAGACAACAACACTTCTTTTAAATTCATTTTATTGGCAGGGGTGAACTGCTGTATAAGCAATAAAACTGTTTTTATGGGAAATAATAATATAAGTTTTAGTGACATCACAGAGAATAATTTTAAATCTTTCCCACCATTGCTTCCATTCATTTACTGGGAAGGGAGTAGCAAGACTTAAATTTTACAAAATCTTAAATTCTTTTCTTTTAAAGTTTTGGTTTATCTAATAAGGGCTTTTAAACATATGTCTAGTTTAACTTTAAAGCTTTGTGCCTTAGTAAGTACTTAGTAGGTAACAAACTAAAACTGAATCCTTGCTGGTTTTACATTTTCCTAAAATGCTCAGTGGTAAGTTAGAGATCTTGACCTACAGATCACCGTTTGAAAAGCTCCATCAGTGTAACTCACACAAATTGTTTTGCCGGTCTTGATTCTCCCCTCAGCAGGCACTCATTTGGACTATATATTTTTAGTTATAACGTTTTAGCTTTCTAGCAAATTTGCATACAATTTGTTTGTAGGTTCAATGTATAAGGAAATTTCCAAACCCACATCCTTCTCCAGTTACAGTTTTATAGTGGTTCAGCCACAGATAGACTTATGCAACTTTACCCTTATCTCAAATGTTGTTAAACTTAGGCATTAGAGTATTATACAGTGCCATATATCACATAAAAAGTCATATTCAGCCCACAGAAATTTAGATGCACCCATTCTCATTAAAGTTATAACAAGTGTTTCAGCCTGGACTTGAATGAGGCACAATACAGAACAGTAGTTAATTCCACATATAATTTTTAGGCTAGAAACATACCTAGAGCAATAACTCACAACAATTTCAACCAATACTTTACAAATGCATACTCAAAAAATCCATCAGTTTTATATGTGTATTGTGGATGTCTAAGTATACTAAACTTTGGCATTTTATTAATTAATACATACTATAAGCTCAGAATCTATTTATAATTAGTATAATACACTCAGCTGGGACACACTTCATGTTAGTGTAGCTTTAAGCATTTGAGAAATATGTTTCTAACCATATAGGCAACAAATAACAGCCTGAACAATGCAACATGTTGAAGAAAGTTAAAAAAAATTATTACATAAAAATTAATTTCTGCAATTTTTTAGAAATAAATGGACTTCATTTGTGATTTAGGCATGGATTTTCATAATTTATTTCATACTAATTGGGGGCTATAGCCTTTCACTGCTTTTTTAACTTTTATTTGTATTATGGAAGAAAAAAAGTTAGATTGTTTGCCAAACTATTACTCCAATTGTAACATCAAACATAATAACATCATTGTTAAGGTGCAATGTGAACATGTAAGTTGTCAAAGTACAAGTAAACTCCTTTAGTCTGTAGCTTGTTTGTTCTTGTTCTTCGATAGCTGTTTATGCCTTTTCACCGAGGTTTGCGGAAGTAACATGCAGCGAGGGGGAACCTCCAGTCAGACCTGAGGGCAATTTGGGCCTGGCCTTTTGGGGGAGAAAAGGCATCCCTCCCCCTCATCCATCCTATCTCCCCTGGGGAGGGCTGATGGAGTGGAGGCTCATCTTCCTAACAGCCTGGCGCTGCGCCATCAACCAGCCAGCACCACCAAGGAGGAGGGGTGGGGCAAAGACAGGTCACTACACACTCACCCCGGTCAGGGCCACTTCACACAGGGGCACTAATGATGTACTGAGGGGGCAGGGGTTTCAGATAGCTAGGTTTAATAGACAAGGTCTTTAAACAATTATGTTGTTTGTGTACTGATTCTTTTTCGTTTAAGGCATAATTCAGCGTAATCTTTGATTTTGATTGATGTCCTATATAATATAGACCTTGTTTATTTTCATGAGAAATGATGAGCAAAAAAGTAGTTGTATTTTCTTAGAACTTAGCTGTTCTAAATACCTACACATACAATACAATCATGAACTTGAACAAACTATCTTTATTGTGATTGTTAGTGCAAAATATTCACAACATTGATCTTGTCTAAGGACAAAATATGACAAAATGACCAACATAGTTATAGTTAACAAAACTGTAAGATAAAATATATATAACTGATATAAATCTAAAGAGCTAATGTCTAAATCTCCCATTTTTACACATTTTTATCAGTTAAAAGAAAACTGTAGTCTTTGGCTTCTTTGTTGCTTGGTTGTTCACAGGAAACCATAAAGTGTGCATTCATAGAAGGGCACCTGCAATTATATGCAAGTATTATTAGCAATACAAAACTCAAGAAATAAGGGGCATGATATATGATTGGTTCCTTACACAGGTACTCCATTTAAGCATTTGTGTGGTGTCATTCTCACAGGCCATTGTAGTTAAAAAAAATTGTAACAGATTTTCTCCCCTTTGTGTACTTCCGGGAATCTTGAAGCAAACGGACAAAATATATTCACTCAAAACAGAAGATTAGCAAGTATGACCTGAATATTTTGTTTAATCATATTATTAACATAGCCCACCATTAGAACAACAAATAAAACTGAGGAATGAAGAAACTTGAGGAAAGTAGTAGTCCTTCATGGCCAGTACACAGCAGTGATGGCTATTAGTCAAGACTGTTCGTTTTAGAGCCGTAGACAAAGAAAGGCGATCAATAATGCGGACCAATGAATGAACGGTGGGGGGTGTCACACTAAGGGACTCTCCTTCCGCGTCTCCACCAGCAGTCGCTATGACAGCCACACAATTGGTTAATGACCTCATACTCTGCAACAAGTTCTGGTTTTCTTAGCATATTTTTTCAAAATACTGTTGAATCAGTGGTCAAACAGACAAAACGCTTTGTTCAGGCAGCGTTGGTGACACATTCGAGGCATAATGCAGACTTGAAACCCTTTCATTTTGATTTAGCCTGGGTTCACTCTTAGTAATAAAAGAGCTACTAGAAGAACCACTATTGATTGCCTAAGAACCGTTTTTTTTACAAGATGCTTGAGTGTGAAAAACATTTTACAATAAAGTAATTCCATGTAATGTAAAGTTTCTTGGAAGATCCCACAGATTGGTAAAGAATTTTGCACCTTCAAGAGGTCCTTCACACTCCCACATGGTTCCTTAAGGTTCTTTAGGCAACTAAAATTATTCTTCTTTGGCATCCATCAGAGAACTCTTTATGGTAAATGTACTTTTAAGAGTATAAACTCTTAATAATAAAGATGAGGAAAAAGTGCTCTTCATAGTAAAGCCTTAGATGAACAACATTTGACTCCCTAAAGAACCTTTCAGTACATGAGCTTTTTTGTACAAGATATATGAGTGTGAAGAATCTTATTATAAAACCTCCATATTATGCAAAAGTATTAAAGCCAACCAAATGCCAAATTTTATTAAAGCCAACCAAAGAATCATTTAGCAACATTTATTTTTTTTATAAAAGTATGTATTTTTGTACACAAGGCTCTAATTACATCCCCTGATCTAACGTAATAATTGGGATTTTCTGATCCCACGGCTCAAAACAATCATTCTCTTTCTGTCCGGTTTTTTATTTGAAGAACAACATATTAACTGAAATAATGTATATACTAAAAATATAATGTGGTATAATGGAGCGACCTGCCATATGCTGGATGCTCGCCAAAAAGAACACCGGATGGTGACTTGGGGACTAGCATTAACCTGTATAAAAGCAGTTCATGAGGTGTTAAGTCTGCCCAAATTAGCCGCCATGCCAGGACTGAAACCTGATCCTTGAACTGCCTTTAACAGATGGGTAAAAGCTCCTGGCAGTGACCAAAGAGAAAATCTTAAGGAGCTCAGCAGCCTCACTGCTAGAGTGCTTTCTCAAAATGTTCTTATCTCTTAGAAAATGTCTGTAGACGTGTCTCAAAGAGAAGGCTGTAGTTGTGGTAGGAGAGACTCCTCTTCAGTGTTAACTGACTCACACTTGAATCTGCCTGAGCATGCTATACTGAAACATCACAATTAATTGACATAAGAAATGCAACACCTTTAAATCTTATGTTAAAAAACATATCATTACAACATATGGTGGCACCACCATCTTGAGCATCTTGCCACTCACAGCTATTTCCACCAATTTTATGATGCAGATTAGGAACTGAGGATGTTGGAAGTTTGACAGGTTTGAGTCCTTCAAAGTCTTGGAAAAATGACTGAGACATTTCTCAGCCACATTTGAAGGATCCCAAGGAGCCTTCAGGGATGGAACAATTGAGAAATACAGCCTTCCTTCGCTGCATCCTTGGCTTTGACACATTCTAGCCAAAGGGTCAGATTTCAGATTCAACTCATCAGTTAATCTGAAGGTTTAGTTAATGTGTTAAACCAAGAATATTGGCAAGCTGCAAGATTCTGATCCTCATTTGTAGATGAATGCACAAAATGCTTGAAGTTTTAAAGAACTGCTGATGGGATTCCAGACTCCAAATATACTTACATTTCTAAAACATTTGAGGTCATTGGTATTCTTTCCCGAGTACAACCACAGACAGTACAAAATGAGTACAAATTAATTTGTGCCAGTATATTACTACTCTATCAATGACAGGAAACACTTCGGTCCATGTTGATGAGCTTCAGATAACAAAAGTGGAGTTTTATCAGGACTTACAGATGGTTTTAAGTTTTTGATGCTGATATCCAGTGCTTTAGAGTGAAGTCCTCCAAAGATTTCAGTGCTGATCATTTATGAATGTGGACATCATTTATTTAGTCCTTGCACAGTTCTAATACATTCTACAAGACTTTACACTGTTTACCTTACACAACCCTACAGTCCAGTCCTTGCATCACATGGGTTGCCAGGTTTTGTCCATTGACTGGATGTGTTCCTTGGCCTTCATCCTCAGAGCAGCAATGCTTGAGCTGCGGTCGACATCCTCCAGTGGATACTTGTCGTTGAATGCCGGTGGGCACTGGTATGGTGGAGGAGGCATGGGCTGCATGCCTTGGACCATGCCTGGAGATGAGTTGAGGAATCCTGGGTGGCTGGGGTAAGCTGGCTGCAGGCTTTGGCCTGGACCCATGAAGCCTGGAATGCTGTGCATGGGAGTGGCACTAGAAAGGGGTGAAGATAACCAGGGGTCTAAGGGCAAGGAGTTACTCATGGGCCCCACATTGGAGGGCATTGGAGGCCGGTTGAACGACAGCATGGGAGAGTCATGGAGTTTCATGCTGCTGGTGTCCATCTTTTCCTGGCGCCTCCATTTTGCCCGTCGATTCTGGAACCACACCTAGAGATCAATTAACAAAGAGTAAACGGCTGTTTTAAAAGTGAAGTGAAAGTGAATTTTTGTCATTGTGAACATCACAACGAAATGTGACCTTTGCATTTAACCTGTCACATGTGCAAATGTGAAGCAGCGGGCACCTATCAACAGCACCCAGGGAGCATTGTAGCGACACGGTACCTTGCTCAAGGGTATCTCAAGCAGTGCCCGGCCCGGGGCTCAAACCTGTGACCTTCGAGTGCCAAAGGTAGTGTCCTAACCACTAGACTACCATTGCCCACAAGTGCTGTTTAAAAATATTTATGTACATGTGTTGGTTGCGGTAATATCATAAGAACTTTTGATGAGATTGCTGAAGAGATCATCCTTAATGTTCAAATAAAATAAAACATTTTTTTCTTGAAAAAAACCATAGAAATGAAGCAAATAAGATGTTCCTACAAAAGTAATAGAAATATTACATACATTGCCTGGAGATCTTTGCTTGCTAGCATATCAGTTTTCACAATTTGACTGGTATATCCTAAAATAATCTTAGTAAATCTCTTATTTTTTTACATTTTTAAAAATTCAGATATCTGTCATATGGGTCTTTAACGGGTGGAGAGAAGACTTCCGCTGGGCAGCACTTGCTAAAGATTAAAGGAGTGGTCCTGACTTTGAGTTACTAACAGGATGGACAGGAAAGCTCCAAAGCCTTTGGATTAGAGGCCTCAAAGGACCTTAAACTGTCAATTAAACAAAGCTTCTAGAACAAGGCCTCACTGTTTACACTACTCAATAGTCTTCCCATTAACACATTATCTCTACTGTTTAACACAATGACCTATTGCTATTGGTTCTGTTCAACCTAAGCCCCATATAAATACTCCCTATATAAACAATTTAATAACATTAACAATGTTTACTGGTAACTTTACCCAGCATAGTGATGACACTAACTTGACCAGCTTTTTTCTCTTCCCCAACATACTCTTAGCGTACCTGCACTCGCACTTCTGGGAGATTAACTTTCATGGCCAGCTCTTCACGGCTGTAAACATCAGGGTAGTGAGATTTTTCAAAGGCTCGCTCCAATTCGTGCAGTTGGTAGGTGGTAAAGGTGGTTCGGTTCCGCCGGTGTTTCTTTTTGGGTTGGTCTTCTTCTGGGGGTTCAGGTGACCTGCTATCACTCTCAACACCTCCATGGTGAAGATCTCCAAGTTCACCTTCACATTTATCACTTGAGAAGAGTCCTGTGTCTAGAAAGATGAGGACAAGAATCAATCAAAGATCTCAGAATTTTTTTCACACAAATGGTATAGTGATGAATATTGTAGCTCTTCTACCAAAATCTCATAACTCCTACATTTTGTTGTTTATTCTTTTCTTTTTTTACACCATTTGAGAACACCAGCTGACTTTTATACTGTGTGAACATTTTATGGTCAATAGACCAAAAGAATAAGTCCAAAAATCTTGGAATACAATCTATTTACACTAATGTAAGTCAGACATAAGAACTTAATTTCTTCTTCTATAAAAATGCTAATAGATTTGTTTTTGATCTACATTCCTTTTTACAATGATCATATAGAACCCACACAGGGAGAATAGTGACTATGAAGATATTTTGTCAGGTTGCTTGAGGTTATTGCACTCAAATAACCTGACATTGTCTTTTGTTTTTGCAGCTGCATTCTCTCTCATAAGATCAGTCTAAAGTCATTTTGAAAGCTGGATGATTTCAGTGACCATAAGTATGACCACAGGATATCCAAACTTGAAGCTGCAATCAGATTGACCATTCTTGAAGATCCCACATGAGGCAAAATTGGATTTGAATAAATGATTTGAATGTGTGAACCAACTTCAGGGGCCAAGGATAATCAAATCACCATTTATCATAGCATCTTGCCATTTTGTTTGCATGGAGTCTACTTAGCAACTGGACATTGGTAAGTTCCATCACATCTTTCGCTCAGTGCAGTTCCCCTCGGTAATCCCTGAGCAGGCAAACAGATGTCACCTGTTAAACCAGCGAGGCCTCGTGTGGCCTCAGCTGCTAATCCAAATGCTTTAAAACCTTCCTCAGCTTCTTTGTCTCTATGAAGGGGCCTGCTTGGCAAAAGCAGAGATTTTCATTTCAGAGAAACAGATAAGGAGCAAAGTGAGCCCCATGTTGTGGTGGGGGCCAATCACAAATGAATCTAATTAAGTTAGGCTAGATTATCATGAGATCATTGCTTCAGTGTAAGTGTGCACCAGTGTTAAATGTCTTGCTGTTTGCAACACTGTAGCTTTTGTAGTGGCAGGTGTGAGTCTCCATAAGGTTGGCTCTGGGATTACTGTCACTGTTTGTTTTTTTGATTAGCTTTTCGTAACTGATGTTTTGAGGAAATGGAAATTGTTTCAGAGCTTTAAACATTTTAGCAAAAACTAATGACCATTTTTTCAAAATTTTAGCAAATTAGCATTCTTTCATAATAGAAAAATAAAGTAGTGATAATAAAAAGTCTACACTGGGTTCTATTCACTTGAAGATGTGACAAATGATGCTATATAATGTTATATTTTAAAACTACATTAGGTCTGCATGATTAGTTATATTTTATTCTGTAGTGTGAAATTAAATTTGCACAGTTAACATTGTTAAGAAGTACAATGGCACAATGGATTACACGTGTGGAGCAAGAGTAATGTAATTAGACTGGCAGGAATGAAGCCAAGTCCAGTGTTACAGACATGGTTCGTTCCCCTGATCTCCCCTGAATCTCCTGTGCAACCAGTGACTTACCCTGCTATACAGCCATTTCCATGGTGCATGCAAGCACAGCTTTAAAGAATGTAAAAAAAAAATAAAATGTATGAAGCAGTAATGTATACTGTCACAACAATACTGTAGCTTTTCAAAGAATTTAACAGAATTTGTTTTTGTAAGCCTATATAGAATAGATATTTTTATGTAGTCTGATTTTCTCAGGTTGGTACAACAAAGAACAGCTAAGAAAACAGATGGATTAAATCCATTCATTATTGCCTCCAGGATGCAAAAGACAGATCTCCACATGTAGCTCTGGTATGTGTAATATATCTTCATCTTTAGTTTTAGCGAACATCGCATTTTATTTTCATACCAAAAAGCCTACACTGATCAACCATAGCATTGACACCACTGACAATTAAAGTAAATAATAACGACTAATTAGTTATTCCATTACAATGACACCTGTCATGGGGGTGGGATATACTAGACAGTAAGTGAATATTCAGTCCTTTGACAACTTTGACAATGGCCTTACTGGGATGGCTAGAGTCAGAGCATCTCCAAAACAACAGGTCTTGTGGAGTGTTCCATGTATGCAGTAGTTATTAACTACCAAAAGTGATCCAAGGAAGTACAACTGGTGAATCGCTGACAGGGTCATGAGCAGCCAAGACTCACTGATGCGTGTAGGGAGTAAAGGTTAGCCTATCTGGTCCGATCCCACAGAAGAGCTACTGTGGTTTTAAAAGAGAGTGCTGACTTTCATAAAAAAGGGATCAGAACACACAGTGCATCATAGTCAGAGCTGTTTCAGAAGCATGAGGGGGAGCTACTCAATATTATGCAGGTGGTGTTAAAGTAATGTTAAGGCTGATCTGTGCATTGTCCATAGTCTAAAAAAGCATTCTGCCAAGGTGGCACTTTCATGCTAATAATGTTAGGAATAGAAATTATTGTTTCATATTTTTAAAGTTTGAAAACTACATGTGCATCTTTTTAATGAGAGGAATCTCCATGCATCCCAGTAAATTTGTGCAGCACTATAGGCAAATACTGGAAGTCTGTTTAAAAAGGTTAATAGTGGCTGCTCCACCATGGTGTTTGTCCTTTTTCTGGATTAGCCCATATCTAAATTAGACATCAGCTAGTATTTAAACCTGTAAAGTTGGCCTATAAGTACCCTGTTAACGTCAGCACAGCATTACTGTCCATATAGCCTTCCACCCAGGGGTTATGTAATGTAGTCTATTGTACATTTTGTTTTAAGTAATGAAGTTACTTAAGTGCACTTAAGTGAATTAGAGTTTTTAAGAAGAATGAAGCTCACTTTTATTTGGTGAAATGTTTAAAAAATAATAATTATTAATATTATATTTAACAAATTCTTAGTTAATAATTGGAACTATATATTAAGCCAAGAATAGTGACTAGAACTTACATGGCACAAAACTGCAGCCTATGCTTTACAGTAGGTCTGCAAGACGTAAACTGCTAGGTTTACACACATATTGCTTTTGACTTTTTAGATGCCCCCAGAAATAAAGCCCATCGTTCAGAGTAAACACCCAACACAAACATTTAATAAAATGGATCAGATTGAATTAAAATTCATCTGTCACATAATAGCATTTATGCGGTGCTCCTGATTAACTTCTTAAAACATAAGGGCCATTAATCTATCTCTGAGTTTCTTATTGTCATAATCACATATAACTTTTTAGTAGGTACAAAAAAGTTTTGAGAAAAGGGCTTCTATCCTAGAAGAAATATTTTTCTCACTTTTTTCTTATGTGTGATGTGGTTTGTAAACATAATTTCACAGAGTTTCAGAATGCACAATTACACCAAAGTAAAAAAAAAACATTTGTTTAAATTATGTTTAATTTCATTTAAGCAGTTTGCCATCACTTTCATAAATGGGAGCTAAATGGTAAAAACTGGCAACATTCTCACCATGATAAGCAGGCTGCTGAGAGTTGTCCGACAAGCTGGGCAGATGAACATAGGGGTCCGAGGTCACCTGCTTTCCCTGTTCCCCCAGATCATCTCCATCCACTTTATGACTCCCCACAGGTCTTACAGGGTTGAGCAGGGGGTCCTGGTCTTTGCTGAAGCCCAAAATGACGTCAATGCTGTGGACTCGTCCCCCGACACCTGAGCCACCTCCTTTCCCCAAATCGTGGTAGTTGTCCGTTGAGAGGCAGCTATCGTCCGCCATGTTCATGGTATCCAGAGACAAATGCATTCGAACCCACTCTTTGGGCACGACTCCTCGGAACAACAGAGTGGACCGTATGTCCAGACGGAGGTCAGTTATTTCAAGAAGAATCCAATATTATGAAATAAAATTCAAAGAATGAAGAATTTGATGAGATGAAGATTCAGATGCAAGAAGAAACCATCTCCCCAGAGCCGTCCACAAAGCGTGCTGCTTTAGTTTGCTGTTTAAAAAGAGGAATGTGAATGAAAAGATAAATTCTTGGCAATTTGATTTAGAAGAACTATGTCTGGTAACCCTAAAGAACATTTTAAGAGATAGGGTTTTTTAAATAACCATTTTGCAAGTGCAAGGTCATCCTTCTGGTACAAGCAAAGTTTTTTTTCCTGCCAAGCCTGAATGCTTGAACTTTTAGAAATGCAACAAATAGACAGTCACCAAAGCAAACTTCTTTGTTTAATTATTTTGAAAACAGTAATATAATTAATTATTTAATTTTTGAAGAGCTAGTAGGTGGTAAAAAAATATGTATATTCTTACATATAGGAAACAAATTAGATGAGGGTTGCTATTATAATAATATAAAGAGCTACTCTTAAACTTCCTTTAGTCATGGATCTGACTCTAGGGCTTGAATCTCTTCCCTGTTATATGAAAATAGAATGCTTTGACATTCACAGAGGGTAGCTACATTACATGTAGCAAGTGAATAAATCAATATACAGTTGAAAGAATTTTTATAAAGTTGAAAGAACCTGCCTTAGGATGAAAGTGTGAATAGTTACTCTCTCTACTATATATTCTACAAACTCAAAGATCTGTTTTTGAAATATGGCTGTTTAAGGAATCAAAAGTGATTCTTCTATTGCGTCACTCAAATAACCTACTGTGGCAGCTTTTCAGAATGTTTTTTTGGTGTGTGGTGGGAGATAATGTTGCTATGTTTATAATAAAAATTGGACTTGGTATAACTCAGGCTAAACCTTTGTCTGTATGTAATGTCTATACATGTATTTGAATTCCTTTTTTGCTTGTGAAATCAACACTTATGTGTGAAAACTAACTTCAAATATCTCATTGTGGCTTAAATAACCATTGACAACCATTTCAATAAATCAGTCAAAATATTGAAAATTGGTTTCTTACTGTCACATGATAACATTAAATATGTTTAGACAACCAAGGAATTCTTTAGTTTCCTAAATCAGAATTTAGCAAAACTTCTCAAAGTGATCAACAGGTGTTTCTATGGTACTTGTATACATGCAATGCATACAGTTTGTTTTGTTTAGTGCAGTCTGCCATTGGTTTGTTTGCACTACACGGATGTAAATAATTCCAATACCTCTTTGTATTCTTTTCATTATTTTACCTATGAAGAACAGGTGAAAACCACTGTCTACTGCCAGTAAATTCATATTTTATTCTATTAAAAAGTCAGTTGTATGCTAAATCTATCTATCTATCTATCTATCTATCTATCTATCTATCTATCTATCTATCTATCTATCTATCTATCTATCTA
>JBBPDA010000041.1:33329213-33374971 GCA_037974385.1 Arnoldichthys spilopterus | reverse complement strand
GATAGATAGATAGAGAGAGAGAGAGAGAGAGAGAGAGAGAGAGAGAGAGAGAGAGAGAGAGAGAGAGAGATAGAGAGGGCAGAATCCTGTTCACGTTTGTCTTCAACAGGATTCTGCCAAGCCAACTTAGTTAGCGTCTAGCAGGCCTAGTCCCAGATAAGTAGAGGACCAGCATTCATCCCATAGATAAACAGAACTATATTGAAATAATAATATATTGAATTTTGTAAAATACTAACAATAAATTTCAATAAATGCTATTTATATTTTGAAATATACAGCCTATAACAATATAGTTTACTCTTGGCAGGGTGTGGGGTGGAAGTAACAACATAGAATAGACTAGGCTTTGTGGATATTTCTATGCAGCCCTCATTAACTCCTGATTTGAAACCTTTTTTAGGTTTTGAGATCATTGAGCAACTTCATCATTATTCAGTATTACTCAGTTTTGGGGAATGTACCTCCTCCAAATAATCCATGTTACCCATCTAACCCCTATGATCAATAAAGCCTTTTCCTGAGTTCTCAGGTACTTTCAAAATTACTACATGGCTCTTGGCTTATACGCACAGGTTCATGAATTGCATTTAATATGTTGTAGAATATTAACATTAGATTGGGAGTTCTTCATGCTCTGACATTTACATCACAGCACAAATTATGATCAAATTGTGAACCTATAGATAAATAGTCATACAATAATTGGTTAGTTTCATAACACTGTTTAATTTTGTGTGTATTGTTTAATATTTGTATTGTATGTTTGTTTTTTTCCATCATGAGCAGAGCTTCAGGACGATCTGTGTGATAAGTGCTTGATGTGGTAATTTTAGGTTGGTCAATGACGTCAAATCCCACAGAAACACTGACATACTTTAGTTCAAGGTGTAATCTGCTGCTTACTCTGTCAGTCAAAGCCCTCCTACGTCACCCACCTTACACACGCACACAAACACTTCAGCTCCAGATTAAAAACAGCTTCCAACACCCTACACAGTGTAGCTTTGTGAATACAGAATGTGTGTGCTTGACTGCCAGCAGTCCAGATCGGTTTCCTATTAAAAATCACAAAGAAGAGATTGAGGCAACTGCTGAGCAGCTAAAGTCTTACAAGCAAGAAGTTTTGAGAATTGTTTTGCTTGATTGATTGATTGATTGATTGATTGACTGACTGATTGACTGACAGCTCAAGAGATCAGAATAAGAGTTGGTTACCATTGCTAACAACTTTATTAAACCAAATTTGTGAGAGTGAAGAGTCTCTTTATTAATAATTTAGACCAGCATAATGTAACGTTTATAAAATAATTTAGCTTTACATCACAACCTTTGACATGTACTGCATGTCATAATGAGAGCATAACTTTCACAAGATGCGAAGAAAGTGCTTTGACCTGGAGTTAGACTGTGTAAAACAGATAAAAATCATGCATGGCCATAGGGTAGTAGGATTTTATTAATTTGTCAAGGACAATAGCAAATTTCAAAAAATAGGATGAAAAAACAAAAAATTATAATATAACAATTTCAGAAAATATGATAAAACAATATGAAAAAGTAAATAAAACAACTTTAGAAACCATGATGAAACTGAAAACAATGAAACAATTTAAAAATCAAAGAAAATGTTTCAGAAATCATGAAGAAACCTGATCCTGAAAAAAGCAGTGAGCTCAGTAAAGGGGAAAATGGTGTGTGTTTGCCATATTGCAATGGCCCGCAGACTGTACAACAGTAGTTAAAGTAGTTATCCACTAGAGGCATCCATTCAGGCCAATCTTACTAAGTGGGCATTTAGGAAAGCTTTACTGCAGTTCTAAAACCTTAAAGACATGTTACAATTACCTTATAGACTAAATTCTATTAAATTTTTGTTGAAATAAACATTATTAAACAGAAGAAATATAGGTCCAGCATGAATATTTGTTGAAATTAAAAAACTATACATCAGTGATTCCACCACATCAGTTATGTGAAATAATAAGAATTAGAACATTGTGAAGCCATGGAGAAATTATTTGAGCCAGAACATACTAGTGGATAATATTTTAAAAAGAAAGTGTAGACATTAACATCTTTAATATAATAATAATAATAATAATAATAATAATAATAATAATAATAATAATAATAATAATAATAATAATAATAATAATAATACAATTCCTTGCAAATTTATTCTTATTTATTTATTCTAAATAAATAAATAAAATAAAATAAATGATGGGGCAAGTTAGCATGATATAAATAGTATGGTTTATATTTCTAAAAATGCTTGATACAATCTGGATCTCAGTTGGCTAGTTTCAATATGTAACAGTAAGTAATCATTTCTAAATTCTGATATCTTTAGTTGTTTAAAGATCATTTGCTTTTTAGTGTTTGCTTTAGTTTTTAATCCATTATTATGTTGCTTTTCTGATTCAATTTATTGAAGCATCAACTCATTTTTATTCTTATATAAAAAAAGTATGATGCAGAGAGATGAGGGACCCCCAGGCAGGACTTTATTTACACCCCCAAATGCCCAGAAACTGCCCCAAACAATGAAACCTGGACTGATAAACTGGACCCGAAAGTAAACCACATTTTGACCTTTTGAGCTTTATTGTTTAACTGTTTTCCATTACACTTCATATTTAATCCTAATAGAAGTGAATTGGTAGTTTAGATACTGGCTAATTTAGAGCCAAATCTATAATGTTCAATACATTTTAAGGCATAGGCCTAAGCTTAAACAAACTAAATCCTTATCCTTAGTGGTGATTCATCATTAAGTCTAAGCTTAGGTTTCATCTGTTTGAGACAAATCAAGCCAAACCTTATAAATTTAACCCTAAAGACTCTGCTCTGAGAGATGACAGATATATTTATTTATACCTGCTCTCTCAAAATGTATCTTAGATTTATGCAAACATTAAAATATCAGTTCTGGTTGGACTGAACAATTAAAAGATACAGAAATCAAGAAGCATGCAATCAGGAATTGTGAACCTAATGCATTTTCATTGCTACTGATTGTTGAGGTTGTTGCTCAGCTTTGTCAATGCAGGGGTGAGCACTAACTGTACTTTCACATGAGGACGCATTTCTCTTCTGCTGCTTGCTTCACATCTGTCATGGCGGTCTGAGCTTTGGCTTTGATGGTCTCAAAGTCCATATCCATGTTTTGGAGTTTACCCATAAAAGAGTCGTTGTTCTCCTCTTGCTCCTCATCCTCTTCCACCATCTTGGCCAGTTCCTCAGGAACATCTATGTCATCTCCCGCCATCTGAACAGTGGCATCATCTTGTGCACTCTGTTGATAGAGGGAAAGAAACTGATTTGTATACTGGGCAGCTAATAAAAGTCCTGCTGTTTCTCAGTGAATTCAGTTGTATTGGATTAGAGTCACTACTTTATTTCCTAACAAAGCTCTTGCCAGCTCTGTACCACATCACCCTTTGGGTTTTTTAAAGTGTAAAGCCATTTTCTGTAGTGTCTACACCCAAAGAAATACTAAGAATCTATGACTAATTTGGCAGAACTGGCTTGCAAAGAACACAGATACTGAAGGGTCCTTTGGAAAAATAAAGGTTCCCAACTTGTTAACTTAACCCTTTATTTGGAGAATACAGTTTTCTCATACTACACATTCTGTGTAAAACATTACATACTCTGTCATGGTTTCTTATGCTGCTACAACTGCATTGCACATATTTATTATTATTGCACATATTTATTGTTATTGACAATTTTGCTATTGTAAAAATTTTTTATTCTGCATATTTGCACATCTCCCCTGCTCCTCTGTCAACTGCACTGAACCGCACTGTTTTGTCCACTGCACCATTTGCATTGAACGTTGTCTTGTCTTGTTGTATTTCTTGTTTAGTTTTAGTTTAGTTGTTTAGTTTAGCTTAGTTTAATTTAGTTGTATTGTTGCTCTTGTGTTCTGTCCTGTTTGCACTTGCTCCTATCTGTTCTGCTTTTGTGTTGCATCATGGTCCTGGAGGATCGTTGTTTCATTTTTACTGTGTACTGTGTATATGGTAGAAATGACAATAAAACCTACTACTACTACTACTACTATACCCTGTAGATTATCTTTCCTTACCTTTAGCTTGTATTCAACTAAATATCTAAAGCTTTAGGGGCCTCTCCTTTTATCCAAAGGTTTTGGGAAACACCCTTAAAATGATAATAAACATCCAGCAACACCTCAACAACCACCTTCAGCACCATGGCAACCACCTAGCAACACCCTAACAACCACCATAGATATTCTAACAACCATTTAGCAACACAATTGCAATCACATACAATAGCATAGTCACCATCTAGCAACATAGAAAATAAATCTCAATTTTCATATAAATTTTCCAGTAACAGTTGCTCTTTACATTTCATGATAAATGCGCCCATAAAACTAGGTAAATTAACTAACAAAATATTTTAACATATAATAAGGTTAACTGATAACAATAATAATAATAATTATAATTAAATAAAGTATTTAATATTTTTTTTATATTTGTATTATTTTTACTCTTTAAAATATGACTTCTGTTCATCTTGCCAAAGGTGCTATGTAAAAATGTATTTTTGACTACGTTGTTACTCTGCCTTTCTTTCCAAAATGAAAAAGCAGTAAGTGCAACCATAAAGCCAAAAATGCACAAATGCAGCAACACTCTGATTTCTTTTATGTGATCTGTGCTGGGTAAGTGTATTAGTCTACCTGAGGAAGTCTGTATTTGTCCCTCAAGTGTACTCTTAGGTTGGCCCTTTCTGCCTTTCTTGTAGCAAACTCTTTGTCCCTCTGAATCCTGTTGGAAGTAAAGTGTAATAAAATAAATACATTAAATTCATTAAAACAAAACACAAAAATTACCAGTTTATTAGATATCAAAGGTGAACATTGTGTTTATTATTTAATGTAATGTCAGATTAAAGCTATTTACTTTTTTTTTTTTTTTACCATTTTTTAAATGAAAATGTTTTAGATTTTACAATGTGTGCAAAGCCACAGCATTAAAACCACTGACAGGTGAAGTAAAAAAACATGAATTATCTCATTACAATGACACCTTGCAATGGGTGGGATTTATTAGGCACCAAGTGAAAGTGACTTATTTGTCATTGGGAACACACTCAATCACACACAAAGTGCACCACAATAAAATTTGACCTCTGCATTTTGCTCATCACACATGCACACATGGAGCACTGAGGCATGAACAGCACCTCGGAAGCAGTGTACTGGTTCCTTAGTGGTACCTGGGCTGGGAACTTCTTTCTTTAACACTAAATGTTGAACCTGCCATAAGAATCTTTCCTTTTTGGAAACTCAGGCTGATAGAAGACACATCACAAAACAGAATGACAGGACATGGTGATAACTTTAAATCTATTTAAATCTGAAATGAATGTAATTACATAATGACAAAACCCTGCTACAGCTTGACACTCCCAAAACCAATGAGGAAGAGTGCCTACTGACATAAGATAACATCTGCTACAGATTTTGTCAGTATTAAGCATCTGAAGGCCCAAAGAGGAGTTAGCAATGGATAAACCGATGCTGTAAATTCACTGAGGATGTAAATATATTGTTCCAGAATATTTCCCAGTTCCCAGTGATACCTGAATAATGCCCTAAAAATGATGCCCAGCAGACTGTCCTTAGCTAATACATATCTGCTAGGCTGAAGTTGGAATCTGAATAAAAGTGCACCAGCCCATTAAAAACAAATGATCAGCACATTTTTTACACTGTAATAATAAAACTCTACATAGTATTTTTCTATACATTTCATTTAATTTTTATTCATTATACAGTGCAAGGGACCTTTTTTCCTTGCTTGCATATTTGCATTGTGTAGGAATTTTTAATTAATTAATTTTTTTACCAGAATAGCAGAAAAAACACAATTTTTATCAGCATGGCATTTTTGAGCATAAAATCCAAATGCAGTTGATTCACAACTCTGTATTCCAAAATAAATATGCAGTACATGTTGTAATGTTCTGGATCATAAGTATATTTGTTTTTGTTTGTTTGTCTTTTATCAGGGACCATCAACATAAGGTAAACATACCAGTGTATCACAAACTGGTATGTCTCCTCAGCGTTATCTCTTCATCCAGTGCAAATACCAGTCAAGACAGTATCACCCATGTTGTGTTTTTTCAAAAATAAACAATAACTGACAGTGTTGAGGCCACTTTTTGTGACAGCAGGTTGGTGGATAAGAAGGTTAGATGGGTTTAAGGTTAGAATAAGGGGTCAGGAGTCAAAAAAGGACAGGGCATTCATTCTCAGCACCTGAGGTCACTGCCAAGCTATTTTAATGACACACCACACTGGCCATTGTCCCAAAAAGGAACTTATAGCTGCACCCTCTTCCACTTAGTTAATCCTGTTTTAAATCTTTGATTGCCTCCAAACCACATAGCTGCCATATAAACAACCAAAGAGTTTCCCCAACACATATATGATGTTTTTATTGCTTTTCTTTAATTGCAATAATTGAAAGGTTAAGGGTCAGGTAGGCCAAAGTCATTGTCAGTTTTACTGGGGAAGGACCAGTCTGGAAGGCTTGGCATTTGACCCGATTAGGGCTCTTACCTCAGTGACCCAGTTCCTGGCCTAATGCTCTCAGGTGTTATATAAACAGATAAAAAGGAACACATAACATAGAGGAACACTGGGCCGACCTGTAGAAGCCCCTTTTTCCAAGACGTCATAGTGACTTTTATCGGCACTGTCGCTGTGGCAACAGTTTCCACAGCACTGATCATGCAGTCTTTCTTAAACTGCTGATACTAATTGGTTTGTCACTTGCTGTATTGATGTCATTAGACCTGTCTCTGTCTCTGGTGTCTCTAGTGGAAACAAAATGTATGACAGGTAATTTGTTGAGCAAAAACTACTTACAAAGCAAAAGTATTTGCATGAAACAATGTTATATTTTGGTATTTGACAACTAATTAAATAACTGTAGTACACAATAATGGGCAACAATTATATTTGTTCTTCAGTAGTCCATTGCTTTGCAACAATAACAGCAATAACATACAACTCCTTTCACAAAAAGATGGGATGCTGTGTAAAATGTGTAAAATTGGCAAATCTAGAATTAAAAAAAAAATAGATTTTTTTTATTTGACGACAGCAACACATCTCAAAAAATTTGGGACAGGGCCATTTTTACCACTTTTAACAACAGTCTGTAAATGTCTGGGAGACCAGTTGCTGGATTTTCAGCAGTCCTGGGTCTTCTTTGTTGTATCTAGAGAAGAGTATATGTTGCTCTAAAACCTGTATATGCCTATTTTAGCATTGATGGTGCCTTTTCAGATGTGCAAGCTGGCAATTTCATAAGTACTAATGCACCCTTATCCCATGATGAAATCAACTGAGTTCTGATAACAAGATGGATGATCCCTCTTCTCTTTAGTCCCGAAGACACATCTTCTGTGTTTTCCTAAAATAATTTTAAACTTTGATTTGTCTAAACACAAAGATTTCCATGACAGAATTGTGCCTGTTTTTAATGCAGTTGCGGTTGCTGACCATTTAACAACTTTATGACTTTTATAACATAATGACACAAAATACATGAAAGAGTCTGTTACAGCACTTATGACCACTTATGAAGTTGTCCACTATTGAAAAGACAGGTTCATCACAGATTTATTAGTCAACTCAGGCTTTTGCAGGAATTTCAGTTTTGCATAGAACACTGCGTCTAAACTATGGTTTGTCATGAAAACACAAAAGTGATATGGAGATTAACATGATACTATATGTAGGATAGGTATTTTTACTTCCAAAACGGATCTCAAGAAGTAAGTTATGCAATATGTTAAACAAAAACAAAATCATATATTGTTCTCTAAAAGTAGTGCATTGTTTATGAATTATTAATAAACACGCATTGATAATCTTTGTTTTAATTCCTTGTCCCACCCCTTAGCCCAAGTGATCTATGTTTGTTTTTAAAAAACATTAAGTACTGACTGCAAATATAAAGCAATAATTATCAGACAAAACAGATTGATTGTTGCTGGTTTGTTTGTTTTTTTGACAAGGTAACTTAGGTAAAGGCTTTCAGACAGGCAGAATTAAGTAAGTGGTGTTCTCAAGTCTGGTTTGAAAGGTGGGCCCACCTTAGACATTTATAGGGGCAGGCGTGCAACAGTTGAGCAAAAAATGTATGTGGTGCCCTGCTAAATAAAGTTTCTTTAGGAGTGTGCCCTCTTGTTGTGACAATAGAAAAATGGCACTATTGGAAAAAGGGCAGGAACTTAAGCACCTTAAGCCCCCCACCACCACCCCTGCCTCCTGCACATGATGCCCCACCTAAAATTTAGGGGTTAAATACTAAAATGATTCTAAGAAAGTAAAACAAGTGATTTATCAACCACCGCTTCACATCTACTTTAACTGCTTATTATATTGCTATTAGCATTAGCCATGTTACTTTATGTCAATATTATGTCACCTTAGGCAAGAACACATTAGTTCCTATCACTCTAATGTTATGTGTCACCTTTAACTTTTTATATTAAAATTATTTGCAAATTTACTATTGCATTGGCATTATAGGATGTACAATCTACATTACCTGTATTTGACCCCAGTGTACTATTTTACAACCTGTACCTACTTCACATTTTTTTCTATAGTGTATTTGTATAGGTACTTGAATAGTCTGTAATTCGTGGCTGGTACCAAAATCTCTCTCTGCAGCAATAAAATATCTGTCCGTCTGTTTGCTTGTCCATCCGTTTGTCAGTAACTGGTCAGTTCGATAGTGAGTATGCAATTTTTTTAAAGACTGAATGAATTTTGCTCTACAAATTGTTTCAAATGTATATAGGAGCTTGATCAAATAACTGAAGCTTCTCTGAAAGCAACTTCTACATCCACATCTTGCCTGTTCCGTTATATTGTTCACCCTTTTATTAATTACTGCAATTGTCATTCCTATTTGCAGCCAGTCATTAATTGAGTCTTGCCTATGGAATGATAGATGTTGACATAGTTTTTCTAGACAGGCAAAAAAAAATAAAAAAATCAATCTGAAGGTGATGAGTTGATTTAAGTGCACTAACTTGTGAGGATTACAATTCTGTTTTTAGTCATGTAATTAAACAACAGTGTATTCTATGTAATATCATGTAATTACAGGAAAAAAAAAATTTAAGTTGATGAACCTGTATTTATATAAGCTGCACTACTGTTATTCATGTGTAGTTATAATGTCATTGCAGGCATTGTTATAGTGTAATTACTCAGCTATTAAAGGCATAATACAAATACATAATACAAAATGAGACAGAAACATTAAAATAAAATACTTATAAAGCTTGAAATGTTTTTATTGTCTATATTGCACTATGGTGTGTATAGTTTACATTTGCACATTCAGTTTTTAGTACTTAATTGCATCAATATTTTATAAAACATTTAATTCTTTGTTTTGGTCCAGTCCATTTTGGCCCAGCAGTCAGCTGTACTCACCTCTCCTCCACCAGTTGTCTCTGGTACTCTTCAAACTCCTCACGGGTCATTCCTTTGGATTCGGCTGTCTCTTTTCCTTCTCCTCCAGATGCCCCTGATTCTTCCCCTCCTCCACCCATCATATTCTTTAACTTGTCTCCCAGTACCTGCTGCATTAGGAAAGCCATGATACAAGGGTTCAAGGTGCAGTAAAAGGAACTAGGATCTGGAGAGTTAATGTATGATTGCCACTTAAAAAATGGCCCAAGAGCTGGCTTGAAACACTGATTGTCTAGCCTAGCCTTGTTCTTGGAGATAGATGGAGAAAAAGAGAAACACTTTCTTCTTGTTAAGCATTTGCACCACTCGAAGTGGGGAACCTGAGGTGTGATAGGAGCTGGGTATCAGTGTCGGGGGCAAAAAGGCTCAGAGGCTTAGCTCATTACAAACTGCTCACTGACAGCTGGGACATCTCACCTTGAGACAAGGTCTTTACAGCTATTATCTCCTCTCTAATAATACAATAACACAAACCACAATGATAATCTTGACTTTGTACAAACTTTGGATTTGGTTTTATTGAAATCAAACAAACAGTACAATGTGCAAATATTAAATATCTTTTCCTTTCAAAGTTTGGTCCACATATTATTAATCAAATAAAAGTTTTAGAAAATATATAACTGGTGGCATGGTGGTGCTGTGGCTAGTGATGCCCAACAGCAATAATGTCCTGGGTTTGATTCCGGGTCAGCAACAGGTGCCTGTCTGTATGGAGTTTGCAGGCTCTCCCCGTGTTTGCGTGGGTTTCCTCCAGGTACTCTGATTCCTCCCACTGTCCAAAGGCTGCAGTAGGTTGACTGGATACTCTAAACTGCCTGAACCCCACCTCAATCCCGTAGTCAGCTGGAATTGGCTCCAGCTTCCCGATGACCCGAAATGGAAGAAGCAGTTTGGATGAATAAAAAATGTATAACAAATTAAACCCATATCTCCATTATGTCAAAAAAGGCTTGACATATACTTGTAAAAGTAGAAAGTAGATACCCAGTCCCAGTATATTAGCAACATTAACACTAATGCACAATATCTTCAAAATATAGGGGCGCATCCACAGGTAGACCTTATGCAACCCTAACTGACCTCTGAACTAAATAGGGAAAAGATATTTATTAAGCTGCATTTTTTAAGATAATGAAAGTTTATTTGTTTTCTATGTATGCAGTCATTTTATAATGTTCATATAGAGTATAGAACTTTAAACATGGAGAATTTGGAAATTGTACTCACTGGCAATACTTTCTGCCTATGCCACTGATAAAAAAAATTAAGAAGGAGAACTTCAATAAATGGCAGCAACTCCCAAATCAACAAGCATGTTCCACTTTTCTCAACATTTTGGAGAAACAATTGTTACCAACGTGGCTTTCTGTGGGATCATACCAGACAGATTGGATCTGCACATCAGTGAGCCTTGGGCAGCAATTACCCTATTGCTGCTTCACCAGACCCATTCAAAGAACATCCAATATTACAATATGGCCCTTGTCAAAGTAACTTAGATCCTTAAGCTTTTCCATTTTTCCTGCTTCCAACACATCACATTCAGGAACTGACTGTTCAGTTGCTGCCTAATATCTCCCACCCCTTTGTAGATTTTTCTGCCATGATGCCAGAAAAACTGGCTGATCTTTACTGCCATCTTGTGGTAACTAAAACTGAGAACCTTGCATTGTGGCAATCACTGGCCACCAGCCCTGCTCCTGGAGAACTCTCCTCCTGCAAACCTTAGCTGCACCCCAGTTTCCCACCTGATCCAGCTAATTACTGCCTTTACAATCCTTCATTAGTTGAATGAGGTGTATTAGATGAATTAGGTGAAATTTTAGGGATGTAGATCACCAATAAGAGGGTTTGTGGCCAGTGTTGTGGATAATGGTACTATAACTACAAAAACCATTGTGTTTTGTTTTAAACCCCCCAAAAATTTAAAACACTCTTGGGGGTTTATGACCATTTTCAGATGTTTTTAACAAAACATTTTATCATAAAAAAAAGAAAAAAATGGTAATAAAATAAAGACATTTTTATGTTATGCCCAAGTAACTATAGTTGGCTGAACACAGTCACGCTTGCAATATGATTTCACAAGTTTTAAATATTGAAGCATGGTTAGTGAAAGATAGTAAAATGGCAAGCAATGTTTAAAGATAACTAGCCAAGTACAAATCAGTTTGTTTGGCTCAGGTTTTACATTAACGTTGTTTAACATAAAGGTGAGGAAGCTGAGCATATGCTCAGTCACCTGTTAAGTCAGTGCTATGCTGCATACATTGTGACAAACAGCAGGCTACCTACTGTGTTTATCTGATTCCCAAACATCCTTTATCTTTTACAATTTGTTTTATAAAGTTTGTATAAAGTCACTGAGTTGTCAATCCTGAATGAAATGTATGTTTGTTTAAAAAAGTTTACAAGATTTTACTTAAATTAAACTTAAATTAACATTTTACCACTAGTTAGCAGTGAAATATTACCTTGGCTATCGTTCTGAAAACCAACTAAACTGACTGTGAAAACCACTTACCAAAGAAAGATTTTTATCTGGAACATACTTTCATACCATTGCTGCTATTTTAATTCAGAAATCCAGTCAACTCTTCTGTTTCATCTCACATAAAGCTAAAAGAATTCCTGGACATGAAATAGAAGGGACTTTTAACATTAGCATTAGCTCAACTGCTCAGTCTGCCCACTAATGGACTCTATAGTGAGAGCACTTAAGCGCAGGACAACTTAGTTCATCCCGATTCTACCCTCAGGCACTGTGACTCTAAAAAGCTACATGTTAGCTAAGCCCTCAATCTTGAATGTCCTTGCATTTAATTTGGTTACATTTTATTCAACTTAATACATTCTCACTAAAGTTGTAGGTCCTTTGTGAGAAAAGATTATAGCTTAACATAACCACTAAGTATCTACTTGCATAGAAACTAGATTTTCTGAGAAGCTAGTTGAAGTGCCCAATCAGTGAGAATATAATTGCTGTAGATGTTGAGATTTAGTTTCAGAATATTTCATTATTAAATATGAACTATCTGAGGATCAACTGGCTAATAGTTTAGTCCTGATGGTCCAGATGCTAATCTGGAATCTAGCTATTGAGGATTTTGTTGACGTGGATCTAGTCACTGGCAATCAAGTTGTTGAAGATTTGGTATCTACTATCTAGTATCGCTTATGACCTAGTTACTTACAGTCTGGTTGAGGAAAATTAAGGCACTAAGCTGCTAGCAGTTTGATTGCAAAGAATCTGGAATGCATTTTATAATAAATACCATATTATAAGTTCACTTTTCATTCTTTCATTCCACTAAGAGTTATGGGGAAAGACCACAGATAAAGATATGGGGCATTAAAAGTAAGGACAGTCCAGCTGCTTAACAGTTAATGCTTTTGTGACCTATGTGCATTTTTTAGCACAGTCTAGGTAGGATTATATGCAATGCTACGTGTGCTGCACTGAGGCTGCAGGCAACTGAAAGCCCCATAAGAATTAACTGATGACATCATCCCTCAAAATGTGGAGACACAACAGAATATCTCGCCCAATAGCACGGCAGGAGGGTACCGGGCTTGTCCAATCACAGAGCTTCTAGAGACAGAAGGATGACTCTCTGTTCACTGACATGGCTAAGCAGCCCTAGGAGAGAGATGCAGCTGGAGAGAGAGAGATAGAGAGAGTGAGAGAGAGAGACAGAGAGACAGAGAGAAGGAGAAGGCTAAGAGGGAGGAGCTTCTGAGCAAGAGAGAGGCAAGGAAAGGGGGAATGAGAAAAGCTTTCACAGCTTCTGTGAAAGTAAGAGAGAAAGGGAGGGAGAGAGAGAGTGATGTTGTTGCTAGGGAACAGTGAAAATGAGCGGTCGTCCATCTTTGCCAGCCTGTATCGGAGCAAAAACAGGGACATAGACAGGATGGTCTTCCTTTAAACAGGGGAGATAGAGTCTAGATTAAAAACCAAGGGCTTTTTCATTATGTACTGAAAGAGAAAAGCAGGCGGAGGGAGGTGGCCTAGCCCCTAAGGTGATATTACGTAATCATCCCAGCACTGCTTGCTGCTTGGTGGTCGTCGCTGGAACGGGATTATGATCATGTCCTGGCTGGAACAGCAGCTATTCTCTGCATAGTGAGAATTCCCTAAGCCCCTGTGGAGATGAACCAAATCCAGCGATGGGACTTCCTTCTAGGCAGTAGCAAGCATAGGCTGCAAAAGCAGCCTGGATTTACATCTTTGTGATCATGACAAAAGAGCATGGATGCTGAGAAGTCAGTACGGAGCACAGCATCAAACAGGAGAGGACCTAGTCGCTGAGGAACTACATGTTGCTGAGGATCTAGTTGCTGAGGACTGCTGAGGAAAAACACTTCAAAAGCACAAACAAGACAATCTGAAATTGAGTCAAGACTCAGAAGAAAAGATTCCCAAAGAGAATAAGGAAGAAGGTTTGAGAGGAGCCAGGATTTAGAAAGAAAAACTCTTTAAGAGGATGAAGAAGTAGCACTGCAACAAGACTAATAATCTGAAGAGAAACTTATCCTCAATGATTTACACCTGATAGCAAGATTTTAAAAAGCAGCTGAGATGAGACTTATGATTAAACATTATAGGAATTCAGGTTAGATCCAAGAGAATTTTAGCTCGTTGAGTAGCTAGTATCTGTGTCCCTGAAAATATAGCAGATGAGTATTTATTTACCAATAATCCAGTTGCTACAATCCACTATATAGAAGGATCAAGTGAAGACTGAATATCTAGAGGCTATGGATCAAATCAATGAGAGTAAATGCCGAAGATCAAGTCAATAAGAATTTATTTTGCAAAGGATCTAATTTCTGAGAATCTAGTAGCCCAGCATCTAGTCACTGATGATATAGTTGCTGAAGACGTTGCTATAGATTTAGTTACTGAATATGTCATTATTAAAGATCACTTTACTGATGATCTAGTTGCTCACTGTCTAGTTCTGTGGATCTCACCACAGAGGATCTTGTTGCTGAGCATCTCATCTCCAAGGATCTGGTCACGAGCAGTTTAGTTGTTGAAGATCTGGTGGCTAACAATCTCCCCGCTGACGGCCTAGTTGCTGAGGATCTTTAATTGACTGAGATCTAGTCACCCCAAACAGCACTGATGATCTAATTTGCAGTCATCTTCTTACCCAATCACACACCCACCCCAAATCTTTACCCGTCTTTGTCTGCACCAGCTCAGGAGAAAGGAGCCACTACTTGTGAGTGCCAGCCAGCTGTCCTTTCCTGGCCTGAGAATCAGAAAGAGAGAGAGCGAGAGACAGAGAGAGCAGGAAAAAGGAAGAGAGACATAGTGCTGGTGACTTCCTCTTCCTACAGTGCAGCGTTATGGATTTAAGTGGGTTGCAGCTGACAAAAGAACAAGCCCAGGCCTGAGGGAGTGAGCAGAGAGAAAACAGCAGGAAAACACAGCTCCAGCAGAGAGACTACTCATTCTGATGTGAGTATTCTTTGAGTGGTGTGATTTATGTTGATGCGTGTGTGTTAAGAATCCTGACCTGCATGGTTTTGGTGTCGACTGACAAAGTGTTGATTTGCAAAATTGGGCAGCGTGTGTGTGTGTGTGTGTGTGTACTTGCTCTTTCATTCCCCTTCTGCTAATTCTTAATTGATTAACTCACATTCAGTGCTCTATTTAATCTGGCTAATTAGTGTGTTAGTGCAGTATATCAGTTTCCACCAGAGGATCCTCCACTATAGCACCATTCAGACGTGGGTGCAATTCTCTGCATCTTGTCACAGACAGTTTTCCCAGCTGCAGCGAACACACCCCTCTGTGTCTGCCACACATACCAAGAATATATTATATGAACTACTGCCCCTTACTCACCAATATCTCCTTATCATAATAGTAGTAGTTCCTGCATTGAAGTGCATGTTATTCCACTGATAATTGTGTGTGTGTGTGTGTGTGTGTGTGTGTGTGTGTGTGTGTGTGTGTGTGTGTGTGTTTGAGGGAATAGTTACTCTGCCTACTCTGTTGCATGCATTGGTCTAACTGTATCTCATTGTATAATGAGCACGTGAAGCCATATTGTTAATGTTTGTCGGGTGGGTGATGAGCACAGCTGCTGAACAGACTGATGACATCTGTGCTGTCACTCCACACTTACTAATCCCCTCATGTCTGGCTAACACATCCATTAATAACCAGAGGTTTCAAAGATGAGCGGCACACTGTACATTCCAATTTTATTAGGTTAAAACACACTTTGGATTAATCTTTCTGTGCTAGATATGCAAAAGATATAGCTGTGGTACTGACCATATGACTTCAGTTCTACCAGTATCTGAAAAGTAATCAGTCTGATCAGCATCAGTGAACCAATGGCAATGGTTGTTCCAAAATGTAGACCGGTAACTAGCTTCTACATTATATTCTGGATGTATATTGTTAGTGTCAGCATGTCTTGTTGAGTCTGCAATGTGTTACAGTCAGTGAATATACCCACTTTTACTTCTCCGGTATTCTTATGTTTTAATTTATCTATTTTTTGTATAAATCAATCATTAAGATTAGTTATTTATAATTTTGTATAAATTAATAATTAAGATGACCATTTCATTTATTTCAGTAAATAAAGCCTTTTAGAGTGGTGGTGATAAAAACCAGCCCTAAAAAGCATTTAATGCTTTAAAAAAAAGCTACCGCACAGAGTGCGTGTTAGGAGCACACTGCCAGATGTGTGAAACATCAGATGTCAAACGTTTTATGATATTTATGATAAGTTTTGCCATATAATTAAACATTTTTTTGTAATTTACCACTATTTTATTTCTCATATCTCCTTTACTCATGAATGGGAAATACAATGGCTATGCAAAGTTTCAATAAAAAAGTTTTTTATGTACATATCTGTTGATACCAATCCAGATACAAAAAACTAATTAAAAATATAGAAATTGGGATGTCTGCATGGGTTAGAAAAATATTTTTTGCAAATAACTTATATTTGTTAAACATCAGGTAAAATAAGAGAAATAAAAGAATTTTAATGGGGTATTCCAGCATCGCCTAAACATTATGTTCTTCCAGAGTACAATAAATGAAATATCAAATATCAGTTTGAATAATCACTCAAATGTAGACATCTGTTCGATGCAAATATTATACTTTTATTTGAATCAGCCAATACAGATATGATTCCCATCAAAGTGCACCCCTACAAAATGCGGCTCATAAATCTGTATTAAAATATGTGATGCTACAGTTAAATTAGATTTAAATTAGATTTTTTACCTAACTATCATGTCAAGCAGTTGGAAGATGCTACTCTTCTGTTTGCTATATCTCAGATATGAAGCAAGGACAATATCATTCCTGTCGGTGCCTGTTTCAGAATTACTCACTCTGTGGTTTACAAGTGTTTGGAGTGTCTCTTGCTTTGCAGCAAGAGCGTGACTGTATTAAACTTAATTTATTTTTATCAAAACATTTGGCTGTGGGCTGAAGCTATTTGCTATAAGCTGCCAGAGGCACTGTTGTTGCTTCATGTTCCATTTGCACATGATCAGAGCAAGGCATTGTTGTCACTTATTATTCCATTTCCCTATGATCGGAGTCATGTAGCCATGAGCAACCTCAGAACCACTGATGACTGAACTAATGAACTGTTAGCCACTGTTTTGCATTCCCATGACTCATTCTCAAGCCAATATTATCTTTGTCCCTCATTCATATCAGTACGTAGGTTTGATGAGAGCAACATTCAAATATTTGCTGATTTAAGATCTGCACTGTAAATGACTATGTATTTTTATTTAACGTAATCTCTGTAGACTGAATTATTTTCAGTTGTTTTGAAAGGACATTACAGTTAATTACAGTTATTATAGTACTGTTGTAAGAGGTACAGTTTAGTCATCAAGGATTCGCATTACAAAACACAATGGGCTTGGTTTCTAGACCTAAATAACCCTAAGCTTAGACTGAAAAGGATTTTTAGTAGTGAATCACCTTTGGTATTGCAAGTGCAAACTGACAGTTTTTTTTTACAGTAGGCTAATGTTCTCTTTTGTCTGGTTGTATCCTGTAACACTCTAACAGTTTCAGCAGCCCCACATTCACTGTCAGTTTAGAAAAAGCAGTGCTGAAGTGCTGATGAAGCCATAAAGGTTACTGGTCTGAAGCTGGCTTTCCATGTGTTGCAGCTTGCCTGAGCCTCCAGAGAGGGGGATGGGCACAACAGAGGCCACTCTACGGATGGAAAACCTAGAGGTGAAGGATGAGTGGCAGGATGAAGACTTCCCACGGTAAGAGCATGATCCCCAAATTTCAGTTAACACTGACTCCTGGTGGCATCACTGATTAAGTCAACATTTTTAAAAGGTCATTACTTTGCAGTAGTGATGTGGCCCAATAATCCCAATAACCCCATGGTGCCCATCTCTGCTGATTACTCAGTACATTGATCACAAACACTTGAATTATTCCTAGCTGAATTGGCAACCTGAAACTTAGAGAGCTGAAGGGTTGTCTAATGAGAAAAAAATTGTGCATAAATACGTATGTGAAAAGAATGAATCTGTAGGATGGTTGAAAATCACATGTGGTGATTATAAGTGTGTGTTATTATATTATTACTTTTTTATGGGATGGTCAAAACTGTTACTTTTATGCAATAGTTCTGCAAAATAAAGAAGTAAAGAAGCAACTATCATAGTATCAAATATGCTTTAATATTACAAACCCTGTTTAGTCAGATTTTGAAAGTAACTGTTGTTAAAAACTTCATAATTACTTATGTATTAAATAACAATGAAAAAACTGATGTTTAGAGTCAGCAGAACTGTTCAGTAGAACTGTAATCTCGGTCACAAAGAAGCAAGCCATGAGGGCCCAAAAAGGCTTTACTATTAGCTTTTCTTATATGCGAATACTATAAGTTTTATACTGCATTGCAACCCAAGGACTTTGAAATCAAGGTCAAGGAATGAATAAACTGTTCAGCTGCCATAAAGCTAACAGAATTCTAAAGAAATAAAAGTTCGTGACATGACCTCTAAGATTTGAGTTATTAATAAATGCACATTAGGTAAAACTTGCATGTAGGCTTTGAATCAGTAAACAACTTAGTCATGAAAATATTCATGAGTTTCTTATATGAGTCATCCAACAAATACATTTCTGTGGGCCAGAGAGAGGTGTTTTAGTGCATTAGTCATGTTCTTAGGGTAGATATTTTTGTATTTGAACATAGCAAATATAGTCCAAAACCGCCAGTACACCAATGTGACAAACTTATACTGTCACTATGGGCACACACACTGTAGTATAATGAGGCTGGAGCCTGGAAGGTCACATGACCTGACCTAAAGTAGAATGCATTACACCGATAAGGCTATATAAATGCACAAAGGAAGTGTTTCTATATATGTGTTGCCATTTAGAGTCATAGATGAGGTCATCAAGTGATGACATTCCCCTGTTGTGAGAAAACTGGAGAGAACGCTAAGACTGTTAATGCCCTATGAAGCAAAAGAAGGTCTAAAGAAGAAAATAATGACTATGTCTGCCACCATCGGAATGATTTAATCTATTAGTGTCTGCAGACGGGTCTTTCATCACAGATTTTAGAAATTAAACAGAATCTGTCAGGAGCTCATACATTCTGTGACTATTCGCTGAGGAGGGAGGTGGGAGGATGAAATGAAGTGCTAAAACAGCTTTCTTGTTGAACTGATTCAGCTTTTTCTTATCAAAATTACCACCACAAAAATTATGCTAATTAGTGCCTCTATGTCATTTTCTATGTTATGTTGGCATCAAACTAAGAGAGCCATAAACCATTTGTTTACCATACTGGGTTTAATATTATTTATGACAAATTACCAAAAACCCATTTGAATGGGCATTGAAAGTGCTATTTGTCTTACACATGCACAATTAACTGTTAGTCCTGTAAGTGGAGCTGAAATGCATTTTGAAATATCACAGCAGTTATTTTTCAATATTTTTTGCTGTTCTATATTGAGAAAAAGAGTACATTTGTCTGTTACATATTTGAACCAGTTGATTTTAGACTTGGTTGGGAACGTCCTCTGTAGCCCCTGAACCCATAAGTGTTAATTCTCATCGCTATAATTTTTGGTACAATCAAACCACTTCAAACTATTTGTTTGTAGAAACAAATAAAATTCTAATACTACTAATAATTGTAATAATATTTAAATCCTTTTAAGGTCCAAGAATTTGTGTAATTTAAGTCAAATGAGACTAGACTTTGGAAGACCATATAGAATTAGGAAGATGCTCCAGGCAAAGTAAGTGCATCTCTGCAACACACTATTTCACACAATTATGTCTGTGTGTAAGTCTGCAACAAACCTGAAGTCTGAATGTTGTGGTTTTTTTAATGTTATGATTGCACATTACAAAAAATAAAACGCTAGGAAGCCAGTATTGGCACTTCCACTACCCATAAAAAGTTTTGCTGGAAATCTAAGTAGTTACTTACAGAAAGTAATAAGGACGTAAATTTCAATGAAAAAAAAAACGCATGGGAAATAAATTAATCCATAAATGTAATAATTCCCCAAGGTGACCCAACTTTTGATGCTTCACCCTCTTCTGTTTATTTTTTACTACTACTGTTTTCGTTTCTTCATAATTCTTATAGTGATATACGTACTACTTACTGCAGTAGAGTATTGTGTTAATCATGCATCAGTGGGTATATGAACAATGAGTTCAAGCTCTGCCTTTGTTTAAACAGAGGGGTTTGTAAGTCACCAGCAGAAGCTGGGATTGTTTGCATTAACCTTCAAGGCTTAATTTACTTCCATTGCTGCAGGAAAGCTGTAAGTTAACCAGTTTCTTAATTTCTGAGGAAAAGCCTGCTGTCTATAATATCTACATAGTATTTCAGTTTTTGGTGATCCATATTTTATTTATGATGCATTTATTTAAAGGACTGGTAAAAATTGGAAAAATGTGATGTTCTAAAACTTTTAAGCTGTACTGTATATTTATTCATTTGGCTGACGCTTTTATCCAAAGCGACTTCCAAGACATGGAGCAGAGTATTGGGACGGTACCTTGCTCAAGGGTACTTCAGCAGTGCCTGAGCCGGGACTTGAACCTGCGACCGTCAGGTCCCCAGCACAATGTCCTAACCACTAAGCCACTACTGCCCACTACTCCCCTAATGTTTGTATCTCATTGAAGCGGAACAATTTTGAAAACTGACTGGCCACCCTGGCTTTTTAAAAGGTGGGGGAAATACTGCAGTCTTTTGGTTTTTTAAATTGTACTACTGAATAGAGCCATAAAATTGTAGTGTGGCACCAAAAAAGTGGAGAGATTTATTTGCAAAGTATTATTAAAATGTATTAAATATTAAAGATTCCAAAATCAATGCAGTTAAACTAGTCACTTTATAGTGATGCCTTGTGATGCACTACTATGTCAAATTACCATGCACTTTGATTGCCATTTTCTGTTTAAAGGCCTCTGATACAGCAAACACATATCCTTTTTATGTCAACCTGAGCTGTCAAGAGGTACCGCATTGTGCTATTATCCTTTTTCATTACTGGATATGTGAAAAATGCAGTACCCTTTTTATGCTGACCTGAACTGTCAGTGAAAACAACTTGCTGTCAGCTTTAATTCCAACATAGACAGAGTAATGACTATATAGCAGCCTAGTAGACAATAGCACATCTCGCTTTTATCTGAATTAGTACTTTTTCTATTGCTTGTTTCTCTGTCACTAGTGCAAGTGGCATTGAACCCCCATCATTAAACTGCTGTAGTTGTATTATTACAGTGGTTAAGGCCTTCCTAATTACAGAGTGAAAGATCCAGTGGAGGCAACAGGGGGTGCATATCCCCAGAGATAGAAGCTACAGTTCATAGCCATTTGCCCTATGCTCTCTTAGAGAACATGCAGAAAAACATCAGCACAGTACATCAACACATTAACACTTTACACACACACACACAAACTCTGACTGTGCCTAAGGGTTATGCGGTAATTGCCTGTTAACTTTCCACAAGTTCAGACCCCATGAAATATCCATTGTTCCTAAGGTGGATACAACTGCACAGTTTTGTGATGACTCAGCTGATCGTCCATTGTAGGCCATCCTGAAACAATAGTTTGAATAAGGCAGAAAATAAGAGCACAATGGATATAGATTTACACCACAGAGACAAAATATAATTATTTCTTTAGAAATGGATGACATTGTCATTGTCAGTTTAAACCAAAGAGCATGGTGCCAGGCAGCATGCCCTGAGGTTTTAGTTGGCATTAGAAGTTCCATCAATGATGTGGAATGTTAGGTTTATTTCTGGCTCTGTACATATCATGCAGTGTCATTTGTGTTCTGCCATGTCTGTGTGTCTGTCCAGGCCTCTACCAGAGGATGGAGACTTAGATGGCCTTACAGACAACAGAAGTTGTAAGTACTTCCAAAACCATAAATCAATAAAATCCATGCTTAAATATAAAGGTTCCTGGCTTGAATGTGTAGTTCTACAGGAAACTTTCAATTGAAGTTTATCTCATATCATATTATATCATATTACATTATATTGACTCCAGCATTATGAAATATCTCATGAGAAGTATAAAGTTGCCCTAGTTTGTTACTTTTTCCTGTGCCTTTGCTTTAGTCTCTAAAAATTAAGCCAAGAGAATGTAGGCTTAGCCCTTCCTTCTATCTCAGCTCCGCCTGGCTCTCTGCATGGAGGTCATGGAAGCACAGCAGCACAAAGGAAACGTCGGACACTGGTCGCTCCAGATATCAACCTCTCTCTGGACCAGAGTGAAGGGTCAATCCTTTCTGATGACTTTCTGGACACACCTGATGACCTGGACATAAACGTAGATGATATCGACACGCCAGACGAAACTGACTCGCTGGAGTTCATCACCAATGGCAATGAACTAGAGTGGGAAGGTCAGTACAAGGTTAAGAGCCACTCTAAAACGGACTGCATTTCATGTTTTCACAGACCCATATAAACAAGATAGAAAATAGTTGGTCACAGTGGAAAATAGTTGAAACATTCACAACATGCAAAAATAAAAACATACCATGATTATATTGTTCAGCCTGAGGCCCATGTAAATAGAGCACAGTCATGAGACTCCTATACAGCCGTATGGGTCTTTAACCTTTCTGGAGGTCACACATGCCCTTTGTGCTTTGACAGGTATTTTGATGCACATGTGTGGAACCAATGAGCAAGCTTAAAGTAGACTCACTAATTCTCTGGAGGTAATTTCATGGTATTAATGAAAAAAGGCCTAAACCTGCCGGCATGTATTGTGGCATATGGCCTTTAAAAATACATTTTCATTCAGTTGTATGTTATTTGTGCCACACTTCAGTAGAGGTTGCTGTTACAGCAAGCAATAACAAATGTGTAATTGTGTTTATTATTTAATGTATATATTTTTGGGCTAATTAGCACATATAAATGATTAAAACAGATTACTTTAAAGCCATTAAATTAGTCTGTCCCCTCAAACCATCTGTAGTCCATGCTGATGCCCAGCTGCTCATATGGTGTATGTAGCAATAGTAAAATCATTGCAGTCTTCATTGCAAAATCATTGATTATGACATTGAGACTGAGACACTTCATTGGGTTGAACATGAAGATACTGCTGATCTCACTGGATGTCAGTGCTGTGAATGTCACACGATTTCCATGTTCAGGTTCATGTTATTTTTGCATTTACACAATGAAAATATTGTAAATAATGATAGAATAGCAAAACATCAGTCATAACAAGGGTTAAGCCTTGCAGCAGGGGTAATGCCAACAGCATTATGTTTTTACTTTTGATATTCAAGAGCTATCACTGCTTTCTCCCAGATGACACCCCAGTGGCATGTGCAAAAGGAAGTTCGGGTGATGGTTCAGGCCATGGGACTGAGGAGGGAGAAGGTACAGGTCGTCTCTGGAGGACTGTGATCATCGGGGACAAGGAACACCGGATAGACATGCAGGTCATCAGGCCCTATCTGCGTGTAGTTACTCATGGAGGTCAGTGAAAACTGTAGATGGTAGATGGAACAAAGGAAGTAAAAACTCAGTGAAAAAAAGTTGCTATTGCTACATCTCAGCCAAGCTGGTGTTAAATATAGCTAAAGCTTCAAGTATATTTAAAGGACTCAAAGACTGAAAGTTTTATTACCATATGTAAAAAGTATGGTGTACAGATTACAATGATATTCTTACTTGAACACCTCCCTCACAGACAATTAGCAACATTACATCATCACAATAAATGCAATAAAATTATAAATAAAATAAAATTCTAACTAAACTATACAAACAATTGTAACACCGACTATACAAATATCAAACGGAATATCAAGTGACTGTTACTGAACAGTGCAGGTATAAGAATGGAGTCTTAACATTCATAAGCATTGGACTGTGAGAAATGCACAGTATGAATACATGGCAAAATAATATTAGACATTTAGACATTAAGCTTCCTTTTTACATAGTCAGTACCCAGACAAGATAAGATTGGTGGCCTCCAGGGTCTGGTGTCTTACATATATTATAAGTGTCATGCTGAATAATATAATGAATGAAGCTGTTATATCGCTAAGGTGGCTCTTTATTAAATGCATGGGAATTAGTTAAGGCAATGAAAATTTCACTCATCAGTGGGTTTATTTTCAAATAGATTTCCCCCCCAAAGTGTAGACCTAGCCTGAACCAAACAACAGGCTCTTGTTATCAGTGAGACATTCCAATGGCTGGTAGTGGCAGCACAGGCAGCAGATCAAGGCTCTGGCCACCAGGGGGACCCATTCAATGGTTGAGATAGTTACTCAAAATCAGATGAAATGCAAATGACTACTTACTTCTCTATGTAGTCTTACTACGTATTACTTTACTTGTGAGTTATATTAAAAAATGATCTGTATTAACTAAAAAACACAAGGGAAAATCTAACCCTAGAAATACACAGCCAGTCAGAATAAACCTTGTTAAAAAAAAATCTCTGTCGCTGTCTTTTCTCTGAAGAATATTATTATCACCATATTATTGAGTAAGTTTTAAAGTAAAGCACACATTACTGCATTATTAGGGCTTCATCAGTGAGATTTCCAAAGCTGTAATGATGCATATAAGCAAGAAAAGTCAGAGCTGACTGAGGCAAAATCTAGAGTGGATGTACAAAAGCAATGAAGCGCTAGGAACCCAAGCTGACCCACCATCTCTATTCCTTTGGAAACGTTTGGGCTTCATAGAGATGAAGACTGAACTGTAGCAAAAGCTATGTGTAATGCACACTGGCACCTGTATAGTCTAAGGACAAAAGGGCAGAGGCTCAAGCTTCCCCCTAGGATCGGTTTCTGCACATGTGTCATGTACATATATGTACATGTAATAATAATGCATGGCACAATACATTGCAATCCAAATGATGTCATCTAATGCACTTGCATTGTTTAAACACCAAAGTCATCATCTTAATCCACATCAGTCTGGTCAATGTCATATGATATACTGCCACTTCCAGCCTTATACTCTTAGACATGGAGATAGCTTTGCTTTAAAATATGCTGGGCACAACAAGGGCCACACATATATTTTATATTTTTCTTTTGTATGTGTACTTCTGCATGCTCTTATTTGAATAAGTCTAGAGGTCTTTCAACAAAGCTGAAAGCACATACACAAGGAGCTTATGGATAAGTGCCTAGAGAAGAGAAGTCTCATGACAAAAACATGCAGCACTGCTCCTGTAATGCAGGGTAGATACATATGATACTTATATATACATATATAATTTTAAATGCATTAACCCCACAGGTCTTTTTAAATACTTCTACTATCAGCTAAGCTAGATAGCATACAATTCAGCTATGCTGCTTATATTTCAGGTTTTATCCACTATCACTACTATAATGTTCAAAATATAAAAGAAAATGTATCCTATATTTCAAATACATATATTTAATTAATATATTTTTATTTTTTCAGCACTCAACAACTACTCTTTTTCAGGAAAACAATGTAATGGAGAACAATGAACAAAAAAGTCTGCCTGAGCCCCCCCTCTATCTATACTCTTGTGTATAGAGTTATTAGTATCTTGTACAGTGACATGGATGCAGTAATTATACACTGATCAGTCATAACATTAACAACACTGACAAGTAAAGTAAATCGGCAACAGAGTGATGGGTATCCAAGGCTCACTGATGCATATGGGGAGTGTAGGCTAGCCCATCTGGTCTGTTCCAACAGAAAAGCTACTGTGATTTAAAAAGTGAATAGTGACTCTGATAGAAAGGTTTCAGAACACGTGCACCACAGTCAGAGCTGTCAGAAAAATAAGTATAAGTAAAATATTGTCAGAATGTCAGATTGTGAGCCCAGTATCATAAAAGGAATCAAATATTGAGTGTATCACTACACCTTTAGGGCATTCACTAGCATATGTCAAATGTTAAGGCAAAGAACAGTGGTAAACCAGAGAGATTAGGGCAATGATAATCATATTATGTTTTTGATATTCTGTTTTATCAATCTGAAATTATATGCAGTCTTTTATTATTGCATACATTTTTAAACTAAGACTAGAATGAAAGTGTAAAGGAATTGGTCAATAAAGGCCAGTCAACATACAGAAAAACCTTGGCACTTGAAAATGAAGGAGAAGCCGATAATTTGCATATTGGATCTTAAGTTACTGTGATATCTGATAATCAGTTATCGGCCAAAGGTTAAATTCCAAATCAACCATTGTTTTCTGCAGGTTATTACGGAGAAGGCCTTAATGCCATCATCGTATTTGCGGCCTGCTACCTCCCAGACAGCGGCTGCACAGACTACCATTACATCATGGAGAATCTCTTCTTGTAAGACTAAGTGACCCTCAAGCACACACATAACCAGTCAGAACACACACTTCACACTGGATATGTACAACTTTTGGCTGTCACATTCAAGTCATGCAGAGTCATTAAGGACACTCATATGATGTTACACATTAGCATCATTAAGTGTTGAACTGACGCTTGCCATGATGCCAGCTGGACCCTAAGAGTTTATTTAACACTGTGGGCAGCTGGTGAGACAAAGAGTGACATGGAGGATGATTTTTGTTTAGTATAGCCATGGTCAGTACTGCCAAAATTCAATATCACATCCCACTGCTTCATCCCAAAACAATGGCTTACAAACAAAAAGCACATTTCCAGAAAGGCCATTTTTCTATGTATGTATGTATTTGTTTATTTATTTATTTTTTAATTATTATTTTAAGACAATTCAAGGCACCCAGCAAATAACACATCACAGTTAAAGTCTTTGACATCTATTAATATCTGTTGAAACAGCTACAAATCTGTGCTACTGTATGACCCCAATGTTAATGCAGACAGTATATCTTTTTTGGTTGTAACAGGCCTGTGTAAATGTCACACTACTATAGTTAGTCTTGTTAACATAGTTTGCAGGGTTGGGATATAATGGAATAGAGGTATTGGGAATACTCAAAAAGACAATCTGAACACACGCCCTTTTGGCTTGTGACAGTTTACAGTAGTTGTACCTCAAAAGAGAAACTGGCAGCGGTTTGTGGTAGCAGCTTTGAACTATAGTAAGTGATCAGTGTTCCCAGAATTTGAAATTTTGCAGGATTACCTGAAGAAAACCAACCAATAATAGCAAGGAACAGTCTGTGCCCTATCATGATACATCCTTAATGTGTTCTTAACACATTTATTTAGTTCATGTTGTACCTTAATGTGCAACACTAGCTGTCATTTACACTATGCTAAAGTTTCATGATGAATGGACCAATCTTAAAATTCCAAAAGCACTCAGAAATAAATCTTTCTACATTCAATTTACAATAACAAAGGTTTACACTGTTGCCCCACAGCAAGTATGTCCTGGAACTGATCCTTGGCTAGGGCTGCCAGGGATCTTTCTGGGTAGGTTTTTAATTAGATTTATCAGTAAGCATCAAGGGGTTCTGCAGCACCATATGGGGGTCTTGCAGAAGCCTTACTCTTGCATTTAAGAAAATAGACATTGCCTTCGATTAAGAATGTTTCTTCCTTCTCCTGAAAACTTAGAATTTTAGAGATAAGAGGTTTTATTCTGGTAACGATGTAGCTGTACTATAAAAATAATTAATAACAGAAATATTCCATCCCCAAAAAGATTAAAAGTGCCTTTCAATTATTTTTTACACAATTTGGTAACCTAAAAATAACTCCGCCAGTTTACATCATAGTCCATGTAGTGACTGAATGGTAAGCCTGGGAGGTTAAGAGGGTCTACTGGTTATTTATTGTTTGTTTTATGTGCATAAATGGGCTTTAAAAAAAGAAATGAAAAAATTTATTTTTAAACATATATACATATTTCTGTTGCATACAGGTATGTCATTAGCAGTTTGGAGTTGCTAGTAGCTGAGGACTACATGATCATCTACTTGAACGGAGCCACCCCACGCAGGAGAATGCCCGGCATTACCTGGCTCAAGAGATGCTACCAGATGATTGATAGAAGGTATTAACATCAGTATGTATATGGTGCAGTCAGGCCTCATACACCACTTAGTAGAATTTTTGCATATTTAATTCAGCTAAATGTGTGTTATGCATGATTGATTATACTGGCAGCTTTATAATTGCATTTTATTTATTCCAAGGCTAAGAAAGAACCTCAAATGCCTGATCATTGCACACCCATCCTGGTTCATCCGGACTGTTCTGGCTATCTCCCGCCCTTTCATTAGGTATGACCAAGTCATATAATCTGTCTTTGCAGCATGCCATTAGTTTAAATAGGTTAGCGTTATTACTGATATCTCATCTCTCTGACTACAGTGTGAAGTTCCTGGACAAGATTCGTTATGTGCAGAGTCTGGAGGAGCTGGCTCAGATTGTCCCCATGGAACACGTGCAGATTCCTGAGGGTGTCCTGCAGTGAGTACATCCCACCAGCAAGGGGAGCTGTTTAGACAATAAAGAGTTTAAAGACTGGCAGAGTGATTTGCTATGGTGTTTTGTTAAATTTTTTTAACTATATAGTTTTGGTTTAAGCATTTTTATAAAAGTTTCAAAGCTTTCTCTGCTTATTGGATTCTCTGTTCTATTTTGGGAAGAACTTTGAGCTGCATTTCATGTATAATATGCATTATTACATTAGTAGAAGTAATTTTAGACAAATGATAACATGGTTAATAATTAGATGACTTAAAAGAATGGTGCAGCAAAAAATGTAATTTAGAAAAATTTTACCCAAGACATGTATGAAGTTCAGATTATACTTCTTTAGTTTAGCTTTAGCACTAGAGTCTAAAGGCCTAACGTTGCTACCAAATACTAGAAGTCAATGGTCACCCACACTTTTACCATAAATACATCAACATCCCCAAAACTTCTCTTAACCCATTCAGACCACTTCAGCCCTTTTATGCTGTAATTATTAAAACACTGAGCAATACGTTTCTCTGGTTATTCACCTCTGAACAAGTGTAAAATAACGTAAAACAAATCTAATATCTTCTGTTTTAAAGTAGTTAAATATCAGTCCACTGTAGTGGACACCATGCATTAGTAGTATAAAAGTGTTTCAATGGAACTTTGCATAATGAAGCATAAATGTAAACTTTTAAAACATTTAGTTAATAATAAATGTATTAAAAAACACATAATAAACATTGCGTTTTTCAACTACAGGTAAATTTTGTACATTCTTTTTGTTGGTTTTGAGATATATTTGATTAATTGCATACATTGTAAAAAAATAATCCATTTTAACCTGAAAAGGTGACGAATAAAGTAAATTTCCCTTATCGAGGTGTTATAGAAAGTAATAATATAAATATAAAGTAACAATATTGATTTAATATAAATTTTGAAATTGAGTTTTCACTGAAATATTCCTTTAAATAAATATATATAAAATACTGCTATGATGTTTCATTGCTTGCTACACTGCCGTATTGTTTTTTTTTTTTTTTATTAATATGCCAGGTCAGCAAAAAAAATACACTTTTAAATGAATTTGAATGACCTCTATCCTAGAAAGACAGCATTTAATGTAGGCATGCTAGTGCAGGTCTCGGGTTACAGTGAGTACAATGCTGCAATATTTATGGCGAGTGTGTGTCAGTGTGTTAACAAGGAATGTCTGCTTTCTTTAGGTACGATGAGGAGCGCCTCAAGGCCCAGACAGAAAGGTAAAACTGCAGGGGTTTGTGGGTCAGCAAACTGTCAAGTGGTACTCAAGTGTCCAGTGGCCTTTACAAGAGGCCATGAACCCTGCAGCCCAAACTTAACCCTTAAACACACACACATACACATGCACACACACACACACACACACACACACTTTATCACACTGTACTTTCCTAGGCCTAAAATAACAAAATAATTTTTTTAAATGATGAATATGTTCAAATTCATACAACAATAACACAATGTTTTGCTGCCTCCATGTTTTTAAACTCACAATAAAAGGATGCATCATCAATTTGTAGAATAAATGCTGCATTACTAAAGTAATTAGGTACAGATATTATAAAAAACTCAGTCAAGGAGATTTTAGCCCTGTACACTTTCCATTACACATCACTCTAAAGTGTTCTTTCATTTATAGGCTTGAGCAAGACCCAAAACAGATGGAAAAACCAGTGCCAGAAAGGTAAATATACTCTATCTCACTTTCAAGTGACTGATTAACAAATATATTTTCCATGTAGAATGACATGTAGTGTTTCAGGTTTGAATAAATTATATGTTTAGTAAACACAGTGTTGTGAAAATATGTTTTTTTAAACATTTTTTAAAATATTTAATCCTCATATGAATTTCAATATCAAAATATCTATATTAAATGTCCATATCAGAAAATTGTGCTAGTGTAAAATTCACTTTCAGATTAATAGATGCAATCATATACAAAAATATGGGTTCCTCTGGGCAAATTTCTATTTATATATAAGTTTATATTTAGAATTATATATATATATATATATATATATAGATAGATAGATAGATAGATAGATAGATAGATAGATAGATAGATAGATAGATAGATAGATAGATAGATGGTTGATAAACAAGCTCAACAAACATGCACAGTAGGTATAATGGTCAGGTGTTCACATATTTATGGCCCTGTAGTTTGTATTCACGTTCTTCTTTTTCCATATTACTGTACATGCCAGCTACAGTGTGGAGACAGAAATTTTTTTTTAATTATTAACTAGAGAATGTATTTATTTTAAGAGTCACATGGTGTCTGTGTATTAAATATTTTCACAAAAAAAAAAATATATATTTATATTTCATTGTGTGCATTATTTTTTGCATTCTGATGTTTACCATGTGGAGTTTTGACATGGCAGGTAAATATTTTTCATGGCAGGTGAACCAAAAGGTTCAAGCATTGATTGCCTGTGTTATTTTACAGGCCTGTGTCAGTGGCTGCAGAGGCCTGTCCATGAGTTTAGGTAAGAGCACATGTACGAGCACATGTTCAGTTCCAAGACACCTAAAGACTGTAAGATTTCAGCAATCTTATCAGTTTATTGCAAGCCACACTCTGCAACATGTATCTAATAATTTTGGATATGACATGAAGTTTGATGTACGTAGACTGTACAATGATTACATCCACTGAACCATAAGCTATTATGCAAGTCAATATACTAGAATAAAACATTGTCACTATATGTCATTCATATGCACTGTGGTAGTGGTACACAATGAAGCATAGCAAGAATCAAGCCCCTGCATTGATTAGCGCATCATTTCTTGCTGCATTCTTGTTGGTTGGTATGAAGACGACGGTCAAATAAGCAATCACATTTTGAGATGCTTATCATCTAAATTTCCAGCACTGTTGGAATTTTTTCCTTGGCAAATTTTAGTCACCAGACCATGATAATTACAATGTTTGAACCTTTCTCACAGTGTGATATAGGACCAGCGTTTTAAAGCCATGACCAAAGATACCATCATGTTTCTTCCATGTTGGTGACCTTTTGTCCGAGAAAGCCCAAAATCACTCAGTGTAAACCCTTCATTACACTTATATTTTATGTGTTGTATGGCTGCTGCAAAGATCGTCCATTATTTTTTCACTCAAATATTATTTTGCATTTTTCTAATATTATACATTAAAAATGGGTTAACTCTACAAACTGTAGTGCACAAATTAATTTTCATCAAACACCTACACTTAATATCCAACAGTTCAGATATTCATTCATTGTATATGAATTTGGTTTTCAGTTTCGAAATTTGTATATTTGCTTTTTTGTGCAAAATAAATCAGGTACCATTTAAGCTTTGGTGTCTAATATCGTTCTCACCCACAGTAGTTACACTTAAAGCATCTGATTAAACATATAGCATCTGAAAAAGGGGGATGAGCTCAGCTACTCGTACACATGTTGAGACAGAGCTAAATTTATGCAAATTTAATATAAAGCACTAAAATACCTTGCTGAGTGAGTTGAATACCAACCTTACTGCCCTTGCAATGTAATTTATGAAGCTAAAGTTGGCTTCTTATATTTGGTTCCTACTTAAACAGAACCCCTATTCTCAGTCTGCCTATCATGACATGCAGAAACAGCATACAAGATCCAACAAATTTTAAATTTACATAGATACATAGTATTTATATGTATTTAAAACAAAAAGCTTTGAATATTCATTTTTGATTACCAGCTGCATTCTGAGTGTTGCTATAGCAACTGCTAAACCTGGCTAAGCTTTCTTGTACCTCCAGCAAGCTTTCACCTGGTTAACATTCATCACAGACCAGCAGTTTGACAGTTCTCTCACAGTTACATGTATAACCATATATATGATATTCCATCGCCTATTTATTCCAACAAAACAACAAGGGAGACCATTTACAGACACTCTGATTTGTCCTCCGTCACTTTATTGATTACTGTTTTACCCACCACAGATATGCACCATTTGAGTATGTAGAAAAGGATGTGCCTTTGCAATAACATTATAATTTGTGTACTTGTTTTGAGTATGTTTCTGGTCTAAGTGTTGACCAACTGTCTCTTGAGATTCAGTTCAGGGACAGACATCTTGACATTTTCCTTTAAAATTCTCTGATATAGTTCAGAATTCATTGTTTAATCATTGATGGCCAGTCGTCCAGGCCCAGATGCAGCAAAACAGGTCCAAATCAGAACACTCCAACATGTTTCACAGATGGGATAAGGTTCTTATGGTAAAATGTAGTGTTTTTTATTCTCCAAATGTAAAATTCTTCCATTATCCTTCTGTTTTGTCCAAATGATCTGTAGCAAAATGTAGATGATCAGCAATATTTTGAAGGGAGAGAAGTTTCTTTCTCCATGCTACCCTGCCAAACACACCACTGCTGTTCAGTGTGCTCCTAATGGTGGACTAATGAACATCAATATTCACCAATGTCAGACAGGCCTTCAGTTGTTTAGAAGTTACCCTAGGTTCCATTGTAACCTCTCGCACTTTTACACACCTTGCAGTCTGGGATATCTTTGATGGTTTACTACTTCTGGGTAGGGTTATAATGATTTAAGAGTCCAAACTCTTAAAGATGGTCTTGTAGCCTTTTCCGGCTTTATGGGCATCAACAACTATTTTTCTGAGGTCCTCAGACACCTCCTTTGTTCAAGCCATGATACACATCCACAAATGTGTTGTATGTGTGATCAGGCTTTGCTGGATCTTAGTTCCTCAAATAAAACTTTTCTCCCACTCACACCTGATTGTCATCCCATTGATTGAAAACACCAGACTCTGATTTCATGATATCATGATATGATAATCCTAAGGATTTGCCACACACATATACTTTTTGTTTCATTTATTTAACTAAGTTTAATTCATCTACTTTTAGGACTTCTTAAAAATCAGAATGTGTTATAGGTTACATTTATACAAAAATATAGATAATTTTAAAGGGTTCACAAACTTTCAAGCACCACTGTACTTGTAGTTAACCTCCACATGTGTGCATATTTTGATAACACACTCTTCAGCTTTTGGCACAGAAAATGGTTTAAACATAAGACAGAAATGATTGTTGTCATGGTTTGTTCATTCTGCTGCTGACATCATGTCACACTGTGGTATGCTACCTCAACTAGTAATATCTAAGCTTCAAACAAACACAGGATATGCTGAGCAGCCATCTGACATGTCTGTGCATAGTTGTAAGCAAGAGTAACAGCAGCCTAAGGAATTTGCCAGCAACATTTTTCCTGCTTTAATTGTCAAGTGTATATAAAAACAGTGAGAAGAAGAGAAAGCATGAGTTAAAAGAGGAAGAAATTTTCAGATGCTAATAAAAAAGAATGTTTCTTTATATTTTCCTTTGTCTATTATTACATCTGATATAAGGACCTGAAATCATTTAGTGACAAATATACAATAAAAGATTTTATCACATTTATTTATATTGTTTTTAGTTGGTAAAACCCCACCATATCAAATGTCCTCCATGTGAAAATGTGGCCGTTAAACTGATTCAGATTCTGATAGGATCATGTAAGGCCATGACTGTAGGTGGGAGCACCCATGCTAACGGCTGTAATAGTAGAGGCCATGCAGTTTAATGACCAATGGGCAATATGCCATTTTAAGACCACTCCACCCCCCTGAACGGACGAGCCCAGGCCAGTGGAATTTTTCAAAGACTCCACTGCACTGTGTGTTACATAAAACACATCTGCTCCCCTCTTCAGAACACCAGCCAGAACACCATTTCAGATCAATGCTATTTTTTGCTGGTGCATGGGTTACTGCCACGCAATGTCCAGAGCTCATATACACACTATCTCTCTCTCTCTGTCTCTCTTTCCACATGTCCTCTCTCACTCTCTCTTCTGTGATTTATCTTTTATTTTTGAGTGTCCTGCCTGTCACAGATCACTGATCAGGACACTGGCGTATATGTCACCTTGCTGTCAGTGCCCATACAGGGAAAACTTACTTAAATGCCACTGTGACTGGCCTGGCACATTTACCCAGGTTCTGGAACACAAAATTCACAAGAAGAAATGCATCAAGAGAAAGTGCATGTACGTATTGTGATGCATTGGTCTAAACGAGGAAAACAACTATAACTAAAAGTTAGGACTGAATATAATACGTATGAGCAAATTTTTTTGTCTTAATAAAACACAAAAAGAATTGCATTGTTTTTTGTATATTGTCCTATATTGCACTACCATGTAATTGTTCCTCTAGTAATATTTTACAATAATTAGAATAATCTAAACTAACCTAATTATGATTATTATGATTATGTCTAACCCATTTGTAGGTAGTTGTACCATAGAGGTTGATGTTCTTTACCTGTGTTAACCTCTACTTTAGCTCAGTTTTGAGGTATCAATGAGTTGATTAGCTGGACCAGGTGTGCTGGGAGCAGGGAAAACCCTACAATTTGGGTGGCAATGAGCTTCCAGGAGCAGGATTGGAAAACACTGGTCTATGGTATAGGCAGGACTATTTTTTCCAAGATCTTCACAGTGTAGACAGTGTTCAAGTATAAAAACAGAAAGTAAACCATGTAATAATGATTGATGTCTCCTGAGGCTTTGGTTAAAGGTTAGCCCTAGTTCAGTAAAAAAAGCACATTTTTATCATTTTCACTTCAACAGTAATAAGTCAGCCAGGACCTGTTAATGTTTAAAGTTTGCTTCTTTAGTTCTGCACTAAAGCTTAAAAGCTAATGTAGCTAACAAGTAAGAGGAGCTTCGGCCCCACCAAAAAAGTTCTTTAATGTCTACATTTACACAAGTTTAAACAAAACTCACTCAGTTTTGACCCACTTTACATATGAATATTTTGGGTTGTTTTAAGTCCAATACATTTACAATAGATTTACTTAACAATAGTACTTTAAACTTCCAAAAGGTTGTCTTACAACCCCAAATCAGAAAACGTTGGTACGGTATGGAAAACTAAACAATTGTGATGACTGGTCTGCCTGCAGTCCCAACCAGTCTCCAACAGAGAATGTGTGGCGCATTTTGAAGCGTAAAATGCGACAACAAAGACCCTGTACTATTGCCCACCTTTGCATGAAGAATGGGTGTCACGGATTGGTAGTGATGCAGGAGACAAATGCAGGTAAAACTGAAGATGTTTATTAAGAACTCCAATCTTCAAGGGAGAATCCAGCTCATATACGTAGTCCAGGCAAAAAGGGTCAAAACACACGGCAAACAGGTACATCCAAGATTAGGCAAAACAAAGTCAAAATTTAGGCAGAGTTCAAAAACACGGCAAACGGGTATAACAAGGGCAAATGCAAAAATCAGAATCCAAAGACAAAGCTAATCAAAACCAGAAAATCCAAATACTAACTATAACGCTCAGAATCGCAGGTAACTGACGAGACTTCGCGTCCTCCTGTTGGTCTGGTTCCCTTTTAAAGACCTGCCTGATTTGTCCTCATGAGTTTCAGCTGGGAGGGGCGTGGCACCTAGTATTCAGGAGAGGCCGACCTTGCACGCCCTCTAGGGGGAGCCTCAGCTCCCCTTACAATGGGACACTTCATCACTTGGTGTCTTCAGTCCCTAAACGTCTTTTAAGTGTTGTGAAAAGGAATGGCAACATTATCCCAACCTTTTTTTTGGAATGTATTGCAGGTCTGAATGACAGGAAATGATGTATATTCACAAATGAAATGGAGTTGACCAGACAAAACATGACATATTTTGTGTTCATATTGTCTACAATGAAATATAAGTCAAAGTTAATTTAGAAATCACTACTTTAATTTATTTTATTTGCGTTTTTCATACTATCCCAACTTTTTCTGATTTGGGGTTGTAGATGTTTTAGTCAATATTTTAAGTACTTTGGCAACCACAAGAAGATATTATCTTGGTAGACCGACTACAATGGGGGTAAATTGTGTAAATTTGCCAAAGTGGTCCTTAAAGTAAAATTACTTTGTCATGTATAGAAACCATTACATGCTTATACAGCTACATACATAAAAGGCAGTAGCACTATGGGTGATGATGATGGTTATAATACATTGTTTTGTCTTCATTTACAGTTAACCACATTCACAAAGGATCTGCATGGACACCAAGAGTTATGTGACCTTTCTTTGTACCTAACACTTCATCTTCAACCTTTTTCAGTCCAGCTACTAATTTTCATTCATCTGTCTGAAGAGGACCTGCTGAATACACTCCAATAACACAGCTGTTCAAATGGAAAAATGGAAGAAAAAAAGGGACTGTGTCTAAAAACAAAGTGGACTCTATTGTGTAATATTTATTTTCTTTTTCTTGAACTGCAGCATCTGTGACAACTCAGGCAGCTTGTGTGAAGAAGAACTGACTCTCTGATATATTACTTTTTGGACCAAATTGAGCGATTCTCTGATGCCTGATTTCAAGTTGTTTCAAACCTACAGTAGATGTACAACCAGCCCTCCAGTGGATGATCCAGCCTTCCCTCTAACCATCCAAGGAGCACAGTTTTTATGTAATGTTGCAATTGGCCAAGTGTAGGCCTGTAGTGTATAAGTAGTGTGAAATTTTATGGTTTTTATTCAAGGAGCTATTTGTCACTGTTGTAACTAAACCACTTATCTCCAATATCTAACTTTATGAGAGAAGGGGAAACATTCTTAACTCTTAATGTCCTCTTGGACCATTTCTATTGGTCCTTTAGTCAGGAACTGTAAAGGACACCAAGTTTAATATGGTTATAAGGTTTTGATATGACACTGACATATTGCAAAGTCGTCTGCATTTCTCTTAAAGAAAGAGAGGAGAAGAAATCTTTTAATTACATGCATACTAACAGTTGTGAAATCAAGAACTCACTGGGGAGCATCTCATGGTAGATAGCCATGTTTAGTGTTGTGCTGTGAGAACACTTTAGCTAATTACAGCAATGTCTATAGTTACTGATGTATATGCCATCAGTGGGTTAATATTGTGTGTACACTAGCTGACATACCAAACATCATTTACATGAGCAGATCTGACTTTGCTACTGTACTGTATAGTAGTAATGAGTGCCAAGGTCTATGGTGGTACTCTCACATAGCCCATTGGGCTATGTGGACTGTAAGAAATGCTGTATAATGTATCCTGACCTCCTGTCAGTTGGTTCACTTGGAGAAGCGCCTCTTTTTTCTGTACAAGGTTTCCAGTCATGCTGATGTTGCAACAATATATTCAATATTGTTTATAGAAAACATTCAGTGAGTGTAGAGATTTCTTTGATCAAAACTAATTAATTATTAATCATTTTTTATTATTGCATACACAAAATACTATAAGGTAAACATGGCATGGCCACTTGGTTGCCAAATTTTAGCACCCATTATAAGCTCTTTATATACTCTCTACAAAATAAAGGTGCCAAAGGTGATAAAATAGAAACACTTTCAATGGATGGGTCTTAAATAAAATTGTTTTAAATAATCCCATAATGTAGAGGTTTTATACACTCTTAAAAATCTTTGATTTCTGTATGGTATGGATATGGGAAGGTGTTTTAAGGTTCAGAGATTTTTTTTTTATTTAAGCATGACATGCACAGTTATGTTACATAAACTATGTCTTTTTTCCATTTTTGGATATTTTACATCATCATAAAACATGTAAACATGCTATAATATACACATACACAGAAAATTGCTGATGAATACCCTGCTCACTCAGGTCATTCTCCACCTCTTATAAATGAGCTTAACAGCAACTCATTAGATCGTTACATGGCATGGTAATGAGCTGGGACACTCATGGTCAGACACCCAGAGATCCAACATTTCAGTATATTTAAAATGTGATACTTTTACATTAGACTGCTTTTTTAAAAGTGTTAAGAGCAATATTAGGCCATTTTGGGGGCACAGAACTAGCTTCTGCAATTGCTTTCACTCTTGGCATCTCAACCTGCGACTCGCTGTAAAAATACAGTTCACTTAAACAGCCTGCTGCAAACTACAAACTCTACCTTAAACTCCACAAACACAAACAAGTCTTTAATACACAAATTAAGTTTAGTTCTTCCTTTTTTATTTAAGTTTCAGTCCTGCAGTTCAACAATCCTAAAATAAAGGATACTTCATTTCATAAGTCACACATAGGAGCAGGGGTCACCAATCTTATCTACAAAGGGCTGGTGCGGCTGTAGATTAATGACTTGGTCTCAAACAACTGATTTGTTAGCTGAACTGAACTCCCAAAAAAAGCGCTTTGCAGGTAACATTGGTGATCCCTACATTACATATTTAACTTGCCAATGGCTGAGGAAGTATCAGATTAAAATTATGAAAATAAAAGCACCACCTTCCAACGTATTACTCAACAGTGCTTGCATTTGCAGCTATTACCATAAAGTTAGCTAGACTTTTAATTATGCATTGGAAGGTGTTTTTTTTTTTTTAAACAGAGCCACCCTATTGTACAATATTTACTGATCATACTATTTGTACAGTGTATTGTAAGTAAAACATTTGTATTATATGATCAATTTCATAAATATGATGTGAATATTGTCAAAATGAATGTTGGAGTAGACATAAAATGTAATAAAGTATAAACATAAATATCTGCTCAGTTAATGTATTGTTTAACATCCTCCGCAAAAAAGACAAAAAAATAAAAGGGAGCAAATTTAGACATTGTAAATTTCTGTAACATTTGATACATTGCATCATCATAAATTAGCTCTTGTTGTCACTTCAGTGTGTGCTGGCATCATTAGAAATCCTCTGTTCATAATTCAGCCTTGGTTACAAAGCTCTCAATGCAAGAAGTAAATTTAGAAAAACTAAAAAGGATTATTAAGTTATGTTACAAGCTAAAATATTCATGTACACCACTGCTAGCTTACCACTAGTATAACATTTCAAAATTCCATAGGGGCGCTTGCCGAATTTAGCTTCACCTTAGGTAAGCAGATAAACAAAGGCTACTTTTAAAGCCGTAGAGTAAAAAAAAATCTGCATTAAACATTATGTGATGACATGCATAGGTAGCACACACTCATTATTTTATTTTACTGATTTAACTGCATCTGATTCTTAGTGTAAAGTTTTAAAGAGCCATGTGGAAAAACCTCTTACTTCTTACTATCTAACGCATGTCTACATTATAGCACCCAACCACCAACTTATCTCCTTCCTTTTCCACAGTCCTATGTCTCTAATCACCAAATGATTCAGTTTTTCAGAGTTCTCTCCTCCTACCCTCATATAATAGGGACCTTAAGCAACACTGGAAGCAGTGATAGCTATAGCTGGTAGAAAAACACGTGGTGTTCTGGACTAAAGTGACTTATAGCTGCTGTAGCAAACAACAGAAACATTAATTGCTATAATGTGAAGTTTACTGACATAATTTCTTATTTTCTACAAATTTCGAATTATAATTTAATTTACACCAGGGAAAAAACAGTATTTTCTATTGAGTTCAGTACAATTTTTTTCAAAGCACGGTTAATTTAATTTAGTTACATTTCTGTAGTCATCTCTATAGCCACAGGCATGCTTTCTCATCTTTTAACCATGTGTAAAATGTTAAAAATGTTAAACAGTTAATGAGAACATGAGAAATTATTAAATAGCCAATGTTTTTATAGTTGATTTGGTCTATTATAGTCCCACAGGCCCTTATTACTAACTAGTATTATTACTGCTCTTTGGAAAGAAGATTCTGACAACCAGTCAGTATAAACACTGTAATTTTTTTAATGTCTCTTATTAAATTAGATGTTGGCAAACATTCTCAGAGTTATTCTCCATTACATGGTGTCAAACAAGTCAGGCACGTGTAAGTCAGGCCAGTCTGAGTCACCTGGAGAATGGCAGTTTATGTGGATAAGAGAGATAGCAGGCTGGTGGTAGCCCAAGAGGGACAATAGGATAAGGGTGAAGGAGCAAACAAGCATGTGCATACAGTGTTAGCAGTCAGCAAAGAGTTAATTATAGGTTAAGTTTAAGTTCAAGTTTGAAAATGCATGCTTAACCCCAAGTGACTCCTGAGAGTCAGACCCAGTGAGTGATTAATAGACCAAACATGAATGTAATGGATAGCATTATGGCATTCAGGTAATATTTACATTAGACAATCATTTCAACAGGTCTCTGTAGGCTAGGGATCAAGAAACACTTTTAGCTAATCAGGGGCTCAGTTTGAGTCAGGCTCAACATTTGTGCTCATGATCGAGACACTTAAGCCAAATTTAGAACAGTTGATCCTTGTGGGTAGCTAAAATACAGACACATAGAACTACTTTAAATGGAGTGCATGTAAAGCGTTGCATTTAAGAATTCAGTCAAAGTTAACTAATTTAGCAGGTGATTTATAGGTATTAAGCTAAATAGGGACTGTCAAGAAACAATGGGCCTCATTCACCAACATGTCTTGGGACCATTTTAGGAATCTTTTTAGAACCTTTAAGAACATGTTTTAAAAGATGGTGAATGACTTTTTGAGACCCTTTATAATAACAAATTTTAGAAAAAACCTAGAAAGATGAATGAGGCCCAGTTTTAGCCACTAGTTTTAGCCACCAGTTTTAGCCACAAGAGCTAATAATCAGCTCACCCTCAGTGAGTGGTAGGACCTATGACCATGGTTGAGGCACATCATTGCATTAGGTTACAACAGGTTAAATAGCAGTTAGCATGACCATAGCAAAACTAACAGGCAGGGTGACACACATAAAGCTGGAAGCAACTGTTAAAATTACAACAGGGTGTTGATCTTGTAGTTAGACAAACATACAATTCAAGGTATTGGTGAATGTAATGTGTATCTTATGAACTCAACAGAGACAGTGATGTTAGGAATCAGCTAAGAACTATTCATGGGTTGTGACCAAGTTGGTGATCATTGTCACAATGACTGAGGCACCTAATTCCAGGGGTGATTCCCTGTAGGTGGCCAATAGACCACTGTATAAGCCAAATGGCATGCACATGTAATATGTAGCACTGTAGCATTTAGTTAACTACAGTATGTTCTCAGCCCAGGAGGTCCCATAAATATGTATGTAGGTATAAAACAAAACACCATGTGTCACATTGCTATCTACATCTGGAATCCTGCAGCTTGTAACTGTTGATGCAACTCCACAGGACATCTCATTAACAAAGCCATAACACAACCTGAACAAAGTTATTGCCCTTCATGTCTGCAGTGTTTTCTGTACACACAGTTCTGCTCTAGTGAAAAAGCATGAAATTGTGATGGCCATCTTTCTCAGAAAAGAAATGGCTATAATAATAACAACAGTAATATATTAAATTAGCTATCAAATCTGTTGAAGGATAAACATTATTTTACATTGCAGTCTTAAAAATACAGGCCCTCATTCACCAATTTAACCAGTTAAAAAAAACCTTGAGAAAGGTCCTAAGAAATGTGCACCTGAGATTCATAACATTATCTTAAATGCCAGAGCTGATCACAACTGTGTTCTTATAATGGTGAATCCCAAGTGTTCTCTTCTTCAACATGTTGATGTTTTTAAAAAGTGATATTAAGCTTATATTCAAAATTTGTCCTAGAAGATGGGTTTCTTCCTCAGGACATGATCTGCAACATCTTGCAGCAGTAGTACATATGTCACTGGATGAGTAGACCTAGGGTGCAGAAAAAGGCCTGCATTCCTATAAATAGCACAGGTCACTGATTATTAAGAAGTGAAAGTGACTATTTGTCATTGTGAACACACTCAAGCACCACAACGAAATGTGACCTCTGCATTTAACCCATCACACGTGCACACATGGAGCAGCGGGCAGCTATCAAATCCTAAATTAGAAAACACTGTTGAATGTCAGAATATTTGTGTGAATCATAGTGAGTTTAAACAAGACTTTTCCTCTTGAAATGGTTGGTGAATGAGGCCTATTGTTTTTGGCTTGAATGTATGGTTTTGGGGAAAATGTGTAGTTGGTATAAGGGCGTTTTGTGTGTCAAAGTGTTTGCAGTGGGTTGAGGGCCCAAAAGACAAAATGATGCATAAAGAACGTAGGTAGGCTTCAGATCTTTCTCATCATACGTTATTTTAGTACCAAACTACTAAGTGAGGAGGTGAATAGGTGGAGTTACTTCCTTGTTACTTCCTGACAGGCCAAATGAAACACCCTAAAGATCCAGCTTCAGCCCACAGGCTCTAATTTAGGCAGCCCTGGAACAGAAGCAAGTCATTGTGGTTCTTTGACCTTTAAAAGGTTCTTAACACTTTCACATCTGGCTGTTGTTCATATGCACAAATTCCATGCATGTACTCATAGCAATACATAAAAGGCAGAGCTTTATCAAAGCCCCGTTTAGGCATGACACTGCCCTTCCCTGCTAATAAACCCTTTAATGTTTACAAACAGGCTGTAGATAAAGGATCATAAACAGTCACAATCATTTTTCCACAAAGGAACCTATAAGCGAATGCTAATGGCTCCTCTCCCAGCCAGCAGGGTGAAAATCATAGTGTCATCTGTCACCTTTGGACCTCGGGAACTTTGGGTTCTAAGATCAAGAGACACAATGGTTCAGGTTTGTTAAAATGGCATCACGTTGCCACTAACGTCTGTCACTTCTGACTTAAGCATGACCAGTCAGGATGGATCACATGTCCGCGAGCCACGCTAGTATTCCAGTTGGTTGCATTAGAAGCATCTGTGACGCGGTGGCACCCTTCTCACCCACACACACACTCACGGAAAGTGACAAATATAGTGCTGGGGCTGGTCCATAGGAATCTGTCTAGGCATGGAATGTTTGAATCCTTGCAAGTGAAAATTCCCCCCTTAATGTACAAGCCACTCAAGTTAAGGATTTGGAAAGGCTTTGATAAGCAGGCAAAGGGTATGATTAAGCAATACATTTTAAAATCTATAGAAATACCATTTAATTACAATTAAAAAATAACTAATAACTTCAAAACTTTTTATATTAATACATTTTAAAGATTAGTACATTCTTTTCTTCTTTTATTATAACTTCAGAGTTTTGTTACAACAGCAGTATAGATGATATATGTCTGCTTTATTTACTGAATTCCTTTTTTTACTGACTAAGGGATCAGCACAATATGTTGAACGAATGATTGTGTTTTGTTGTTTACAGATCCCTTTACATAAATGACAGGGAACTGAAATAACTGCACCTTAATTTTGTTGTACAATGCTATAATGTCAATAAAGATTCTGATTCTGAATTTGATTCTATAAGCCAGGGTATGAAAATGGGGGCTCTGGGAGAGTCCATGACTGGTAATAGAGTATTAAAACCTGGTCTCTGGAAAAAGTTCAGCTAGTCAATTCCCCCCATTTTACATTTTTTTTTGTTTCCAGCCTTCAGTTAACATATAATCTGTTTGTTTCATTGGCCCCCTTACCCCTAGAGTGTCACTGGATATTTTACACACTTCATAAAACCTAAAGGATCTGTAAGCAAAGATCTGGACTTGACTAAGAAACTGATTTAAGTCGTATGTTGCCTGACTTAAGACTTGATTTGCAAAAGTTCATCCTGGTGAAAAAGAAGAAACCTGATTCAGTTATAAATGCCAACACTAATGCATGAAAGACATAAAAACTATGAAGCTTTTTTGGGTTGTTTCACCCAAATAAAGCAGATAGTGCTTTACTTCTGTCAGATTGCAGAATTTTCTAATCTCAGTGAAAGGCTTGTTATCCAAAGCTGTGCTGAACTTGACACACTAACTCAATGTGATGTTGTCATCTAACAACAGGACTAAACAAAAATTCTCCACTGAATCTTAGACTAGATTGAGACTTGTTTGAATCAACTCATGACCATTTCTCTCTGTCTGTGGGCCCTTTCTTTAATTCCTCATGTCTCATAAGTAAATAATGCTTATATTAGCTTTATTATAGGCACCAAACAATATATAGCAGTGCTAGTTAATGTAAATAAACATTAAAATTAATAACTCCATGATAACACTGATGAAGTATTAACATATCCATATCATAACTAGTAGATAAACAGAACACTAAAACAGATAAAGAATAATTGGTTTTAGCAAATATTATAAATAAGTATTACTGTTAAATATTAAAAACCTGCATATGCATGTAGCTTGAAATTTGAATCTGTACCATGCACTTCAAACTGTGCTGCCTTTTTCATAGTATAGACAGATATACATTTTCACTCAGGACTACATAATCAAAATTATATCAGCTGTAAAAATTTCTGAGCAGCACAGCCTGCTGGAGAAAAGCACCTACACTACACTGGCCAAAGATCAGGGTAAATGACATAGAAACACTAAAAAAGGCCACAAAGCCTCGTCTCTAGAATCTAAGGAAACTACACTGTATGTTTGTTGATATTATGATTAAATGATGGCATTTGGTATGTTGGAGAAGTGACAGCTCAGCCAGAGTAAAGCGATACATAGACACGAGACACAGAGAGCGCAGACTGATGTTCGTGCCAAAATCAAGGACAGCTTTTACTGACCTGCTCCAAACGCACCTCTCACATGGTCAAGCACCCATTACATCTAAGCTTTGTGCCACATGTGGTCAAATAATGAAGAACTCTGTTTTCACCTTTAACCTGTTATTAATAAAAGTATGGCTTTTGTAATCGAATGATTATTGTTCCTGACCTTCTTCCTGTGTGGTTTTTATGTTATTTTGTGTGTGAAAAACACCCAAACACCTTGATAGTGTATTTTCTTCTTTTAAAGAAAAAGATGGCACAATCCTGAACACACCTTACTACATGACATCAGATAATAGCACATTCTGTTTACCACCTTTTGTCTGGCACTGAAAATAGGGGTTTATAACAAAGCCACACATTCTGGAAAAGCAATGCTCTATAAAGTGTTGAGTTTACTTACAATATATTTATTATTATTCACTTTGTCTACAAATCTTTATTTTGAAGGTGTTTGAGTAAAATCTCAGTTAGTCTAAAAGCCTGCTTAAAATTTGACTTATTAGCAATTATAGGCTTTTTATTACTATATATACTACTATATATATTTTTAACAGTATGGTGAAATCACACACTATATTTAACATGTTCAAAAGTTTAAATCATCTTCACCACCAATTTACGACAGAACAACCTACAAAATGTTGCATTTACTACTTTGACCTTTGGATACATGATTTTAAAAGTAGTATACAGTTGTTCCAAAAGTATAGTAACAATACAGGCTCACC
>JBBPDA010000041.1:33312408-33329113 GCA_037974385.1 Arnoldichthys spilopterus | reverse complement strand
CTGCTGAATGTGGACATACGTCCAACAAGTCAGTGTGGTCATCTTTTTTGCTGTGTGTGTGTGTGTGTGTGTGTGTTACAGTTAACACAGGTGTAAAGACGTACAATTATCTTGACAGACGGTATTGCCGTTATGCAAACCCTGAGTCATAAACTTTAGGGCGCCACTCACTGATCTACAAGGTTCACTTCCTATATCACCATAGGGTTCAGTTAAGACGTTCCATTTGGCATAGAAATAATTATTTTAATCTCATTCTCAAAAAAAGCATACCTACTCTGCCTTGCGCTTTTTTAAGTCATACCCGCCCATGTAGGCGCTATCATAATTATAAATCTGTCATTACTAGGAAAGTGATATGGAATCCTTTATAGACTGGAACGCCTTCTTCTCTGCCCTTTCAATCATACTTCCAAATAAACTTTCCCGCAATCACTTTATCCATACAAAGACTATCTGCTAAGCTACGTGATTTGCCATGAAACTCTGTATTTCCAGCGTTAAATTTTGTAAAGAGCACACACAGACACCAAAAAAAAACCCTAAACGCCCCTTTTACAGATCCAGCCACGTGGCGACGGACGAGAGACAACAGGTGCAGAACTGGCCATTCTGCCCCGGTGCACATTCAACCATGTGATTGGACGTAACCGATGCGCAGCAGACCATGATTGGTTATGGGAAGGGGGGGCATTGACGCGGGCTGCGCATGCGCGAGCCGGTGACTGGCTCGCGTCAGGCAACTCGCCTGTATATATTGCGGAAAGTCAAGTCCATCAATGAAATAGTAAGAAAGAGGGGAAGAGAAGGGGTGAAAAGGAGGAGAAGGAGAGAAAAAGCATTCCCAGGCGTTTCTTTCTACCCCCGAGCAAGTTGTCCGGCGCGTAGGGCAATCTCTGTGTCGACGTCAGCTTTACAAAGACCAAGAGAACGAAAACAAAATGAAGTTCATCATCGGAATCGGAGGGTACGTTTTTTTATGCGGTTTCACATAATTCTCAGCGCTGTAATTGTTTTCCATAGCTGTGATGGAATGAAATGTAATGTAATGTCATTGGATGTTAATCAACAAGGACGTTTTTCTTGTACATTTATATATTCAGTGTGACCAACGGTGGGAAAACCACTCTGACGAAAAGGCTTGAGAAGATACTACCGAATTGCTGTGTGGTACATCAAGATGACTTCTTCAAGGTATTGAACTATTAAATATCGTTTTTATTGATTTGACATCAGTCATCAGTCTGGAAAGAAGTTATGATCTTAGCTTGGTTCTGAAGACTCCATACAGCAGCTGAGTAATATATAACTATGAACCTCTTAAAGAGGCATCTGTAACAAAGTAGACAAACAGCATTGTAAGGGACTGTACAGGTAAAGTTAGCTTTATAGGATTTATCTGTTGTGTTTGTGGGTGTGTTGTCCCTGTTGTCCATGCCATGTGGTTCTTACACTCCTATGCTGATGTTCTCCTGGACAGCCAACCTCAAAGAGACATGAAATGAATGTCTTTAGCTACCTCTGACTAACCTCAGATGCAAACAGGGATTTGGAGGTAGTGGACATTCATTTGTGTGTTTCATATGTATAATTTCACTAATTGTATTCTCATGGCCATTCATTTTTTATCCCATGACTGAGTTGAATTATCTACACTACAGCACCACAGCTAAATACATATTTACTGATCTCTCAAGGTCCTTTTTCATACCTCACCAGCCAGTAGCTCACTGTCTTTAGTGACTCCACTTACTCAGTGATTTACTGTGAAAATGCCAATTTGTGCATTTAATAACAGTGTGAACCAAAATATCTATGAAATCTGCCTACCAATCTGTCTGCAATCATCAAACTCACTCCACCCTTGTAAATTCAGCTGGCATCTCAAGGCCTAATTGCCCAACTGAGATTCAGTTAAACATCTATGGCTGACTGACCTATGCTGAAGAAAGACAGCCATATTTAGCCTGAGGGCTTGGCATTAAATGTCCAGGTGGGATCAGCACTGCGTGAGCGATCTGCAGCAATGTTTTATTGGTCACTGTTATTGCAGCCCCAAGATCAAATAGAGGTCGGGGAGGACGGCTTTAGACAGTGGGATGGTAAGAGTGGCTTTCGGCTGTAGGAAAATACAACAGTAATGTATTACTCATCTTTCCATGACCATTTCGATTTTACCTTTGCACTTTTGCATTATTGGATTTTGATCTAAAACCTACAAAGATTTTATCATTTAATTTGACTTTAAATGTTATAACAAAATAACATTTAACTGTTAACATATTAATATAAAAAAGAAAAGAAAAAAAAGAAGAAAAAAAAGTATAACGAAGAAAAAGTGTTATTGTATCACTAGCACCATTATCAAGGTTTGTAAGACGTGGCCTGTTTTTTTCTGTTGCCCTTGTGCAGTGATCACAGCTCTGGACATGGAAGCCATGGTGAACACCGTAAAAGGCTGGATTGAGAACCCGGTGAAATTTGCTCGCTCTCATGGTGTGACCCTGTCACCCTTCGCTGATGGGTCTGATCCTGGGAGAGAAATCCACATACTTCTTGTCGAGGGCTTTCTTCTCTATAATTATCAGTAGGTTTGATTTCTGTGATTAGTTTGATCATGGTAAACATTTCTTGGCCAACAGCATGCTGTAAACAATTGTTTACATTTTTCTTGCAGACCTCTGATTGAGATCTTCGACAAGTGCTACTATGTTACCATTCCATATGAGGAGTGCAAAAGAAGAAGAAGGTAGGATTTATAGCCACTTGCAGTGATTTAGTCTAGCGGGTTTCTGATTCAGTCAGAGAGGGAAGCCCTTGAGTAAATCTTGAGTTGGGATTCTCTGTTAAGATGTGGTCTGATTCATAGAGACACTTTTTCCACACAGTCAGAATTTTACCATTCGTCATGTTAATTTCTCTCCTCTTTTGTTGCCATAGCACAAGAACCTATACCGTTCCTGACCCTCCTGGTCTGTTCGACGGTCATGTGTGGCCCATGTACTTGAAACACAGAAAAGAGATGGAGGACAACTGCAGAGTTATTCGTAAGTGTCTATTGCTAATTAACCAGCAGTGTTCCTATTGTGGAGTAACACAGGATTACTACGGTGGAAAATTGTTGATGTATTAAAGAATAACCTGTAGCTAACCTGTTTTTCCGTGTTAATTTGTGTTACCAGAATATCTGGATGGTATGAAATCAAAGGAAGACATCTACAACCAGGTTTACGAGGACATCCAGAATACACTGTTGAATAGCTTATAGGTAAAGCTCACGTTTCTAATTCACTCTATTATTTAATGATTGCTTTTAAATAAGTCCTTGAACACTGATTGCTTGTCTTCTTTTTCAGTGGGCCCGTACCACCTGAAGATGCCTGTGTATAGAATTGTAAATAGTAATTTAAGTCATAGCACCTTCTGCCATGGAATGATTTTGTAAATATACAAAAAAATAACTTATTTTCAAGCCAATGGCTGAAGCCTGGAATTTTATATTGCCTTATTGTTTGCTTTTTCTTTTATAATGCAGAAATGGAGTAGAGCTAAATCAGTGTATAGTATGATGGCTACTGACTCTTTGTCAGCTAGTGTTCATTTGCTGAAACAAAAAGAATGATCCTCATTGAAAGATATTTAAATCCATTGTGTCTTTTGTTTTTATTGCTGATATTTGCACATCATTATACAAACACCACATTATATATTACTACCAATGTACATATTTAAATCCATTGTCTTTTGTTTTTATTTTTGATATTTGGACATCATACAAACAGCATTGACATTATATATTACTACCACTGTAGTAGGTTAAATATATACTGACATAACTCAGTTATAATTTTACAGCATTTATGTCTTTTATATCTAGATTACTAAGGTACAAGATAGTGCTGATGATAATGGACTGGAAAGAATCTTAATAGACACAATGAATAATGCAAGGTCTTTCTTGAAACCTGTAAGTCATGCCTTGGTTTACTGAGGACCTTTAGACTACACAACAAGCGTGAAATACATAAGAAAAATACTTGAAGTGCGTTCCCACTGGCACGTCTTTAGAGCAGACTTTACTGTATTGTTTACTACTAAAGCCTTGACCTTGCTTCCAGTGAGTCAGGTGACTTTGGGGTTAGCAGTGTTGTGGAAATCAACAGGCGATGGAGGATAACATTGTTATTGTACAAGCTATGAGAAAATGGCAAAAAAGTAATAAGTTGTGAATTATCCATTATAAAGACAAAATAGTGTAGCATAGTTATAGTTTTACCCTCTAAAACATTAAGCCAGATTTAATTTGTTTACGCACTTTAAAAATTAAACGCATTATTAAAGAGCACAGAAATTTTTTTAAAAATATGCAGACGACCCATATGTATTTAATTTTCTCAAGCGAATAATATCTGTACCTTAAACAGACAGCCCGTCTATCAAGCATAACTACATTTAAAATGAAAAAAGATTTAAAAAAACTAAAAGTAGATACTTATTGATCACATATTGAGCACATTAGAAAAACATTTTAAAAAACTGACTCCAACATGTTCAGAATGCTCCAGCTTAAGAACAAACATACAGAATGGAGAGAACATGTTACACCTGTTTTATCACAATTGCACTTACCTTTGTAGACCAGATATTAAGATTTTTTATTATTTTTATTTTTCAAATATCCAGATAGAATATGCTTCATATCAGTTTATATCATACCAGTTTTAAAGGACTGGTTAAGCAAATTGTTTCATTTTTCAACTTTTAGTTACTCATTTGTCCAAATTTTACATTGTTGAGAACTGCACCTGTGAAGTTAATATTGCTAAACTTTAATAGCATCACCAAACTTAATGTGAGCAATTAAACTTCACCACTACAGACCACCATTTCCAACCACACCTGGGCCTGTAGTATAAAATAAATTAGAAAACTGAAACCTAAACCCTACCTACAAGTCTGCATGGCCTTAATGAAAATCTGGATGTGGTTTGAAGGATGTTTTGGAGATTTTTATGGAAGTGATTTGGGTTGCTAATGTTTGCTAGCAACATTAGCCTCATAGCTCCAATGCTACAGAAGCATGTATCTTTGCTGAAATAAGTGGAAAACTGAGTAATTTTCATGAAGATCATCAAATGCTGGGATTCTGTCCACATGCACAGAAAAATGAACTGAACACATTCATTAGGCTGGCATTTTATTAGTAATTAATACATTGAGCTCAAAATGTAAAGCCTTGCTCCAACTGTTTCATGCCGCTCCTGGAAGATAAGAGTGTGAGTCTTATCTTTTAGTGCGTGGTCAGAAGGGCTCAAGTGCCTACTCTAAGGCAGCTGGCAGTAGGTGGCAATGAGGGAGTTTATATTTAGGCCAGCAGTGTCAAGGGAGGAGAGTTGGAATGGGGTCTTGAAATATCTTTGCCCTCTCACACACAGTCGCCCACCACCTCCACACAAGCCCCCATTCTCAATCATCCATAGGGCCTCAACGAAAGGTGAGCAACTGGGCTGGCATTTTTCCCAGCATTGTAGTTCACTACGAAGTGGAGGAAAAAGGTTTGGATTGGAAAATCCCTCAAGTTAGTTGAGAACCTTTAGAAAACTTTTTTTTTTTTTAATAACTGCTCATTGATAAATTGTCACACTAAGCGATCATGAGTCTATAGTGGATATAGTCAGTATAGTCAACATTTTGTTTAACATCATGTAAGATCCTGTTTAATTGGATTTAGTGTGGTTCAGATTAAAAAAAAAATTTCCATACTTTTTATGACATAATTTCTGTTTTATCCTATCTTATTTCAGAAAAAGCAATGATTATAACTGATATTACAAGTCATAAAATGACATTTTTGGTACGTTGCCCATCTCTTACTATAAGGTTCTGGAACCATTCATCAAATTTCACTGACCCAAAGAACTCTTTTTAGTACCTTCATTTGTAAGAGCACATTTCACACCTATACGCTATTTCAGTCTGAAAGAGGTGGGCTGCCATAGTACACATTGTTAGCATAAAATATATGTTACAATAACGTTACAATGTATTATGAGTGAATGAATTTGTGAGTCCTATTACAACAATAGTCTGGCTTTTACGGCATGGCATGACATGACTTGATATTAGGGCCATAAAAAACAGTATGGTTAGTCATCCTTACAGTAAAGGTTTCGAGAGACGCTCCACATTTTTGTTCCATTATAGTTAGGATCAACTAAAAATGGGAACAGTTTGGAGGAATGAAGTCATTTCAAAGTAACTGCTAACCTAAAATCTGCCCTTTACACCTCAGAACCGGTTTCATTTAGGATTAATGGAATGGGCTGAGGAGATCTCACAAACCCTCATAGCCGGAATAGCTGGACAACAGCAGGAGCACTTGTTGGTGCAGCTGACAATGTGTGAGAGAACATTTCCTGCATTGGTGACATGACTGTTTCTTTCTCAGAGTCCAGAAATGGACTCTAGCGCATTCAAACTATGTTTTGACTAATAATATATACAGTATATGACCGAAAGCATCTGAATACTAGAACATTAACCTGTAAGACATCCCATTCCAAATTGGATATTTCTATGGAGCCCTTTCAGAGCTATAACGACCTCCACTCTTCTGAAACCACTCCACTCTTCCACAAAATTTTGGAGCGTGTCTGTGGGAATTTGTGCCCATTCAATGAAAAGAGCATTTTTGAGGACAAGAAAGCCTAGTACACAATCTACGTTCCAACTCCAAAAAAGATGTTCAGTTGTGTTGAGAATATTCTTCAATAACCACATTATCATGTCTTTATAGGCCTTTCTTTGTGCACGGGGGCACAGTCATGCTGGAACGAGAAAGGGCCTTCCTCAAACTGTTGCCAAAAGTTAGAAGCATATAATTTTAAAATAAAAATTTTGTATGTTTCCCTTCATTGGAAGTAAGGGGCAGAGCCTAAACCCTGAGAAACAGCCCCAGCCCATTTTAATTCCTCCACCAAACTTTACTATTGGCATGTGCATTGCATTGGGTAGTGTCAGCATCCACCAAACCCAGATTCATTAAACAGACTACAAGATAGCTAAGTGTGATTCACCACTCCCAACACCAATCCAGTGTCCAGTGGGCTTTACACTACACCAACTGACGCTTGGCATATTGAACTATGGAAAGACATTTCATGAAGCTCCACGCATACAGTTCTTGCATTGTTGCTTTTTCCAGAGGCCATTTGAAACTCCGTAGTGAATGATGCGGCAGAGGACATCACTACAGTTTTCAATACTTGGCAGCCCCATTTTGTGAGTTTGGGGGGTCTACAGTCTGGTGCTTGAGCTGTCGTTGCTCCTAGACAATTTCCTTTAACAATACTAGCACTTAGAGATGGCTGGGGCAGATCTAACAGGGCACAAACTTCACAAACTGAATTGGCCCAATGGTGGTAAGCTATATCCGTGCCATATTCAAACTCACCTAGCTCTTCTGTATATAAGGTTAGTAAATTATGCAGTTCGCTTCTATTGTAGCATCTTTGTCATCTTTAAGCAATGTAGTAAAGTTTAATAATGAATAGAAAAATTCATGATTTTTAGAATTTAAGAATTTATGAATTATTAATTGATGCCAAAAATGTCTATTTTAACATAGTTCAGGCTTATATGACACATAGCAATGCTTACTTACTTTCCATTCATGTGAAACAGTGCAGTATATTAATCTTTTGTGTACTAATCTGCCAAACTTATATTATTAAGATTAGTACAAAGTATATACACCATCAGCTATGACATTAAAACCACCTGCCTACTATTGTGCAGGTCCGTCCTCTCTGAAACAGCTCTCACTGGGTTCTGAAACCTTTCTGTTAAAGCCAGCATGCACTTTTTTGTGTTACAGAAGCTCTTCTGGGGGGGTCATACTAGATGGGCTAGCCTTTACTCCCCTCACACATCAACGACCTGTGTGCATTCATGACCCTGTGGCCAACTCACCAGTTGTCTTTCATTGAACTACTTTTGGTAGGTACAATCCAGTGCATACCAGGGTCTGTTTTGGAGATGCAGGGACTCCACCCCTATATATATTCCACCCCTTGACAGGTGCCATTGTAAGGAGAATGAGAATGTCATTCACTTCACCCTTTTGTGGTGTTATGGCTGTTATGACTGACTGATGTACACTGTAGTTTAAGGGTATAGTGTGTAATTGGAACATAATGCAGACTACAGCAACAATATCCTTTGTGTACTTTTGCTTCTAATTACTTTACCTTTTTGTATGTATGATCAAGCAAAGCATGTAGGTTTTTTAAGTTGATAAGATAAACCTTCATTAGTCCCACTAGTGGGAAATTTGCAAAAACACTTCTTAACTGATCCATTTTTTTTCTATGTGTGTTTAACCTAATGGTCATCACTTACTACTGACTGTGGCAATGTTGCATGCAATGTATTTGGGCCAGCGAAGCCAATTTAACTAATGGCAGATTATTTCTAAGAGATCACCTTTGTGAATGCACAAGTATATGCTAAAGTGAGGAAACATGTTTTAACTGATCCAGCTTTACTGTTTTATAGTGAAATCATGAGTAAAACTCATTTTGTCTGCCTTTCATTCTTCCATTCGAGATGGTGGGAGGGTACTGACATTTCAAGGTAACACGAAACAAATGAAAAGTCCTGAGCTTCAGCAGGTCCTATGGAATTTGGGTCACACGGTCCACTTAATTAATTGGGAACACGAGTGAACCCAGTCACGCGTACATCTTGCCCCATGGATCATAAAATCCGACAATCTGTGATATTTATGGTACAAACTTTGTATTAACACGTGACTCTCGGCCCTTTCGCCAACTACCACATGCTGAGTCACACGATACAATATCCTCTCGCGATACTCTTTAGATAGTAGGCTAGGTTGCCAATCAGCTGCGTGATATTTTTAGTAAGTAGCTGCTATGGGTTGATGTCCAGGATACAGTATTACACGGACAGTCCAAATGTGCTTTATAGAGAAAGGCTAATATTTAAAATCACACGCTAAGAAAGATTTCCCCCACCCACATTTCGGCAAACCCCGCCTCTGGCGCGACAATTGGTCCGAATTAAGAGAACTAAATCATAATACGCGATGGTGAATAGACTAGCCAATGACAGCACTTGAGGGGCGTGGGCTTGTCTGAATACGGATGTGAGAAGTAAAAAACGCATTGAAAACTTTCCCCATGGTACTGAATTCCCGAGAAAAAGAGGTCGATGTCTTTTATTTTGAACAGCACGCCATTTTAACGAACAATTCAGCATTTTCTCACCTGACATGATCAGAAGGAAAGCAAAGGTGACCTTCAGCCCCTTAGGCCGCTACCATTTAGATGGAAACTCCTTGACGGATAGTGTTTCTCACTACGCGCCTTCAGGTGTAAAGAAAAAGAGGGGCAGGTATATTCCTTTTGGGAAATCTTGGGCTCAAACCAATAAAGACCATCTTCGTCTAAATCGCACGAGGGGCAAAGATCAGAGTCGCTCTGGATACCTAGATTCATAAAATGAAATAATCCCAAAGTGTATATACGTTAGCGGGAGGTCTGGAGCAGCACATGGGGAACATCTTTAACATATTTTATTTAACAACAGTGGGTTAGGAGCACAACCTGGTCAAGACGCTGTGATCACTTTTATTTCCATTTTCAACCATTTTACACCTTTTATTATTACGATTAATGTTGAGGCAGCAACACGTTTGCTTGTGATTTGCTTTTACTCTTAGTTTCACCTTTCAGATGCACAATCAAACAGTCAATGTAATATTTTATACTTACTGGCGTCTAAACTGTATGTTACTGTCCTGGCGGAGGTGTCTTGAGCCAAACGGTTCCCACGGATTCGCCGCTCTTATACCGCCAAGCGAGGGAGGCGCTCCTGAGTTTATTCTGGGAAATTATCTGCTCGCAGGTTCATTTTACACTCCACGTGATCTCTTGTACTCTTGCCCTATTTGGCATGCAAGAGTAACCCAGTAATCCACCCCCTTCCACCAGCCGCTCTTCCCACCCTGCATCACTTTGCAGGTGATATTCCTGGCTTATAAGGACACTTGAGGTATTTTAAAGTCCATGTGACAAATGTGCTCTGCGTTTTGGACACACCGAGGTCACTCTGGCAAGGGTTTGCCTCAAAAGTAGTAGCTTGGGAAGAGTTTAAGCCGAATTCATGAATTTAGTTTTTCACGTGTGTCCCTTTACTTTAAATAAGTCATTATAATGTGCCTTATAAAAAAATTCGAGATACTTATTTAAAAGTTCAACACAGTGTGGAATATCCCTCTATCTTTAACATATTTTATTTAACAACAACAGTGGGTTAGGAGCACAACCTGGTCAAGACGCTGTGATCACTTTTATTTCCATTTTCAACCATTTTACACCTTTTATTATTACGATTAATGTTGAGGCAGCAACACGTTTGCTTGTGATTTGCTTTTACTCTTAGTATCCCTCTATTCTTTACCCCGCCTTTAGCCACTTCATGTGTCTTTGTCTGCCATCTGTTGGACTTTAGTTAACAGTACTTTTGGAAAAGAAAAAATGCCTGCTCTCAAGCGCTCAAGAGCTATTAACACAATTTCTGATCTTGCAGCGACACCTTGTGGGAAAATGTGTGACTGCCCACAAATACTTGCATGCAAATATACACATTGATTACCCTTAACACCACTGATAGGTAAAGTGATTACCGTTGCATGTCTAGTTATTGCATAACAATTGCACCTGTCAGGAGGATGGGATCATTTAGGCAGCAAGCGAACAGTCACTTCATGAAGCTGATGTGCTAGAAGCAGGAAAAATGGGTGAGCATATGGATGTGAGCCACTTTGAGAAAGGTCTTATTTGTGATGGCTAGATGACGGTATGCAGTAATTAGTACCTATACAGTATACATTATACATTTATTCATTTGGCTGACACTTTTATCCAAAGCAACTTCCAAAAATTTCCTATATACACATAAGAATAAATAAATAAATAAATATTTAAGCAATTTACAAGTTAGGCATACATTGAAAAGACAAATACATACATTGATGGATAAATTAGAGACAGAAGTCTTACTTAGCAGCCCCAGTACTTTCTACAAGTTTCTGCACTTGAGCAATGGAAAAATATTCTTAACTAATATTTTCCTATAGCTGGTATTTTGATGACAGTGAAGGAGGATGCTGCTTAAAAATGTCCCATAAGTGTGCAGTAGGGCTGATATCTGGTGACTTGTAATGCCATTTAGTAATGTTTTCTTCAGGGTTGGACATTGTGGTAAAAGGTGTAAAGTCAGTGAGTGTGATGCTTGTATAATGTAGTATGTAAGGAAAACAGAAGAGCAGCCGTTCAGAATATCACCTAGGATGTGATCACACTGTATCAGCAAGAACAGTCCACCCACAACTACACAGAGGGGGCATTATAGCAGTGCTCCAGAGAACAAACCACTCAGTGGTGTTAAAACTCTGTTCTGCAGAGACTTGGTATACGTGACTATTATTATTATCATTATCAACACACTCCATGACACAAAGTGCACCACAATGAAATATAGCCACTGCATTTAAACTATCTACACATGGAGCATCAGGCATTAACATATTAACAGCACCCAGGGAGCATTGTAGGAGTATGGTACCTCGTACCTCAGTCATAAGGGCCAAGACTTGAACCAACCCTCTGATCACATGGGCTAATAAAGTGATATGGTCAGATTACTCATCCTTCAACATATTCTCCACAGGTTGACGAGTGCATGTGTGGCATAAACCAGTACGATGGTACAAGCCTAAATACTTAAAGCCTTCTGGGCCCTGTTGTCCCCCTTAGAAGGAAGGGTCTCTACAAGTCAATGTAAGGTTATTCGGATCACTAATCACCTTTAAGCTATAACGCATATTCTGTGAAACATAGTCTGTCCAGATGTGGTCCAGGAGGGCTATGTCCTTGGTGAGTTTCCAGCTTAGACACATTGTTTAACTCACCTGTTTCCAGCATTAGTGAGTGTGTTTAAGGAGGAGAGCTACCAAACTCTGCAGGACACCCACCCTTTAGATGTGGACACTCCTTAATTAGTAAAGAAATTATTAAACGAACACTCTGCACCATTTTCATGAAAACAGTGGTGATGTCATGCTTTTTTGCAAGTAAATGATTCTTTATACATTTTTTAAAATTAAAAATTTTTAATTTTATGTTTCAGTTTTATTGTCATATACAGGTAACAATGGAACATCATTACCAGCAATGACATTTTTTGACTCAGAGCCTCCTCAGAGGCACACATAAATATTAATAAAATAATCAAAGTAAAATAAATTAGTAAGAAAAGTTATAAATACAAGGGAAATTAAAAACTATTATAATACAAAAGAAGATAAGGGAACTCTTATATATAAAAAACCAGAAATAATTAAAGTGGCCAGTGAGTTTTTATATAGGCGTGTGAAGAGGCTGTGGCTGGGATGACTGGGATCAGAGAGGATCCTCTGGGTCTTCTTTCTGCAGCGCTGACTGTACAGGTCCTGCATGGCTGGCAGTTCAGTCCTGATGATGCGCTGTGCTGATCTGACCACCCTCTGTAGAACTTTGCAGTCTACAGCATTACAGGTGCCGTACCAGGTTGTGATACCACCAGACAGAATACTCTCAATGGTACATTGGTAGAAGCTGGTGAGTATTCCGGAGTCCATGCCAAACCTACTCAGCTGCCACAGAAAGAAGAGCCACTGTTTTGCTGCTTTTGTGATCACACCTATGTGGTGTGACCAGCTGAGATTCTTAATGATATTGATCCCTAGGAACTTAAAGCAGCTGACTCTCCCCACCTGTGTTCCCCCAATGTAAATGGGGGCATGTTCACCACTTCACAGCCTCCTAAAGTCCACAATGTGCTCTTTAGTCTTGCTGACATTAAGCAGCAGGTTGTTGTCCTGACACCATGATGTCAGGGCACTCACCTCTGCTCTGTAGGCAGACTCATCACTATGAGAGATGCAACCGATGATGGTTGTGTCGTCTGCATATTTGATGGTGATGCAGGAGCCTTGTGTGGCTGTGCAGTCATGTGTAATTTGGTCATTTGGTAGGATCATTTGGTACAAGAGGCAACAACGGGGCAAGATTGGACTATCAAAACTCCAGCAATTGATCTCCGTTTCCAAACATTTGCAGACTGTTGTTAAGAGGACAGGGGTAGACATATCCGTGTCCCAAACGTGCTGCTTGACTCGTGTTCTAAATGAACTTTTTATTTTTCAGAAAACTCACCTTCAACGTTTCATATGCTTTCTTTGTTCTATTTTCCATTAAATATGTAACAGGTCTCGCCCATGTTGTGTTTCGATTCCCTTCCATGTGTGCATGTTTTGTTTTGTTAAAGCCATGTGCTGAGGTCCTTGTGTTTGTCTAGTCACGCCCTTGTCCCACCTTGTCACCTGTCTCTCGTTTTCTGTCATCACGTCCCATGTCAGGTGTCCCTCATTTATGTTCGCTATTCAGTCTCTTGTGTTTGGTTCAGTCCTTGTCGGTTATCTGTAGTCTATATTCTGTTGTCATTCCTGCCCTGTTGATGTTACCCCTGCATTCGTGTTTGTTTTTCCGTGTCTTAGTTCTCGTCAGTGGTTGTTTTCTCGGTTTAGTTTAATCGTGTTTGTTTTTCATTTAATAAATCATTACAATTATTAAAGCTCATGTTTACTTCCTGAAAAATCAACAATCGTTACAAAATATGAGTTTACATGAGCTGCAAAACATTACATTTTATTTTACACAGCTTCCCAACTTTTTGGAAGCTTTTTATAAATATAGGTGATAAGTGAAAATACTATTCGTCATTGTGAACACACTCTATCACAAATGGCACCACAGCAAAATGTAACCTCTGTATTTAATCCATCCACACATGGAACAGCTGGCAGCTATCAACAGCACTCAAGGAGGAGTGTAGGGGCATGGTACCTTGTTCAAAGGAATCTCAGTGGTCCGATCCGATCACTGTCCTTACACTGTAAACCAATAAATTACAATAAGCATAAATGATTAAAGTCTGATTCCATTACTTTCAAATTTAAGTATAATGCACTCATTTTGTATTAGAATATACTTGCATCTAATGGTAATTCAATGCATGAATAATGTTAAGTTAAATCGCTTAAAATAGAAAGTTTAATTATGACCACACCCCTTTGTCTCCATAGAAGACAAAAGCTGGTTTGCGACATCAGTTATTTAGGACATTTTCACCTGTTAGCTATCTGATAGCTACTTATCTCACATGAACGGGGCCACCAACGAACAATGTAAGTGGACATGCATTGATTCTCATTGAAGGGCGACGGTGCGACTGTTGTACCACGGTCTACTAAATTTGTTGAGTTGTATTTGCGACAAGTAGAAGTTTGTAGCTTTTAACTGTTTTCATTTTCACTGGAGGGTCTGAGTGTGAGTAGTGCAACTTTTTTGTAATGTTAACATAGCTGCTCTGACAGACATTTTAATTTCTTAAGTTAACAAGTTAGCCTAGTCACCCGATCACTGCCTGGGCTGTTTCTAAGCAGCTGAAAATTATGTTTAAACCAGTTTGACAGTGATTTTTACCTACTAGGAACCTGTAAGCTAGCTTACCCACCTTATCACTCTGTGGGCTGTTTTTAGGCAGTGATAAACTGTGTTTTAACCAGTTTGACTGACATTTCTACCTACCTAAATTACTACCTAAACTTATCCTGGCTTTCAGTTTAACCACTAGGCTGCTACTGCTAAACATATGTTTATCAGAAAGTTTAACAATAGACTCAAAATTTCACCTAATTATTTCAGTTTTTTTCATATATACGCTCCCATAAAACATAATTATTAACTAAACATGTATTAAATGCAACTAAACATAAAAGCTGAATTTAATAGATTTTACTAAACTCAACCACATCCTAATTTCAGCTACCCAACGTAAGGCTAAAACTAATCCTAATGCTGATCATCTTAGTTTCATCAGATAGTTTGTTACTTGAAGGTTTCTGTATATAAATGACTTAAAGGACCTTAGTGATTTAAGAGGCGTGTGCATGGTGCCGAGTGTGTGTGGGAGTTACAGACTTAAACGCTATGGGTTGGATGTGAATACAGGTCGTAAAGGGGGCTGGAGTGGAGATAAGGCAGTTTTCCGCCGAAATAAAGCTCGCCGGCCTGTGCCTACGTGAGCAAACCTTGATAGACGACCCTTCAACCCCCTCCTCCTTGTCTTCCTCCTCCTCCCCCTTTCAAGTGACCGTGAGGAGGTTCAGACTATGTCGCGAGCGCGCTCCATAGAGCTCCAGCGAGCGCAGCGTTGCCGCACATCTGCAGGAACAGCGGCTCCAGGCCTGAATTAGAGAATCGCTGCTTTCGACTGTTTTGACCATTTTTTTCCTGTCGCTAAAATGGCAAATCTCACAGTTTATCTGCTCATCTGCGCCCTTCACACTCTCCTGCGCTGCGTTTCCGGGCAACAGGCGCGCGAGCGGCTCGGGGGTCCCTGGACGCACCGGATCCAGTGGGAGAATAACGGGCAGGTGTACAGTTTGCTGAGCACGGGCTCTGAGTTCCAGGCGCCCCTGCGATCGCGCACCGAGTCCCGTCTGTACGTGAGCAGCCGCAGCGAGAGGGCGCGCCACTTCTCGTCCGGCTCCGGGTCGGTTGTCCTGGGTGCGAGCTCGGGGTCGCACGTGAGGCGTTACGAACAGTCGGCGATAGCAGCGACAACCGCAGATGCCGGTGTCCCAGGCGCGCGCGGGTCAAATGGCTCGAGCACCAGCTTTGCTGCAGAGTATTCGGGCCTCGCAGGCGTGTCGGGGAGAGCGAGCGCGAGCACGAGCGCGGTACGTGCGGACGATGACGCCGACAGGCAACAGCCGCTCGCCCTCACGAGCGAGGCGGCGCGGAGCGACGAGGAAGGAGTGGCGCGCGAAGGCATGCTGAGCGACGATCCCCGGAACCCGCTTAAGACGCACAGAAATGCGGTGCTCTATAACGCCTATCCATCGCCCCCTCTGCCACGCGGCGCCCCGCGCACCCGTCGCCCTCCCCCCGGAACCGGCTACGGCACGAGATTCTTTCACCACGGTAAGAGCGGCGCTTCCGGGTGACGGTTAAGAGGATAAGTAGAGTTACATGTGGCGCGCGTGCACTGAAGTGTCCATTCCCGTGTCCCTGTCTGCAGGCTTGCCGGACCTCGTGCCGGACCCATACTCCATTCAGGCGGGGTCGTACGTGCAGCGCATGCAGGTGTACGCGCTCCGGTGCGCGGCGGAGGAGAACTGCCTCGCGAGGTAAGAATTCGTTCATCACGCATTACGCATTAGTTCTAAACGCACTAAAAAGCGTCATAACGCACTGGTAACGCGTTTAAAAAAAGGAACATATTATGTATTTATAACGCATTAATAGCGCAGTTATTACACATTTATAAACGACCCTCTGTCTCATTTATGGTATTGTTGTACATATAAATGGAACTGGTTTTCCATATGTACCATATTTAAAAAAAACATCATTTCTAAATGAATTTAAAATGTTATATATATATATATATATATGTGTGTATGTGTGTGTGTGTGTGTGTGTGTGTGTGTGTGTGTGTGTGTGTGTGTGTGTATATATATATATATGTAGTAGAGGTGGTCAGCACCTTGGGCTGTGGGTGGACAATAAAC
>JBBPDA010000041.1:33296335-33312308 GCA_037974385.1 Arnoldichthys spilopterus | reverse complement strand
TATATATATATATATATATGTGTGTGTGTGTGTGTGTGTGTGTGTGTGTGTGTGTGTGTGTGTGTGTGTGTGTGTGTATGTATTCAAGAAAACACTAATTACTAATTTATACAATTTTAAACTTACACTGTAAAGAATTATGTTTTTTTAATTGAAAAAACTCAGTTGCTGCCTTATATCCTTTAGTTTACTGAACGTATAAGGTGTTGTGTGTAATAAGAATGCCTTAGAATTTAAAAGAATGCATACAGTTTTTATAATGTAAAGTGTTTTTTTGTTGATGTTCCTATTAAGGTTATTTTCACAGTCATTAACATACCACATTTAAAATTTTTGCCTAAGCAATTCTCGAGATGTTGAAATGTGTGAGTTGCAGCGCCCTTTATGGATGAAATGTCACACATTTTTCTGTGCTTCCAAAATACGTGGTAATGATACGGTGTGTCAAAGTTTGTGCCGTTTGAACCTGTACGTCACAAGATATTGACGTTATTCACTAGGTGGCGCTACTCCACAAATGACTTGTAATAAGCTAAGATCGTGTGCATCCTAGAGGCCAACTTTTTATACAAATTTCAGAATCAGTTGTCAACCTATTGCATTAAAAAGGATCCCATCCTCCTAGGGATGAAGATCTCAGTCACACAGGGTCTGAGTATATCATAACATGACCAATAATCAGTAAAAAGTTACAAAGATTATATGATCACAGCAGTCATAAAACGTTAACATAGATTTTTGTTACATTAACTTAATTTTATAGCAGTGTTTCCCAAAGTGTGGGTCACAGCCCCTTTGGTGATCCATGGAGATACTGTAAGGGGACTGCACAAGGTCATTTACAGTAAATAAGTACAACTTTAATGTTCACATTTGTAATGAAGTTGAATGACTATTACTACAAAATATTCACAGTTAAACTTTTACATTTAACACGTAACAAGAAGAAGTAGAGCAAAGCCAGTTCATTCTTACATTTGTTCTTTTACAGACTGTTATATGTATGTGGACGAATTATTAATTCAAACTGTACTGAAGTAGGATCACATGCACATACAGTTGTTCTGTTTATTAACAACTTCATCTTAGTCTCAGGTGGCTTTATTACAGGCATGGGTGAGTAACTGAAGGTTTTCAAATTTCATTTGGACCCTGATACTCATAACTTAATTACAGTTACAAGGCTAACTATTCCAAAAACACTAGAATTCAGTAGTCACCCAAATCGTTTCCGTAAAAATACATCCCCAACATGATTCCTAGTCCACTTAAACCACTTTAAGCTGGTGCAGACTTGTTAATGTGGCAGCTCACAATATCATACTGTGTCCTAAACCACATCCACAAGTTTGCACCACCAATGCTAGATGTGGATTAAGAAGGTTGAGAAAAGTTTTGGGAAGGTATTTTTAACTATTTGGGTGACTGGTGACTGTTAGCAACATAAGCCTCAGTGCTGAACTAAAGAAAATAAATTTGTACTCCAGACATATTTGGTTGAAAAGTAAGTGGAAAATATGTATTGTGTACACTTGATTGTTCACAGAACTATTCATTTAAATCCTGTTAAAACCATTATCTGCATAATGTTTCCAATAAAAATGTATCAGATCCCACAGTTCAGTAAGAACGTGAAGATCCACAACGTGCGAACGTGTGATATCTCTTCATTCATTTCTACATCCGTTTGTCTATTCATTGTTACCTGGTGTTATGTGCCCTTTCTAAGGTCAGCATATAGACCTACAGTCAGGGACATTGACTACAGGGTTCTTCTACGCTTCCCACAGAAGGTCCGAAACCTCGGTACCAGTGACTTCCTGCCCATCAAACCCAGACACCAGTGGGATTGGCACAGCTGTCATCAGTGAGTATTCAAGTGTAACATGGGCTGCTTGTTCATAATGTGTCAGAGTCAGATACATCAGCTTTGAACTTTCAGGCATACTTGTGTTAGAGAGACAATGATGCAGCACAGGGCAGTGTAGATCTTTTTTGAAGGGCTTGTGCTCAAATGGGGGGGGGGCAATGTGTATGATAGAAAACTATTGTCTGGGAGAGTGATGTAGGTCTGTGAAAATGTTAATAACGTGGGGTGATCAGAAAAGAAATTCGATAGGGAGGGGTGTTGGGGGCTGGTCATCAAAAAATGTTTAAATTTTTCTTTAATCTGGAAACTGTGCTTTATGTAGCTACTTTACACCAAGTGTGCAACAGATTTCTAACTGGACTGAAAGAGATTTTAGTGAACATTCTTAAAAGTTTTTCCAACCTAGAAAGAATGCATATGTGGGCAGGGCATGGCCAATTCAAGCAAAGTTAAATTAACATCTACAGTGTTCAAACAGAGCAGTCTGCTGGACAAAGGCACACAAGTGATCAGTCAACACTGACAATTTTCCTGTGTATGTTTAAATATCACAAATACTTTTCTTTCTCAGCCTCTCTGCCTTTCTCTGTTTGCTTCCTTCTGTCTTAAACTCCCCCCTTCTGTCTTTCTTTGCTTTCTGTCTCTCTCATTCCGCAGGCATTACCACAGCATGGATGCCTTTAGTCATTATGACCTGTTGGACGTAACCACTGGACGCAAGGTGGCAGAGGGCCATAAAGCCAGTTTCTGTCTGGAGGACACTGGCTGCGATCCAGGCTTCCGCCGACGCTACGCCTGCACTGCACACACACAGGTACACACACGTACAGTGCATATGCATCCAGAACTTCTAAACACAATCACACAGGCACACTAATACTCAAAAGTGCAAAAAATAATTTTGTAAGTTAATACAAAGCATTTTTTGGACCATTTTTGTTGGTTCATACAATAAGTGTCACAGAATGCAAAGGCCAGTTTTTGTGTTGCAGAAAAAATTATGCAGAAAAATAAAAACAGGGAAAGTTTTCTTTGGATAGTGATAATACATCCAAAAGCAATCACATACATGTATGAACACCAGATTATGTCCACCCTCCAAAAATAGTAGCATTTTTTTTGGCTAAATTATATTTTGTGGACTGACTGGTTAAAAATTATGTTGTAGGGGTTGAGCCCTGGATGCCATGACACCTATGCTGCCAACATTGACTGCCAGTGGATTGACATCACAGACGTCCCACCTGGAAACTATATACTTAAGGTAAGAGAGAAAAAAAAATAAAAACTTAACATACAGTGCTGCTGAAAAGTCTAGATCACTCTGCAAAAGTCCATTATTGTCAGTGATTTAAAGACAACACATCTATCTATGCTCCAAACTTAGATGCATTCTCACAGCATCTGTTGGTATTCAGGATAAGCTTTATGGAAAGAATTTCTCATTTGTTGGGTTAAATGGGAATTTTGCCACTGTTCTGTACATCTTGTCCATCCCCACACCAGTAACTTCAAAAGAACACTTTTACTGCAGATAAATATGAAGACAAACATAGTTGGATGCTGGAAAGCTGTAAAACTAAATTAAGCAATTCAGATGTGTCCAAAAACATTCGCCCATACATTCAATATATAATATATTAAAATGTTTAAATTCCTGAAATACTGTAAGTCTATAATAACACCTATTCTAGTCTAAATCGATATTGTATTACTGTTATTACTGTATGTATGTAAATGTAAAATGTGAAAGTATTGGTCATATGACTAGAAATTATTATTGATTCCTTTTGCATATTTGTAGGTTTCTGTTAACCCAAATTTTCTGGTTCCGGAGTCGGATTTCTCTAACAATGTGGTACGCTGTGAGATCTTCTACAGTGGCCATCACGTCCAGACCAGAAACTGCAGAATAACCAGGTGAGAATAATGGTTTTGTGGTATTTAATACTTAAAAGGGTTAGATATGTGTCATCAGTGTAGATTTTACTAACGAGAGGGACCTTAGGATTAAGAAAGGTGCTATATAAATTTAACATTGTTTTTATAATTGTATTAATTTCTCTGACATTTTCATCTAAATACTATTTAGCCTACCGGTCTGTATGCACACATTACACACCATTGGTTAAGATGGGTAAAAAAGTTTTTTTTTTTTTGTAGTTTTTTAAACTACAAGTGTAAGGATTATTGGCACCCTTGCACATAATAGTTTGTGCAAACTCTTTGAGTCTTAAAATATTATGTCTACTAATTTTCATAATAAGTTTAAAAAGCAAGCTATCTGTAACAATTCCCACAATACAGAAGTCTGTTTTTGTATCATTTTAGCTAGTATCCAGTCTTCATAGCACTCCATGTGTTTCAAATAAATGTGAGAAATGGCTTTCCTCTTACAAGAACATTAATCTGTTTGTGTGGAGATGGGGGTACACATTTTTGGACATTTGGTGTCCCCAAAACTCTTTCATCATCAAGAAATCCCCAACTGTTATCCTTGTGAACAGTGATGCTTCTCTTAACATCCACTACACTGGGGATAAAGTAAGCACTCATCCTGATCCAGGCAGGCTCATTACAACTCTGGTTGTTTTAAATTTCCCAACTGTTATCCTAACAGTTGACATAGGCATTTTCAGGCCCATTATTAAATTAATAATTACTATTAATTTTTATTTAATATTGTCTATTGTGTATACACAGTGCCTGATTTGAAAAGGCCAACACACATTTGTCTTTTTTTTATTAATCTATTTCTGTCAAGCATCTTCTCCATGTTGAGAAATGATTTTGACCTCTGTGTCACCTCATATTTATACCCCAGTAAAAATTATAAATGACCACTTAAGAGTTCCTGGAAAAATCTGTTACATTTTGTTCACAAGAATTTCATGATGTGCCAAACTTCAGTGTGAGATTAAGCTAACTGATCACAAAGGACTTTAAATGTCATCTTTACCTGTCATTATCAAGAGTGATCATTATTATGGAGCTGGCTGATAAGTAATGTTGTTTCTTTTCCCATATGTTTTTTTTTTTTAGACTCTCACTTACATTCTCTTTTCTTATTTTCCAGGAACTAAAATGACTGGATAATGTGAATGTTTGATGAACGATATCCTTCTCTTTCGTTGATTTTTTAATATAAGTTGGCAGTTCTCTGCTTTAAAGTGCTTTCAACAAAAAAACTTGAACTATTCCCTTTGGATATTGGAATAATATCATAATAAATGTACTGTATCTGTTTTGAGATAAATTAGAATTTTTTGCCCAAGCAGCCAAAGCTTGCTAAAATGATGGCAATGATTATATATTTCTCTGGCTTTATGTTTTTTTTTTTTTAATGCTGAAATGTTCAGTGTAGCAGAGCGTTTGTAGGTTTATAGTACACTTATTTTAATTTAAGACCTAAGAAAATGTGCTTTTTAATGTCACTTTCTGTTACTGTATGTGTATAGCCAATAACTTTTGTTTTATTTGTATTTATTATGGAATATATAAAGACGCGAGGATGTGGTATTCTTTTAAACTGACCAAAGTGCTTTGTCTTTCTGAAACAGTGGTTTGGTGAAATTCCAGTTTAGACCACTAGCAAACATATGATCATATGACTCTTTTGTTCTAGAAAATATTTCATTCAGTTTTTTTGTCCCTGTATAAGAATATAGGAAGATGCCCAAAAATCCCCTTTGAGCCTACGTGTAGTCGGCCAAAGTGCACTGTCCCAAATGCTTCCTTTGTGTCGTGCCATGATTACAAGAAGTGTTCCATGGTTGAGGCTGTTTGGCCTGATGCAAATAAACATAACATGGAAAGAATGTAATACTGAAAATGACTTGTGTTTCTTCCTTAAGCTCCTTTGGCATTAAATCACAAATCCACTCAATACAAAGTCTCTGTTTTGTCTGTTTGAATGAACTATCAAGTGAATCTACCCACAAATCCTATTAGTGATCTAACACAGTCTGACCAAAGCTTTCAATAGGTCGGACCTAGGACAGGCCTCCAATTTTTTTAAAACTCCCTCAGCCCCGCGAAGGAAGCGGCGCGCGGCGGCTCCCTCGGTGCTGTGCTGACAGCAGCTTCTAGCACCTCTACTCGAGCCGCAGGAGCGGTGCACGGCAGCCCCAGTGACTTTCCCCGTGCTGGAGCTCGCCCCCTCCGGCTTACTTCTCACTGGTCCTGGGGAGAATAGCTTCCAGCATCGTCAACTGCGACCCAGAAGAAGCAGGGGCTTCCTGGGTCGTCAGCTGCATCCCGGAAGTGGCGGGGTTGCTTGCAGCTGCCCCTCTCTCAATGCAGCACCCCCTGGTGTTCCCCTTCCTCCACCTTACCCCCTGGAACTCCAGTGACGCGGAGAAGGAGCCGGTCCAACTTGTCGGCTCCTTGGGGTTGGTGGGAGGGGTTTCTTGCGCCGATGGCGATCCTGCTGGAGAAAGGGGACCTCTGGCGCCTCCTGCTGCACTGGGGCGAGCGTGCTCCCCGTAGTGACCCGCCTCCGCACGCCAGCGAAGCTCCCCTTAGCCGCCCTTCGAGGTGCAGCGGTGGAGCTAAGGCCCGGCGTGGTTGTGGGAGTCTCCAAGGGCGGCAGCGGTGACATCAGCGGCCCGGAACTGCAGCCCCGATCTTTAGGCTGCAGCCTTACTGATGCCTTACCCATCGGAGCTCCTCCTGTTTGTGTGGAGACTTCCTTGGTCACGTGCACCCTTTGAGGCACGGTTTCTAAGGGGGTCTCCACGGCGCTCGGCAACTGACTCACCGTGAGCTCGAGCAGCCAGGATGAACAGGCTGCGAACAGGGGCAATCCTGCCGGTACACTGAGCTGGGCACCCACCGCTTGGGACCTTCCCGTACGAGTCAACGCCGGCGGTCCCCTCACCACTCGGGGGGATTAGCCCTTTCCCCCTCCGCTGTGCTCATAGCCCTGCGCTGTAGCCCCTGCGTCGAGTGCCCCTCGGAGCAGAGGCGTGTACCATTGAGATCAGTCCCCCCAGCCTTCTGTCGCTGGTGAGGTCCTGAGCCAGCTTTAACTGGCCCAAGATCCACTGACCTCTGCCCGCCCCCACGACTAAGCCAACCGGCCACCATACTCATGCCAAGATCGTAGAAGCGTCCTGCCGCTGCTGTCATCGTGTGGTCGGTCTTTCTGTAATGATCTAGGGTGTACTGGCAGCAAATGCAGGCAGGACGGACGTGGATTAAGGGGGTTTTATTAGACAAAACACTAACTCAAAAGGAAGACACAAACATAAGGACCATCACAGTGACGCAAAGCATACAAACAAAGACCAACAAGGAGGGACGCCCACGAAAGCCCTTTAATACCTTTGGTAATTTTCCACAGCTGAGCCTAAGCTTCGGCTCTGCTGTGAGGGTGGGGCTAGGGCGCCCCTCTGACACTACTATTGACTCATGACACATCATTGTTACCAATCACATGGAATGTTTGTATGGTGTTTGATGGTGGTATAAGTGCAAGCAGTGTATTTTGAGCTACTTCTGTTTTAGCTTTTAGCGACAAGAAAAAGAATAATTATCATTATAAAAATAATATTATTTAATAAGATCTTATAAAATCAGTGTGACTATAGGTCACTGGATATATATATATATATATATCCATCCATTCATTTTCTAAACCGCTTCTTCCGTTTCCGGGTCCTGGGGAAGCTGGGGCCAAGGCGGGGTACACCCAGGACAGGAGGCCAACCCATTGCAGGGCAACACATAGACAGACAACCATTCATACACACACTAATCAACCTACTGCAGCCTTTGGACTGTGGTGAGGAAAACGGAGAAAGGACATAGGAAGAGCTTGCAAACTTCTAGCTTGCCACCTTCTAGCAATGAGGCGACAGTGCTAACCACTGCACCACCATGCTGCCTATATTATATATTTATTTATTTGGGGGTTTTTTTGTTTTGTTTTTTTTGCTTATGCTATGTTGGACTGGAGTGTGGGGGTTTGACACCCCTGTGCCAACTGATTTCACAGTACCATAATTTCTATTTTCATTTTATAGTCTTATCATTTTTTTCATTATAATTAACAAGTACATTTTTTGCTACTACCTTTGGGGGGTTTAGGGCCTTCTGTAAATTGTATTAAACTGCTTTGTGCAACATGCTTGCTTTTCTGGGCTAAATTCTTTCCAGCTGAGATCATTTGGACTGGTTCAATGGGGGGTTATTTCTCTTGTTTTGACACTGGAACAACCAATGTTTACTTAGAGTTTTTAGAGTTGTTTAAATGTTGACGCTAGCAGAACTGCCTTGTGGTGTTTACTATGCATGAAATCATTAATGGATTTGCTAATGGATCGTTAAGCTGTGTGATGCCAGTAATTTTCTATTTTTACTCCATTTGAGTGTTGAATGAAGAACAAGTGTTTCCTGTATTCACCATAATGTTAAACTAAACTCCAGTCATGGACTAAAGCACATTCCTCTGGTTTGCACATTGAGTAGAGAGGAAGTCAAATGAACAGGGGCTTTAAAAATCACCACATACCTTTTTTATGGTTCTCAATAAAATGCGAGTCTCCTGAGCATACGTTCCTGCCACCCAACATCCGGTTTCCTCCCTTTCAAAGTCAACAGCTTCTCTGAAGGAATCCTGTCAGCAAACTCAGCTGTCAATCAAGGGGGGTCATTCATCAGTCACTTTTCACTTTTCGGTAAATAAATATCAATCTTAATATCTTAATAAAAAAAGGTGTAAGGGCCCATCAGTGATACCACACTTAACATTTACATTTACATTTATTCATTATTACTTTACTTTTATAACTGCATAATTTACATATTATTTTTCTTTTTTGAATAGTTATTGAATTGTGAATGATTTATAGTTGTTAAAGGATAATCCAAAAAGTCTCAGTGAATACAATGTCAAGGGTTTAGTGGTTTAAGGCCTGTATGTATGTGTATTAGTTTGTATACAGACTGTCTATAGTGGGTGGATAAAACTATTAGCAGCAATGCAGACAGATGGATATGTCTGCATTGGTTTTAATTGTTTTTCTATTGAGAGTGTGGAGTGCAGATGGAGGCTGTCTGGATGTCTGCAGACAGCTCTGTAAGAGGACCTCTGGCTGTGTGTTTGCTCACAGTGACTTGTGAAGACTGAGCTGGGACGGCATTAAACCGGCCTGCCGTGTGTCTGCCATTACTGAAAGAATGACACACACATGCCTCTGGTTGGGATTGACATCATGAGGCTAGCTGTCTTTCATGCTGAGTTGAAAATGCATGCTAAACTCTAATTATATAAGGTATATAACTATTTTATTAAAATACTGGTCTAACAGGAAGTGATGACATTGTGCCATAGAGAATCATGTTATATGAAGCAGTTATAAATTAAAAGGAGAATCCACACAAAACAGAAATTTAAGAAATCATTAAACAGTCAAAATACACCAATTTAGAAAAAACAATACAGTGTTATTATGTAGTAATACTCATATAACGTAATTTTACTATGTATAACTATGCTTTTTAATTGGAAACAAAGTAATTAATTTTTTTTAAACATCCAGCAGAAAAATCTCCTATCAATCAATCAATCAGTCAATCAATCAAATCTCCTATTGTTTTACTTCATGGCCTCCATGTTAGGTGTTCTGGAGCTGGGCAGAAGGCTTACCACATATGACTAACCACTAAAATAATTAGAAAAAAAGATTTATTCTTAATAATATTTTGATTTCCAATAGGTAAGATTACATTTGTGAGGAAAAAAAACCTACTGTTTACCATTTGGAAAGTCTAGTTCTAGTTCTAATCACTAAGAATACTGAGTTTTTTCAGTAAAGTCAACCTGCTGCTTATGAAGGTACATTTAATACACTAAAAAAGCAATTAGTATTTGTATTTACTGTAGTTAAAAATAGAACACAGCAGTAGTTTGATGATTATTTGAGTTCATGGGTGGATTTAGACCTGGATTCATGCAATCACTTTAAATAACTGCCCATTTCATTATCGCGCTTGTGACGTTGGCCTTATCATAATATGAAACTGTAGTGAAAGGAACATTAACTGAGGTTTTTGGAATAGTAAAGTGAGCAGAGAATTAAGTCCAAATGCGAGGCTAAAGAAAAGTGCGAGTAAGACGCACAAACGGAGCAAGGTTTATCCTGGCCAGCTGGGAGGCAAAACTCTGCCAGAATAGCTGCTCCCTGTTTTTGAACGTGTCTGGAAAATTCCCCCTTCTCCTTGCTCCATTCTTGTCTGTCTCTGTATTCTTGTCTAATATTGACTCAAGGGGAATGCTCAGGAGAGGCTATGTTCTTTCTCCCTGCTGTTGACAGGAAATTCAGTTCATGATGCGGAAAAAAAGCAATTTCACTCTTTCCTTCATGAGAGGCCTTCCAAGAGGTCACCTAAATGGAAGACAGTTGTAGTAAGGCATATGGAACAGGGAGCTTTTGCTGGTGAATACAAGGAGTCGTTGAGTGTGCTGCTCCTTGCACGTCATGGGGCTGCTGATGGTGAGCTCCTCTCAAATATGTCACTGAGGGGAGAAGAAGGAGGAGGCTATTTGTCCAGCTGCCCAGAGCACAGATAGAGTCCTCGGGTGAAAGCATCTGGTGGGCGTCTGCCACTGTCCCCTATATACCAAGCGATGTGCTGCATGTACACACACATAGACCTGTACATGGTCTAGATTCAGGATCACTTTTATCCACCAGCGCATGTCATGTACATGGCATTTGGCACATAGAATCCTGTGCATTAGTTGATGGAGGTAGTATTAACTTGACTAGACAGACAAGGTGACAATGTGGAGTGTTTCATGTAGTGTCCCATGTTACCTGATGTTTTATAAAATCTGAATCTTTACTAATTGGATATATTGTAAATGTAGTTATGTCTTAGTCCTCTCCCTCCACTGTGCCAGGCTTTTCACTTAGTTGTCTGTGAAGTATTTTCAGTGTGTTTACAGTTCAGGTCATCTTGTCCATGTTGGATCACTTCTCTTACCTCACTTTTGCCTGTCTAAAATCTCTCCATTTTGCCTCGGTTTTAAAGTGCCCAGGTTGTTTTACTGTTTTTGGATTCTGAGCCCTTAGAAGTAAAGATTATTCCTGCACTATTCATTTAACAGGTGAAGTGGTACCTGAAAGATGCAGCATAAAAAATAAAACAGCTTAGAGACCATAACTGTCTCATTTTTTTATAGTTTGTCACAGTGATAGAAATATTATGTGCATTATTCGACAAATCACTGTATCCAGAGATCAGAAAAACCATGGTCTTGTTTTATGGCAGATCTTCTGGTTTCTCATCCACCTCCTGTTAAACTCTCTCCTCTTCCACATTTACTTTGCCAAAAAGTATGATGGTGCTCCATCTTGAAACATTCAGCAGAAAAATTTCCTATGAATTAGTAAATCAATTAAATCTCCAATTGATTTACCCGAATGGTATCTATGTTGATACAACTAAATAATTCCTTTTATTAGGTATTCTGGAGCCAGACAGAAGGCTTACAGCATATGACTAACCACTAAAGTAATTACTTTACTTTTAATTATATTTTAATTTCCAAAAGATAAGATTAAGTTTGTGAGAAAACAAACAGCACTGTCTGCCATCTGGAAGTTCTAGATGTAATCACTGAGAATACTTAGGGTGCCCAAAAAGTTGCTTGTATTTTGCACTGTAATATAAGTCTACTGACCAAAAATCACACATAAGTGTTCATCCAAAAATAAGGTGAATGGTGAGAAACTCTTACAACTTAATCAGGGTAATTGTTCAACAGAAGATAACACTGCAGTCTAGCGACACCTAGTGGATGGAATGAACCAGCATTGCTCAGGATGTGCTTCAGAGAGGTTCTGCATACTTAGCTTCTCTGCAGGGATGAGGTGTGGCTGGAAAAAAATTTCTGATTACCTGCCAGAAAAACAGAAAAGCTCATGCCATTGGACATCACCATAACAGTTCCTGCTCTCAACAATAGGACAATAGGAGTGAGTGACACACACAGTTACAACGCTATAGTGGAGTGGAAGAACCTCACAAAAGTCACTTGTACCCTTCCAAAACTGTAACTTTACAGGAGAAGGCAAAAACATTTCTTACTTAATGTAAGTTAAATGGTTGAACATTTTAGAACAAGTAATTTTGGAGCATTTCTATTGGTCTGTTCATCATGAAAATTATATATATATGTAAATGCCGGCTGCTGTACTGTTGTAGAAAAATAAGAATCAAAAAAGGAGACACATGGTTTTCTCTGGACAGCGACGATATTCAATATGATCATGTTGGTGATGTGCTAAAATACATGATAACTCTAATCAGTCTCTCTTCTAACAGACCACCATTTTCTTTACATGAGAAGCACAGAGGTGGTGAAGATTGATTATTGAAAGGTGGTCACTTAATCTCATTGGGCAGTGGTGGCCTAGTGGTTAGGGTGTGCTGGGGACCTGAAGGTTGCAGGTTCAAGTCCCGGCTCAGGCACTACTGAGGTACCCTTGAGCAAGGTACCGTCCCACTACTCTGCTCCACGTCTTTTTATCGCTTTGGATAAAAGCGTCCACCAAATGAGTAAAATGTAAATCTCATTGCTTAAGAGCTAGTTTTACATAAGCAAGCTTGCAGAAACATCCAGATCCTATGACTCTATTGGTCAAGAGGTGGACACTTCTAAAGTTAAGTTTGGAGTGGTACTATGCCAGTACTAATGTAACCCTGCTACACTTTTTCGAATGCTTACTTCTCTTATATCATCTCCACAAAGGAATTATTATACTGGAAACTCTTAACTCAGATGCTGGCATTCAAGGAATAATAGCATTGGCTGGAGGCTGCCAAAGAAAACAATGATGGTGCTGAAGGACTGTTAGAACCTGCAATACATCGGACAAGCAAAAACATCTTAATGTCAGACAAAGGTGTACCCATTATTCCCATATTAATGGGCAGGTGGAGCTAAGAAAGGTTCTATAGACACACTGTGACAACATACGAGTGGCTTTGCTTCCTTACTTTCACAGACTATACACAAAATTATTTTCAATTCATCCACCAGCTTCAATTTGAGGACCATATTTGGCTCTCCACCAGGGACCTTAACCTTGTCCTGTCTCAAGCTCAGCCTTGAGGTTATAGGTCTATTCAGAATCCTCCAGAGGAACAACCAGGTGACTTACTGTTTAATTGTTTTGCCATCCATCTCATTGTACTCTCATTTATTCCTTTTTAGGCTAGTTGTTCTTGGTCACTTGGCTGATATATTTCTCTCCAGTACCCCACTGAAAAAGAATGGCTCTTGTGCTTGTGAGTGCTAATCTTTGGTATCTTGTGAATTTAAGCTTAGTTCTGTTATAGGTAGATATAGGATGTTGTTTTGTGTTTTATCTTTATTTATATTTTCCAGAAATATGCAGTAAAGTATATTTTGAGAAAAAATGTGACAGAGAAAGTGACAGTTCCAGCTGCCTATACATGTGTTCTGCCCATCTAAAAGAATTAATTAGACTGAACTGATCTGTTTGTTACCTGTGTGTGTGTTTTAATGTGGATTTGCATGTTGCTAAGATCCAGTTTCTTTGTGCCAGTGCCTGCTCTGGCACGCCGTCTTACGCACTGAGCAGAGAAATTCCTCAGGCGCTGGGTCAGCGCAGAAAAGCAGGGGAAAGAAAGAAGGCTGAGAACTATACAGTAGCAATAACATCCTCAGCAGAGGCAATGAGACAGGGAGCCATTGCACAGGCTACATATACAACTGGCAGACACCTCGACCAACATACAGCATCAGCTTTGGCACTGTTCACGGCTGAATGCATGTTCTGTTCCGGATACATACACACTGCAGTTCAGGGGGAGACTGCCTCTGACTGAAATACAGCTCAGTAGAAACTGCATAGACTAAACAGACTGTTTTACATTACCTAATTAGAGAATACCTGTAATTATTCACTAAAAATCTGATTTATGAGTGAGAAAAAAAAAATGTGCGTTGTTGGCAAAAAAGGAGAACTCCTTACTGAAACAGACACTATGTGTTTAAACCTTCTCATTTATCAATGTCAGACACTGTCTCCTCGCAAAGGAGGGGCGGCTAACTAAATAAATCAACAGTAAGTTCTTAAAACAATTTTCTGTTGAAGTAAAATGTTCTGGCTTCTCCAATAATCAAATTGCATCAAAAATTGTATATATTGACATTCATTTACTTGCTCTTGGAAGCTTGGGCAGCAATAATTTGATGGTTTCAATATATGCATTTAAACTGACTTTTTTTTGGCTCTAGTGTAGCCAGTAGCTAATGTAGATAATGGCAGTTTATGTGCACAAATTATGCACTTTGATCCACAAATCATTGGATCAAGAGGACTGGCATGGGGGCAACCTAGAGTGGAGGGTTAGTGGACAATTTATAATTTATAACAATGGAGTGTGGTCTCCACTGTGTCTGGACTGTTGCAGACACCAAATGTGTGGGGTGTTTTGCTCACTGATATATACTTGCTATTATTATAGTAATAATAATATAATTAACATTCATAAACCTTGTCTCAAATATAATTGTTTGTGTGGTTTCTGGCACTGTTTCAAATGCCATTATGCATATAGCTGGACAAAAGTAAGTTATGCAGCTTACAACAGTAGTACCAATACAGTGGGAGAGTTCACTGATTTAAAGAAAATGTGTAATGATTTTACAAGCAGTTTGCATGATAATTAGTGTTTAAAATTTACTTGTTATCTAAATTGTTATCTACAGAACTACTCCTTCAACAAATAAGTTGTAATCAATTACGTTTGACATACACTGGGAGCCAGCTACGTTCTGGGTAAGGAGAAAATACTGCACAAATGATCTTTCACTGTGAGTGCAGGTTAGGGGTGTTTTCAGGCTGCTAAATAAAGATATAGCACGTACAGTGGATTTCTGGTCAAATTCTGGTCACTGACAGGAAGCATCTACCTGCCAAAACCAGCCAGGATGTTTGCCTGTGTCTCTTCCCTTAGCTACTTCTCCTCAGGTGCTGCACCAAAATATTTAGCGTGAGTGAGAATGACATCAGGTGCACATCCTGCCAAAGACAAATATCTGTCTTTAAAAACTACATAGCAGGTACTTTTTGACATCAAGGATGCACCCGTAGGTGTATGTGTCATGCACATTTTCTTGACTAATTGTTGATCCGATTGGATGTGTGTGTGGCCATGGGTTAACGGATGTTGAGGAAATCTAAAATTGCTATGACATTCCTATTCAGACATAACACATTTAAAGCCTACAAGAAACAAATGCTGGGCCTTTGGGCCTTGTATTTTCATACCTATCTACAGCCACCATGAATATGCCAGCATGGTTTTCATTTACAGTGTTGGTTTATGAGTCTGCTTTAGAAGTCACTAAACATCCGTGCCGCCTAGGAATTTAGGGAATTCTGTTTATTACAGAATTTAATCTGGAGCTGAATGTAATAACAAAAGTATTGATATGTCCCCACAAAACACCCAGTTACCTTTATCTGGACAGAGAGACACTCATTGAGAGAGTTAGCCACAATGAAATGACTTGTAAAAAGAGTGTGGTTCATTAAAACTACCTCAGTTATTTAGTTCTTATTTATGCATCTATATCTGGCAAACCCCAGGACCCTTAGTGCTGTAAATGCTGGCAGAGAAAGTGTTCAGAGGGACACTCTGCTTGCTTTCTTCTTCTACCCCCACTCTGTACAGTGGGATGTTTTGGTTTAAAGATTAGGAGGGTTTTGACTCTGACTTTGTCTGAAAGTTAGTAAGTAAAAGCAGGTGTTGAGGAACATGGATTTAGGAGTGGACCGTACAGACAAGTGGGGATGATTCTGGTGTGTTTAATGTAATGTAATTGCAGCACAAAGAGGAAGGAAGAAAGAGACTGCGCAACACTGCTAACAACTTTAGCATCCGAATCAAAGGGTCATTGGGGTCCTGTGTTTTGTAGACTTGATGGAACTTTTAGCACAGCAATGTAATTCAACAAGCTTGACTCAAATAGTGTTTCAGTTTTATTCTCTCTCTTTCTCTCTCTCTCTCTCTCTATCTCTCTCTCTCTCTCTCTCTCTCTCTCTCTCTCTCTCTCTC
>JBBPDA010000041.1:33270224-33293302 GCA_037974385.1 Arnoldichthys spilopterus | reverse complement strand
ATATATTTCTAGTCTGAGCTGCTATTGAAACATTTAGTGGCTTCAGCATTTTACAATGATTGTTTACACGCCAGACCCTCGGGGTCAAGATGGTTAGTTCAGCCTTTACTCTTCGCAGCTGATTTCAGCTATCATAAAGAAAGATTGAACCTTGTTCTTTCTTTGGTCATTGGTCTTTAGTCCACTCACAGTCATCAGAATATGTTGCATAATACTCGGGTGCCAGGACTGAATCTGGACCTTTTTTGTCCAACCATGGAGCAGCTTATTCCTCTGTAACGCTTTACCTTTAAAGGGTAAAACCTCAGAGACTGGATCACAGGTAGGTGCCACCAGTGCCTAGAAAGAGCAGCTTTGTTCTGTTGGTGGACACGGTGTCGTCAGGCATGAGTGAAGAGAGACAGAGAGAGTGAGAGAGAGAGAGAGTGAAGAGAGGCAGAGAAATCGAGCTGTATCTAGAGCTTTCCATTGGGAATTCTTTCTCTTCCAGTAAGACGTCCTCGCCTCGCTGTTAGAAACAGATCCACTATGTGGCATACATCCCTATAAACAAAAAAACAGACAGTTTAATAAGCCAATGCTCAGCACTTGTAATATTTTTTTATAACAAAATCATAAGCAGGACTCTAGGTAGGGGCAGGTGATGTGACCACACTTTGATAAATGATGTCAAAATTCATTTTCCTCTGTATCGTCAGTACTTCTACAATTAGCAGAAATGGTTTTATAGAACCATTTGTGGTTTAAAGTGCCATTTACTTATTTTTCCTTCATGGAGAAGAACCAAGAACATATGCAGTCAAAAGATTCTTTGAGTGTTTACTATTCTATATAGAACCATTGCCTTCACTGAAAAAACTTTGAAGACTTAAAACACTAAACAGATACAGGAAAGAAAAACAGTGTGAGCGCTTAACAAAAGGTGTCACAAAAGGGTTCTCTGAGTGGCAATATCATAGTAGAAATATTTTCCTAATGAACCAATTTTCATTTTCGAATGTAAATAAAGATTCTTTTAAAGGTTTAGAGAATCTCAATATGCTGTAGTTGCAGATGCTGTTTCAATACAAAGACTCTTCCTGGAACCATTACATTATGTGGAGGTTCTTTAGCCTTCACACATCTCAATTTTAAAAATGGATCACCCATGGAAAGGTTATTTAGAAAACCAAAACTGATACTCCTTAGACACTTTTTCATGATAACTGTTTAGACTACATAGTAGAATCATCAGTGTAAAAGCAGCGGTGTTAAGTGTAGTTCACCATAGCAGTGGACTGATGGTCAGTTGTGGCACTTCTGTGTTGGTGTTAGAGCATAAATAAACCTGGGAGAGCTGAATGCCTCCAAAGTGTTAATTACGAGGAACACTAGTGTGTGTAACACTGTACACTGCAAGTGTTCTATATAGCACTATTCAGTGACATATTAACACACTATTGACAGTAGGTTTTTCAGTATCTGTAGAGCAGAATCTTGTATGCTCCAAATCAATGGTTCCTTTTAAACAGGAAAATGATTGTACTGTCCCTCTCATAGACAAGTTTTGTGGAATTACTGTTCGTTTGCTGTTGTCTGTGTTCACTAAACAAACCACGTTGTGGTACACCCTAAAAGGTAAAAGTGCCAAAAAGGTTCTTCAGAGTGATCCCATGAAAGAACACCTATAGGTTTCCATGTATAACTCTTTTAAAACATTTGGAAATGAGATGTGTAATTATCACAACCCTTTTAAAGTGATAGATGATGTAAAGGTTCTACACAAATTGAAAAGTTTCCTAGAACCAAACATACAAGTCAAGAACCATTTAGGAACCATAATGTTGTACTGTTTGCTATATCACCCATTCTTAGCATTAGGCCTATATGTATGCCAAAAACACTGATCAACTCAACAGGACATGCTTAATCTAAATCTAACCTGGATCAGACACTGTGTGTAGTTGATTGAGCAGTTAATTTGGTGCTTCATCACTAATAATGCTTAGATGATATACATTAATTGATATGTGGCCTACATTCCTGTTTGAGGCTTCCATCAACCAGCTTATCTTTTCATAACAGCAAAACTCATGTGTCCTTCCTAGAGATCACCCCTCAAAGCTTGTACTACTTTCACTAATCTACTGTAGTATTTATCCACTGGATTTGAGCAATAGCTTGAATTAGAGCACAAAATAACTCTGGTCTTTCTCCACTCTATCAGTGCTGGACATGGTGTAAATAAAAAAACGCTGAATGGCACAGCACCAAGACTGCTCTTCTTTAACACTGTGATTTAAGGGTGTGATTAATGCGCTCTTTTGGCTCCAAGCTGGAGGACAGCAAAACTGATTAGGCAAGTGCTTTATTAAAGCACCGCAGTGTTGCTTTTACCACGGCTTAAATGCAGCACTGGAGATGCCAGGGTGCACATTTAGGAACGACATGCTGCTTAATAAAATGCCATAGATTAAAGATAAGAGAAAAAAGGTGGAAGTTCAATGAGTATAGATACAGAATATAACTAAAGTACTCATAATGTCTAATCTGTGCATATTAATGATAGTTATATCTGAATATGTTCTTTGTATAGGTTTTCTACACCCTAAATAAGGATTTCTTCAAGGGTTCTTTAGTAAGGCAATGGTTAAACATAGAACCGTCTCTGTCAGGGCAGAACCTTGTATTTCCAAAAGACTAGCTTTACAAGTGTGTCCCTAATAACTATGTAGTTGCACATTAACAATACATGTAAGTACTGGTGATGTAGTACTGCTATAAATAATAAGCTTGTTCTGCATAGCACCTTTCATACAAGAAATACAGCTCAAAATGCTTTACAGTAATTAACCGTGACCGTTGCAGATGGATTCCAGTAGTACTGCTTTTGTAAATACACACATTTATCAATTTCAGGTTTAATTGCCATTATAGAATCCTTTTTAAAAAGTATTATTTATATATATACAGATATTCAGATATTTACAGTCATTCATTATATTAAAACTTAACAAATCCATACACTATATATACAGAATATGTCCTATATATATATAAAACATTTTGTTTTATATTTCTTCTGGCAGGACATATACTGTATATATTTTGTATGGATTTGTTAAGTTTTAATAAAATAAAGGACTGTAAATATCTGAATATCTGCAATATACTGGACTTTCCTTGAGGAGAGGCTTGACAATAGTTAAGCTAACACACTCGCACACATCAAACCAAAGTGCTGTTTTTAATTTGGTTTTCCAGATAAATAACTTCAAAATAATTTTTTTTAAGATGGTCAAAGATTTTTGCATAGTACTGTACTCTGTTCATATACATACATATATATGCATATAGATAAGTAGTTAGAGAGATGAACGGGTGGACGGATAAATATAGGCACACAATATTGTACTGTTAAAGGTGGACGTCAGTATAGGCTGTAGGACTGTGTTTCTGAGCTGCTGGTCGAATCTCTCGCACAGGTATAAACATCTGTCCTTCCACTTACCCTGTATCCATAGTAACCTGACATGCCAGACACATGCACCCCTTAAGGGGCTGTCATAATTGATTTAAAAGACTGTTCTTAAGGCTGTGGCACTTGGAAACTAGAAATTGAACAGCGCACTGCTTTTCTGCAGGAGAGAGTGTACCTGCGGTGGTGTAGTGCGTGTCAGAATTTTCAGAGTGTGAGCGCTGATGTAAGATCAGATCCTGTCTTCCATAACACAGACAGAAGGAGCTGGTCAGCTAAGATTAGTACTGCAGGGACACTTGGTGCATTCACACCCCAGGTGTACACCCCATGCCTTTTCTATGGAAGAAGCAGAAAATCTTCAAGATTATTAATCAGTCATTTGTCTAATGGGGGAAACAAACTATGGCTTGTTACTGGAAGGAGGTGCTCTCAAACGGATGTATGCCCATAACAGCAAGTACTACAAGTATACAATCCAAATGCAAGTTACGAAGCTGCAAATACAAGCTTCAATCACAAACGAGCCCCATGTGTTTACTAGTGAAACATCTCCAGTACCGCATGGACACACAGGTCTGTGTTATTGCACTGTAGGATGTCACTGATGTCACACAAAAAAAGTTCTGGCTGCCAATTAGCACTAACCAAAAAAGCTGTGTTTATGACTTAATGTCTGTTTTTTATATAATGCATCATAACCACACGGATATATGCAGGACATTATCAATACCACTTATCAATAAGCCCACCCATATAAAAGGTTTATTTATGATTTTAAACAACCATATTAAAGGTTATTAACTATGTCACAATCACCCTAAAAAGCTTGAAGTCTTACATTATAAAGTAAATGGGCCTGTTAAACTGAGCTGACATTCCCCAATACAAGTGGTGCCCAAATCCAGTCCTGAGGGCTCGGTTTCCAGCACAGTTTGGTAGTTTTCCTCCTCAAATACAGTCACTAGACCTGGTAGTTAACAGGTGCAGTGAACCAGGTGTGTTTGAGCAGGGCAGTCAGCAAACTGGAAATCCAGGACCAGATTTGGGCAACTCCTCATCTATACTGTTAAAACTCAGATCTTTCTGGTTACTGATCTTACTTTGCTCCATTAGTCACTATTGTACCTATAAAATTAATCAAATATTCAGATTCGTCATGGTTGCTGTCGCCCCTTTTGTTTAACTGCTTATTATTCATTTCAGTATGTTTAGGACCTAATTATTAGCATTTTTTAAACCATTCAAAAACCATTCATAGTAAAGTGCCAGTAAAGAGATACCATCAATGCTGTCCATCATTTCCACAGTGATACTGTACAGGCTCCTGAAAGCTGGAATACAGGTTAAACTGATGTTGAACTATTTGACCATTTCCACATGCCTTATGTCATGTCTCTTTTAACTGCCTGGCCATTGCTTTCCTGTCTGCCACTAGAGTAAAAATAATTCAGAGCAGCATAAACGGGCATGGTTAGGCCAAGGCTATCTAAGACAAGCTTTTGTTATTCACACAGTCTTCTAATGGAAAAAGCCATCTCTTTACAAGCTTTTTTTCATGATGCTCATATGAAAGGTAGATGAAAGTCAGTGGCGTTTTATTTCCCTGGACTAGATTTTAATGAATAGTGTGAGCCCTACCTGACATGGAAATTAGGAGTCTTAATTTCATTATTTGCGTAATTCAAAGGGCAGTGAGTGTCACAAGTAAGCTAATTAGCTGACTGGCAAAATCCTGTACTGTGCCTTGAGGATTCCAGTTTGTCACTAGTGAAACATCTCACACACTGAAACAATTTTTGCATTCTGCTATCACCAGATTGAAGAGAATTTGGTATGTTCATCAATAAAGCACAGTGAGGTCAGGCTAGCAGAGCACCATATGCCCAGACACTCGTAACTAGTCTAGACTTTATGGTCTGTGTGTGGGCTAAGTCTCACACACACACACACACACACACTGGCTTCACTGCTGTCAGACTGTGGGAAGTTAGATTACACTTTAATGAATACCACCAGCAAATAATTAAACCCTTACAGTGGCCACCCCTTCAGAGGAAGTCACTGGTGGACCCAAGAGAAAAAACAGCTTCTTTAGATGGATTGGAACCCACTGGCCAATAGACGTGTCTCCCCAAACAGGTCGCCTACTGAAACAGCCAGTTTGTTTTGAGGATGGAGCACATGTTTGGGACACTCCCTCAGATAGCTTATGGTCAGTGCTCACCACTTCCTGCTTTGGGTGTTGGGCCATGCCATGTCCCCTCCCGGCTGTGGGCGGACATCATTTTAAACGGCGTCTGAAAGTGCCTGTGTTTATGGAACCATCGCAAATATTGTGCAAGCTCGCCTCATTCAGTCCGTCATCAAGCCAAGTGGCGTCTAATCAAAACCAGACTGTAGGTCTGGCTCAAACGGGTTGAGGAAAAAAATAGGCTGTCCTAGCACATACTCTCCACTAGAGGAGGATGAGCATCTCTTGCCAAACCTCAACCACTGTTTTCAAAACATGGCAGGGAAAAAAATTTTAGCCTAGCTTTTTCTGTACACACAGATTGTTTCTGCAGTTTGAAGACTGAAACCAGAGCGATGACGGCTAAGGCAAAGATTTGGCTTTTGTAATCATTGTTTCCCTCCTCTGGAGTGCTGAAACCCACCACATACATTGCACATTTCTCTGTGATTGCACCATTTAGCCATTTGTGGATATTCCTCCCTAAACAAAAACAATGTTAACACATTCATAAGGCAGGCACTTAGAAGATTAGATAAGCTATCAGTGCAATGTTTCTAAACTTCTGCATAATTCAGATTTTAAGATCTTTCAGAGTGTTTTGCTCTAAAATCCTCCATTATAGAGAAGCTTAAGTGACAGTTGTTCCCAGTAGTGGTGATAGGAACCAGACATCTGAATGGATTATTGCCTTTATAAACAATATCACAGAAAACAATGACATAAAAATGGTTATAGATAAAACGCCTGAGACATTGTTTTTAATATGATTTTTTAAAATAGATGAACAGATTTTTAAAACCCCATTCATGGTGGGTACATGCAGGACGTAGGAATAGTACCCTAAGAAAATTGACATGTAAGTTCCCAAGTCTTTTGGATGGCAAAAAATAGCTGTATTTGCATTGCAGACACTGTCATCTCTGGTTCCTGTCACCATCATTACAAAGAAATCTGAGTCAAAACAAAGAATGAAATTGCTTATATCTTAGTTGCTCACTTTTGCAGAAAATAAACATGCCCCTTTTATGATAATGCAAAACATTAGCTTGTATGCCTTCATTCCTACTTACTGGAACAAATGGGTGCTTGAAACAGACCCTATTAATGTCTGAATTCTCTGCTGGGTAAATAACATTATTTTTAGAATGTTTTAAGGACTTCCTTGATTGCATCCTGAATTGCATACTGATGAACAGTATGACAAAGCAACATCCTTTAAGCCTCTCAACCAGCCAATCTCTTCCACACTCTCCTGAGCTGATTTAGTTTTGAAACTCTGAATTACCAGAGAGTCAGTAGCTTTGACTCCCCCATGCAGAAAGCATCAACATAACCCGTAACCTGAGAATCCAAACCAGAGTGACAAACAGATGGAACAGACCACTTATGACTCAAGTTAAAACCATATTAGCAGGGGACAAATGTGTTGTCTACTTTCACCAAACTGGAAAAGGTTCAATTTTTGAGAAAATGATTCAGCCACCTCCACTGACTTCTACTTCCCAGAATGTATGACTAAGAGTCTGAATGGTTATGATTTTAGCTGCATGCAGTTGTTCTTGCGCAAGAGACCATTAAACTACTAAATCTGATAGTTTATATGAACATACTATTGTATGTTTCAAATTTGTGCACAGGGACAAATGCAGACAAACTGCCAAGTATGAGTGAGTGTGCATAAGCCTTTTCACATTCAAGCACAGTTTGAACAAATACAAACATACACACTTAAATATGCATTCACGATGAACAATACACTTTTGAGGACACTCATTGTCCACTCACCCTGAGTTACCTAACCATGTAGAAGCCGGGGAACAAAAAATCCTATGTAGGCTGCTTTTGTGTGTTTGTGTGGGTGTGTGTTGTCCTCATGACTGCAGTCAGTGCGATGAGGCAGCAGGACTCCCCTCTTACCCCCCTTTACACCATGGTGGAATTTAGCTGTTTCTGTTTTCCACAGTAAGGGGGTATTTCCATAGTATTTGAGGGATGGCTTGAATTCTGATGGAGCATTTTGACCTGTCCATTCTGGGGATATGAGGGGGGTTTTCGAGTCTTTGCCATGCCAGTAAGTGTCTGAGGAAAACAGGGTTCAGGACTCTTTGAGATGACCGTATGATGTACTCTGCTTCTTTGATGCTGAAGATCTTTGACTTTGACTCTGGGAGGTCTGGCTCGCAAGATGTCTCCATTGGCAGTGCTCTTAGTCCTCAGATTTTCTGTTGCAGAAGCATGATTCATTCCCCTGCTGCCTGTAGACTCAACAACAACTGGATCTTGGACAGGAGTGGATGGGTTTGTATGGTTCTTTGTGGCGGAATGGCTGTTGGCACGAGAAGATGCCACAGTGGCTATGCTGCGGTCTGACAGGGAATGTACAGTCCGCGACTTGACACCTGGCTTGGCCCCGTCCCTCTGTGGTGATTCCATATCTCCATTTGAGGTATGAATGAGTGCCACAACTCCAAAACAATTGCCCTGGTGCCTAGGCTCTTTTGGCATACCATTGCATGGACTCTGTTCCTCCTCACCCAGGTCGATGTTGGAGGTCAGAATGTCAATCTGTTGGACCACCTATGCAGATAAATGCAGCTGTTACACTCATCCAAAGCATGCTTAAAGGAGAATTCCAAGATATATACATCTCTGCGGGGTGACTGTGACATAGAAGCATAAAATCACATAATGATCTGATTAGTGATCATAAAATTGATTAATGTTTCATAAGGTGTGACTAAAAATACATTGTGGTTCAGGAATAAATAAGTCACTTGAGTGAGTTACTAAAGTTTTTTGCAAACAGTACTGTTGACTTCTCGTCCCAGAATCACCCACTCATGTAACCACTAATTGAGTGCTAGCTAGTTTTATTTAGCTACAGAGTGCTTTAGAAATGCTAAATTCTTCCAAACCGACTTTGACAGCAAGAATAATTTATTAAATTAACTGGAGAGAATTAATTATGTATTTCTGCTACTAACACTCTAGTAAATCAAGGTTAAAGGTTCACACAGGAAACTTTATGTTCTTAACGGACATTGTTAGGCAAAAGTTGCACCCTACCATTTTAGCCCACCATCTCTCAGCAACTTCTCACTAATCTTTATAAGCTGACATGTAACATTCTAAAATTACCTCCAACCTCTTAGGTTGCATATACAAAAGTAGCTTTTAATGGAGGTCTTGATGTGTCTTTTGAAAACTGCAATTCAATTCTAAATAATTCATTTAGTTTTTAATCTTTTGAAGTCCATTATTACTAATGTGGATCTACATACAGTATCCTAAGCTATCTTTAGGTATTGATTTTTTCTAATGCTTCCTTTCTAATGGACATCATTCAGGCCAGTCTGGGACCCTGTTGAAAGAGTAAAATCAAATAGTAAAGTCAAAATAACTAATTTGCTTTGATATCCTTTGTTTCTCAGGATCACAGCACTGTGTAGATCCTGTTTCATACAAAATAGCCAATGATTAAGGAACAATGAGGACATGAGGCTGAAGTTCACCTTTGATGCTCCGTATGAGGTAACGATGAGGGGCTTTGATCCGAACTACAGCTGTTTTTTTTTTCTCACTGTTTATTTTGAGCTGAGGTCATGTTCTCCAGTGTTGAGCAGTAGCTTACCTCCCTGTAGCTGTCAGACTGGATTCATTACTGAGATGTTTGCAGAGTGCACACTTAAAGAACATCCACTCCACTGCCTGGCACTGGACACTGCTCTGATCACAGCCAGATTTTCTCTCTAAAAACTTCTTATTAAAGCACCTTTTCACAAGAGTCTGAAGCAGTAACAAACCTTATGATTTGTTATGCTTTCTCATAAAATATGCAAAAATGTAACAAGATAGGGTGCTAATAATGACCAGATGACCTAAGCCACTATATTTCATTCCTGCAAATTGTACAACAACAACCAAAGAAGAAGTGCATTTCTTGCTTACTTACTGCATGGGTTTTTGTACCAAAACTACCAGCACCCCTGACTGTGCACCAACCATAAACATTTAAGAAATTTTAAACCAAAATGAGCACCTACTGCTTACGTTCAGTGTTTTCCTCCTCACCTCTTTCATCTCCAACTGAACCTGCTTCAGACCTCCAAGCACATCCTCCAACTCTGTGACCACTTGTTTGATCTGTTCCCGCACTGTTCCCTGGCTTCTCCTATGGTTCTTCAGGCTGTCCTGACCTCCATCACACTCCGCCCTCCCTGCTTGACCCAACTTGGTCTCTCCTCTCAAGGCGCTGCTAGCTGGCAAACTGGGACCTGATGTCCTGAAGCTCCTGAGCTGGCTCTGTGGCACCTCTGTGGAAAAGAAAGCTGATGACCCATTACAGTATGTCTTTGTAGGACTTGTTGGTCCATTTATATCCAAGCTGGAGCATCTGTTCCCATCATCGTGACCCTGAAACCTGACATGTCTCCTTTCGCAATGCCTGTTGTATCCAGATGCATCTAGATTGTCCCAGTCCGGCCCCGGTGAATGTGCCTCCCTGTGATAGCTCTCACTTACACAGTCCCAATAATGTTCCTCTGCCACAAACCGGGCCTCTCTGTAGTACCGCTGGCCTTTGACCTTGGTAGGTGAAAGCGGCGTAATGGGGCAGCCATTGAAGGGGTGTGGTGGCATCTCTTGATGGTACAATTGCCTTGTACACCCACACTCCCTGTGTCTTTCCCAGACACACGCACATGGGGCAAGCCGAGGGTCTGGTGGCCAGTCCCATCTACAAGTCCTCACTTCCTGCCATGAGTAGCAAGGAGGGCTACAAGGCTCAGGCACAGGGTAGTGGCTTGGCCCCAGGTGGATTTGCCTTCTCTGGGGTACACAATGGTCAGGGTACCCAATTCCCATTTGAGGATGAAAGGAAACAAGGCAGTCCTCTCTCCACTGGACAGGGCTCAAACTGTCTGCTGGAGACAGGCATGGCCCATCCATATGCTCTTGCCCATGGGGCAGCGCTGGTCTCTGGAGCAAGCAGAGGTGGCAGTAGTCCTGGGCTGGATGGAGGACATGCCGTCCTGTTGCCGCCTTCTCCGACTGCATACCAGCAGGAGTCCAGAAGCCGCCCAGGCCGACGACTTACAAAACAACTGGTTTCCTCCCCTCTCTCTCCCCACCCAAGCCATTCGCTAGAGCTGTTTTTCTCATCTGCATAGTTTCTCTTTCCCTCACTACTCCCTCTCTTAATCTCTCTCTTTTCTCTCTCTCTCTCTCTCTCTCTCTCTCTCTCTCTCTCTCTCTCTCTCTCTCTATTTCTCTCTCTCACATGCTGTTTGTCTCTGTGTGTTCTGTTTTTGTCTTTTGGCTCTTTCCATTTTTACTTTGCAACTTTTTGTCTCTCTCTCTCTCTCTCTCTCTCTCTCTCTCTCTCTCTCTCTTTCTCTGTCTCTCTCTCCCTCTCATTCCTGCTCATGCCTCACCTCCCCCCTTCCTTCCTCCTGGCTCTTTTTCTAACCTTTCCTTGTTTTCCCTCTTTTCTCTCTTTCTCTCTCCCCCTCTCTCTAACTTCTCTCACTTCCCGTCCGCAGCCAGCTCGTTGCCCTCTCTCCGGTGGTGGGCCCCTCTCTGTTCCCTTTCTCCCTCCCTCTGTCTCTCACTACCCCCCTCTTACTCCCTCACTCTGTTGCAGGCTTTCTTGTACCTATTGCTCACTCTGCTGCACTTCGTCTCCTGTTCCCTCATTTCCTCTCTCTCTCGCTCTCTCTCTCTCCACACCTTTCTCTATCCCATTCTCTCTTGCTCTTTCTGTACCTTTCTCGCTTTCATTCGTTCTCACTCTCTCTGTGTCCTTACCTTTCTCTCTCTTTCTGTACTCTTACTCCTTGTTTTTACGGTATGTATAAATTCTCAGTCAACTCACCCCCTCCCAAAATCTAGTCCATTCTCTCTCCGTCTCTTAGTCTTTCACTCTCTCTCTTTCTTTCTCCCCCCCCTCTTTTGCTCTTTCTGCTGCCTCTCCCTCTCAGAAAGTCACAGAGGCTCGTAAAGACGTTGCCTCTCTATGTGAGTCCAGATCGCTCCCTCAGATCTCCCACACTCCTGCTTTCTCTCTCTCATACTCTCTCTCTCTCTAGCCTGCCTGCCACTCGCCAATTAAACACAGCCAGGATTCCACACCGCCTGCAACGGGGAGGGGAGAGAAAGAAAGGGAGAGAGAGAGAGAAGGAGAGAGGCAGAGGAGGTGGGGTTTCAAGTACCGCCAAAGCAGACAGGATCTAACATGAGCGGGAGACCAAGAGATAGGGAAGGAGGAAGACGGGGAGGGAGGGGGTGAAAGAAGGAGAGAAGAAGGGAGAGAGATAGAAAGAGGTACAGCTCCAGTGAAGGGGGATTTTCAAAATAACTCTTTCCTCCGTTGAGTCCCTTCTCCGTAAGTGTGTTTGATGGACTTCAAAGCATGTATGTCTGAAAGTCTTTTATTGAGATCCTAAGCGTTTGTCCATGGGCTTATCTGATCCAAGCCATCTGGGAGACTGACGCAAAGCACAGAGAATGTTTGTCGGGTTAAATTCTCATGGTAAAACAGTCCATAAGTTGCACATATAAAAAAGACAACTTTTCGACAAATGAATTCATGCCTGGAGCTTCTGTTGGAACAAGGATGCCTCCCTGGTGTATTTGTTATGTGTTGTTCCTCCGCAAATATGAACACTGTGGATTTTTGTTTTTTACCAGAGACCAGCATATGCGTGGTAGATATTCTCCACAGGAAAAGAAAGTCTGTTTAGCTAATGTGTGATGACAGTTGTTTGCTGACATTGAACTGTTATAGGCAGACACATTGGCAAAAGGTAACTTAACAAATTTCCATTCTGAGTTGAATCATGTTATAAAGGTAGGTTATATGGCTTTAGGCGTCTTGCCCAAGGACTGGGGGTAGTGTGGTGTGCTTTCAATGGTAGGGAATAAATTCCAGTTTGAAAAAAAACCAGAATAAATTCTCACTAATATCTCAAATAGTAAGAAAAACAAAACATACACTTAAGGTACAGGACTATTTGTAGTGGCCCATTGATTATGACACATCTGTAAACGTCAGCAAGTTTTCTTTTCAAATGGTGTAAAGAAACAAATAGAAAACATTGGTATTGCAAGGTTGTGATATGACAGCAACAATCTGTAAAGAGAGGAGTTCTCCTTAAGGACGATTCATATGAAATACTCCTGAATTTAACAGATACAATCTCTATCTGACTCTGTCTTGATCTGCTGCTCACTCTCTCTCCAGAAGGCACACAAAAGTAGATCAAATCTGTAGAAATGTCTCCTGCAGATTTGGAATCTCGCACGCATGCGACCCAGTCAAGGCCAGGACGCACATTGCAATGAACTCTAGGCTTCTTACATTCCGACAAAACAAGCCCAATCAACACACACCAAAATACACACACACCTGTGGGGTGGGGCTGGGTGCTGGGGCGGGGGTCGTTGGCAGCACCTGTCAGAAAATGACAGAAGAGAGTGGGCGTGCGTATGTCTGTGTGTGTGCGTGTCTGTCTGTGTGCATGACTTACTGTGTGAGTGTACGAGTGGGGGAGGGTTTGGTGTGTCTGCATTTTGTCTCCAAATCTAAAAGGTTTCCCCTACGGGCCTTTCTACAACTGCACAGCTTAAGAAAGAAAAAAAGTCTTCTGCATGACTGAGTCTCGCTCCGACTCAAATCCCATAATGTGCCTTTTTCTTTCGCGTGCTTCATCAGCAAGCTAAATTAAGAAGCATTCTCGGGTACAACTCAGAATGGATTAGTGGACAATTGCAACAAATTGAATTTGTGTCACCCGCCTCCCCGCCCTCCTCAAAATCCTCATGCATACTCTTGGGCCTAACAGGAGTGGTACTCAACATGCCATTAAAGCAGAGTCTTTCAAAATGATTAATTTTGCTCATCTCCACATATTCAAAATTAGCCCCTGGCACCACAGTTATTTCCACTGACCATTACGACTCTGGATTGGTGGGGTTGGTGGTTGAAATTTTACACAATTAGGTTCCTATGGAAACTGCCCATTCGGAGAGGGAGACTAGCAATTAGCAATGCAGTACGCAGAGGATTCATTCAGACATTTCAACATTTTCAGAAGCATGGAGGTGGACTGACAGGGCATTGAGGAGGCTTGTCCTTCAAGCTCAAGAACTGCATCATACCTGACACGAGGGGAATGTACCCAAGGACTTCTAGGAAATGCTGTTGTCTTTTTCTTGTTCTCATGAAGAAAACCCACGCTGGCAACCCCTCTGATAATATTTTTTAAAAAAAGAAGAACGAATTTCAACTATCATTCAATGCAGCATAAGATTGAGATGGACAGTTTTCTGCCATTGACATACATATTGCACAGAGGCTCCCTAAGTGCTCAGTGCAACACTGACTGACTGAATTTTGGTTCTGGAAGAATACCACCTTTACCTAGTCAACACTACTCTACTACATAGAAGATTACAGTTCAAATTAATAAATTAAATTATTTATTTATTTATTTATTTAATTATAGCTTTTTCACAGCTGTCTACTAAGTATGTGTAATGATTTACATTACAGGACTTTGTCTAGACAAAGTCTAGTCTGAATGTCTAAGCAATGGGAGGGTTCACATAGATATATCTACCTAAATACTCCTTAGAAAGCAATTGGCAACTGATTGGACAATTTTCTTTTGGGTGTTTTAAGAATTCAAACCTTTGTTTCAAACCACCGCTTAAAATGAAACAAGGCTGCAGTACCTGTATAGATTAATTTTTTTTTACTTTTATTAATAGAATAATATTAAGAATTCTATTGATTATAAATAACAAAAAAATAGAGACATGCTTATTTTTTCAGCCATTTTGTTGTTATGATGTTAGAAGTTTTGACATGAAAACTGTACATTTAAGTTGTATTTATGCTGCTGTGGGTGAATCAAGCAATCATGGCTGTTCTGATGGCATCTAGCTGTATAAACTAGATGATGATGATGACAATGATGATGATGACAGCAGTAGTTGTAATGATGTCAACTTACCTGCCTGCATGTTCTCTGTGTGGATTGTTGCCATGGCTCACAGTGGACAGGAGAGAAAAGTAGCAAGAGAAGAAATATTTGTTGTTCTCCATTTTAGTGGAATACGCTGAAACTTTATGCAGGAGAGAACAAGAGAGAGACATAGAGAGATTGTGCCTGATACATTAGGTAAAGCAAAGAACACAAGGCCCTTGTTTAATGTGCTTTTAGAGAGCAGCATAGAAAGCTCAGATTTGTGAAACAAGTTGCTGAAATTGCTTTACCAAATTTAGTTCTGCTATTACTAAAACATTTTCACATGCATTAAATATTATTTCTACATGAAAGTCCACTCATATGTAATTTAATCTGGGTGTACATTATCTCTGTGAGCCATTATGCATTCCTCTGTTTGCTTGTGCTTATTATGATCAGCTTAAAGTACACTACACATCCAGAAGTTTTAAGACACCTGCTTATCCAGCATTTCTTATGAATTCAAGGGTATTAGTAGGAAGTTTGGTGCAATAACAGCCTTTGATCTTCTGGAAAGGCAGGGAAAAGTTAGAGCATTGCTGCAAGAATTTGATTGCAGTCACCCACAAGACCATTAGTCAAGTCAAATTGTGATATCTGACTGCACCACAGCCCCGTTGCTGGGGATGTTATACCCCTCAAGTCAGCACTTGGTATTGGATGTGATGGCCTTAGTGCAGTTGGTCCTTAGAATCCTATCTATTGCCTTTGATTTTCTATGGTAGTTAAGCTGTGTGCATGTACATGAATTAAACGTCAGAGTCAGCAATTGTTGAACCTTAAAGTAGCTAAATATACTTATTAGAATTGATGGATGGTCTGGATACTTTTTCAATATTCAGGGACAGTTTCCAAGACTGAATATGCCTAGTTCTGGACTGCATTATATTTTGAATAAATTATAATATTATTCTTTTATAAGGAAAATGTATTACACTGCAGGTTTAATTGGAAGCTGACCTTCCTTCTTGACGGATATTTTTCAGTTTTTTCATATAAAATCTAGGTAGGATTTCCAACTATATACATGCTTTTCGCTAAATGGTCAAATGTCAAATGAATCTGCCATATATCTGCAATGACAACTTAAGATCCATTCACTTTAATGCCTATTTTATATCTGAGAATCTTAACACGTCAGCAAAATATAAGCTATATTTTAGCTTTAGCAAGTGCTGCTCACCACATGCCGTCTGGACAGTAATATAGGTAGGCCTTTCTTTTGACTGATAGAAGGAGCATATCCAAGTGGATTCCACTCTGTTTAGTTTCAGAGCTGTCATTGTACCAGATACCCTGAATATGATGACTTGCAAGGCATCTGGTACCAAGAATGACTAATTCACAAATGTTTAAGCTGCTTTATACTATGTTCTCTTTTAGGTGTACTATGCAAAACATGTAAGATTGCAGTCTGTTTTTGTTCCACATTTAGGATATTCATATATCCATTTCTCTGTCTCTGTCATTATGCCTAACTGTAGGTCTACTATTGATTATAAAGCATCACAGGATTGCTGGTTACATTACTGTGAAGGTGAAAGAGGACTATGAAAAGTTGGCACATTTAAAAATCTCAAACACTGAGTGGAAGCCAATTTCACACCCAACTTAATACCGCTTATTTTACCTGCAGCTCTGCAGTTTAGCTGTCACATGTTAAAGTCCAGTAGTGATTACTCCAAAATGCCCCAGCGCACATCAGACAGGCTCGATATATGTGAAATATGCAGCTTGAGTTGGCCTGTAATAACTTTTTTTGGAAGGTCAACCAAGAGCTTACCGTGAGAGATCTGACAACGCATAAATATAGTAGCAAAAAAAAGAAAAGCTTTTGAAACTTGAAAGCAGCCCAAAATGAAATTGCATGCGTTACAGTTATGTATGGAATTTGGAGGTTTCCTTTGAAAGAAAATGGTTTGGCTTGGCCTAATACACAAAAGCGTTGCCCTAACCATAATGCTTAAATCCCATAATTAGTCACGTCTTTGCCATGGGTATTAACCAGCACAAAGAGACAGTTTTCTCACATTGGCTAATTAGTGAATAGTGAGCTTATGTCACTATTCTCACACCTCTTGCTCGTGATTATTCTGTGTGGGCATAACATGACACTCTAAACCTGATATGAACTCAGGATTTCTAAGCCAGAAAGGACACCCACTCCTACTGCTTGCAATCCATTACTGAAGCTGTTGTATCATCTATGGCAACAGGGGGCACTACTAACATGAAACACTGTTGGGATTAGGCTACAGTTACAACACTTTTTGGCAGGCTAGCAAAGCCCTGCTTTACTGAACAATGCCTTAGGCACCTGATGAAAAACTGAACAAATGATCAGTGCCAGGTACTCTGAAGGTTTAACCCTTAGCCTACCTGTTCCAAAAAAAAAAGTCATTTATGATAAGTCAAGCATAAGACTAAGTGAGAAAATAGCTAGTGCAATTTCACTGATTTCTGTGCATGTTTTCTAGATTTGCTTCTAATTGTAAAACCAAGTACTGTGTGGAACATGGGGATATATCTTTAAGCTTGTGCAAAACAGATGCAGTTTAAACCATGCTGATAAATTCTGGCTCCTTTAAGTGAGTCAGATCCATCAGCTGAGCACACCAGCTGGCTCTTTCAGATCCCTAACAGCTCTTTGCTCAGTTGCTCATAGGTTGCCTATGCCTAGAAACCTCCTTAACCCTATTAATTAATGACAAATTGCTCCATAGACCTTATTTCTTCTAATCAACTAATTATTAAAATAGCATTATTTTGCATTATGTTTTTATTGTGTTCCCAATTTAATCTTGTTCAGTTTCACCTGTTAGCTAGTTCTCCCCAACTGCACGATGCCTCCAGTGCTGGAAGGTACCATGTGCTTTCTCTGAGTAACATGAACCAGCCACTGTATCTGTATAACCACACCAACGTAACTTCAATGGACAGCTCAACACATCAGACTGGCAAAGAATCCCAGAGTTGGCTAGCATGGTGGTGAGGGATGGGGGAGAAGGATGGTCATCCTACCCACCCAGGGAGAGAGATGTCTAATATTCTTTCTTGGACTCCTAGACACAGATGGCTGTGGCTTCGTGGGGGATTGAATTTGTGATCTACCAAGGATAAGACCAATATTTAGACAGTTGCACCATTCATTTTTGTTATCAAAAGTATTTAAATAAATGTAAAAAATTATATGGTGGTCACAATTATTCTTTCTAGATCTGGCTCTGAAGTTAAATGTTGAGACATTTTACTGGATGCATTTAGGTCAGTGGGTAATGCTTATGGTAAACAACATTAGGCCTACTGAATATTGAGGCATTTTCAGTTGGAGTGTTAGGAGCCTTGTAAAACCTACAGTCTTGTTCACTTCACACTTAACTTCGCACTTTGTTCTTTGGGCACCCTGATCCATTTACCATTTAGCAGGAGAGCTTCTTGAGGAGAGATTCTGCAGATGTCTGACCCTCCTGAGTCGTGACTCTCTTAGGAAAGACTTTATTTAACAGTCTCAGAAGTGCTGAGCAGAGCAAGAGCTAACAGAGAAACAAAGCCGGCTAGCGTGGTAGTTCAGGATTAGTGTGCGTAGGCGAGTGAAAGCAAAGATGGGTGTTTTTTTATCTCTGTATCAGAGCTGGCTTTGAAGGGGAATTTGATATTGGCAGATTATACTTTCAAGTGACAAAGCTTAATAATTGGCAATGTATGAGCATGAACATGAAATCAGATCACAGTTGTACTGTTACTATCAGTGGCATAACTAATAATGGTGCAGGCAGAGCAATACCTAGCTGGTCGCCTTATATAGCTATTAACAAAATGTTCCACTTATGACTGACTTTGCTGGCCCTAGGATCCATAAAATTCTAGTTATGCCATTAATTTGTGTGTTTACTCATCAAAGGAACTTTCTAGTCCCCTGGAGAAGGCTTAATGCGTTCTGGGCGCTAAAAAAATACATTTATGTATTTTCTTTTTTATTTTTATTTTATAAAATCATGTCTGTTTTGAATGAACACTGCTGTACTACTCTTATGTCATCATTCATTTTGGCTGGAAACAATGTGGTTCTCCAAATAGCTATTACAACAAAAAAAAACAATCAGAATTTTTCCCATGTATCTAGGTATAGGGAGATTGGTTAGAACTTTAGGAGCTATATTGAAAGCCTGTGTCACCCAGCCTAATTAAAAACTAGCAGTGGAATCACCCAATCATATTTGAATTTACAATGGGTGTAACAATTTTCATGAGAGAAAAAACCCATGCACACCACATCACAACAAGCAGCAGCCTAAACATTGGGTTTCTGTCAGATGGTAAACAGCACAGCTCTAAGGCACAGCTCTTTATTTAAAGGCTCAGTGCAGACACATTGCATACGAGATTAAATATGTAATTTACACACTTCAAATGAAACATTTACAAGCTTCAGATAAAAAAAACACCAAATTTTAACACTAAACATTAACACTGAACATGTTTTCACATTTATGGCCCAAACTGAAGGCCTAGCTTTTACAGTCATGGTTTGCCATTGTTACTATGTCTCAACTAATTTAATGCTCTAATGAAGAGCAGTGATTAAAGTGTAATACTATGTTCTCATAGCTACTCATGGGTGTATAATTGTATAAATAGTGTTGTAAGGGCTCCAATAAAGACTATGGGCTCCAGTGCAATTGTCCCATCTGCACAGCTGTTGCTTATGGCATTGTTATATTTGTCTTTTTCATTGTTCATTGAAGTCCATTCTGGGACATTAGTATTCAGGGCGAGGGTCTTTTTTTATGCCATTGGGATCCTAATTACACAACTGGTTGTTGGAGTTTATTAGGCCCCACTTTAAAACCTTATCCATTCAGTCATTTAAAAATATTGTAGCCTTACAATCAGCTGCTAAGAACTTTAACTAATTTTCCTGTGAAATAAAGACTGACAACAGAGCTCAGTTATTTAGGCTACAGCCAGTCTTCCTCTAATGATAAGGTCTATCACAATTGCTACTCCTCAGTTGGGCAGTTATGCAGCTGAAAGCATACTATTGTACTGTTGGAGGAGAGAGGCCACGTCAGCCCAGCCACAGCTAAGTCTATTTGACAGATCACTCTCATTCACTCAGGATGTCATATGTAGAATGGCAAAAATATTTTTCAGACACTATGTGTTTTCCTCCACTTCAGCATTTACAGTGAAGCACTCATTTGGTTATCAACAGAAAACAATCTGGGGGCACTGTGGATCAGATGCACTGCATTGTTCTGTTTGTCATGGGGTCTGCTCTTGTAAGAACTAAAAAATAATTTTAATGTCATTTTACAAGAAATAGTATTGTTTTTACCAGTTGGCACATCTTCTCATATAGCCATTCTATTATTGTTCTTCAGTTGTTTATTTGACCTTCTATTGTGTGTGGAGGGGTCAGGCCATTGTTTAAAATTAGTGCCTGGGCAGAAAGTAGAACGAGAGCTATTTGTGGTTGTGCCCTAGGTGGCCAAATGGGTAACCATTGTCATGAGAACCAAATCTTACATACAGTCAATCTAATTTGTCCTGTATGGCCTGTATGCCATCATACAGCCTATAATGAAGGTACTAGAGGAGTAAAATTATGTCTCCTTCATGGCCATCAGGCTAACTGAGTGTGCTGTTTATCACTGAAATAATGCTTATATTTAGTCCAACAAGTACAGGCAGCCCAAAAAAGACAGAGACTGCACATTTCCATGGAAACAGTGAATGCACAGTGAATCCAGCTAAAATAACATCTGACCCCAATTCAGTCATTTGTACAGTTGATGTAAGCCCACAGATAGCCCTGAGTCACCTCGGCCTGACTCTGGGTTGGGTTTTTAATTAACCCCAGGCTTTCTCAGGATAACAATAGAGCCAGTTATGTCAGCAGAGCCAAAATGTCTGAAATGCTGTTAAAGGTTCCAAACAGCAAATGCTCCCTAGGGAATTGATGAAGTGCAAATTAGAAGCCACAGCGACAACTGGTCTGCCTATTATTAGTCATTTAAAAAATATACACCCCGGAAGAAAAGCTTTCAGAGTGTGATTAAAAGCCAGACAAAAAACACTGCTTGTATTCACAAGCCATTACTTCTCAAAATGGACTTGGTCAGGTGGGCCATGGCTAAAATGTGTCTCCCTCTACTGAACAGAGCTGCTATTACAACAACAAATGAGGGTTTTGGTATATCTTGGTTATATTTTATTGGGCCATGCAGATGTTCAGCAGATTCTCACCTCATATTTAACAATCATTCAGCAAAATATCTATTGAAAGCTACTGAACATTACATTGAATGTAAAAGTTTATATAAAAATCTAAATAACTCTGAACCTTACCCGAAACCCAAACCACTCTCTAAAGTTAACTCCCAGCCAAAACCTAAACCTGACCAAGACAAGACGGTAGTGTTTTCATAATTTTACTCTAAAATGTAGTGGCTTTTGCCCAATAATGACTAGGATATCATATAGGAAAACATATTTTACTTCTATGGAAACTGAACAGAACTGGTTTGGTGGTAGCTCCTTGTGATCTTCCAACAGCCTCTATAACTTTGCTATTAGTGAAATTTGCTCTTAAACATGAAGCTGTATGTCTTTGTTCAATGCTGTTACTGGATTTCAGTCTGCTGTAACATCACAGCAAATATAGGTGGTCCTATAGCTCTGAATGCTACAATAAATTTAAAGCTATTTTTATGTCACACCTGCAAATTATACAGGCTTTGCACAGCCCACAAAATATCTACTGTAGCCAGCATACATTAGCAAGCTGCTACAAAGGCATGAATTGTAGGTGCATTCTGGGTATTGTTTCCTTATGCTGAGATGGGAGCAAGTCTAGATTCTTCAGATGCTTTTTCTGGGGAAAATTTTGAATATTTTTGATAATATCAGATTTCCTTAATACAAGAATTTGGCCAAAAGAATTCACAAGAATGCTATTATTGTGAAATATACGTATATATGTGCCAAAGACAACTTTATACTGTAGTTTAGCGCCACACCCGTGTATGTGATTTGGAATAAGATAAGATAAGAATCTTATTATTCCAGAGGTAAATTCCTATGCCTTTTACATGCTCAGTGCAACCAAGATAGAAACAGGATGAAAACAAACTGAAATAGAAACACTATAGTTAAGAAAAAATAAAAAAAGGAAAAATTATGAAAATGGAATACAACCAGAAAAGACAAAAAAAGAACAGTTTAACGTATCAAATCTGAACAAGTATATACATTTATTAAGATTACTGTCGATATGCTGTTGTGTTTAGCTTTTTGATTTATACTGTTTTATATGCAGTGCATCATAAGTACATCACACATAAACACACCATGCACGTAGATATACTCAAGAGCATAATACATGAAAGGAAATCTGAGCAACTGTCAGGCTCACATGACATGCATCAAAGCAGCACCAGCAAATGAGCCAGTGTTAGGCTAACAAACAGTTTAAGTATTTTTAGGATGGTTTCTGATAAATGTGTGTAAGATGCAGTACCCTGGCAGGCTGGTAGGGGTGGTTGAGCAATGGCAATGTTTCGTCATGTTGAGGGCAATCACTGCTTATGTGTACCACTTGACCCGAAACCCTTATAAGCATGGTTGTCACACAGGGTGGGGCAGAGTTTCTAGTGGCAGGTGTGGCTGGTATGGTACTTAATTTATACAGGACTCTTGCCGGTAATTTGGTAAAGACTCTTGCATTGTCATCCTGTGGGTTTCCCTGTCTTTTCTCTCTTTATATTCTCAGCAGTCAGGCCTCGTGCAGTGCTCATGTGGCCATCTGCTGAGATTTCTTTAGTCCCTAGCAAGTGCACTGGCTGAATCGCATGTGGCTCGCATTTAGTTTCTCAGGGGTTCCTGAGTGCGGTTGGTTGTGGCACAAAAAGTCTGTACACGTTCTTCGCATGCTCCCGTGTGCTATGTACAGTCTGTATGTACACTCATATGAAAATATAAGTACACCCCATGGAGGTAATTGATTTTGTAAGGTTGGCCACATTTTATAGATTATGTTTTTCCATTTGATTTTTTTTTGTCCTTGTCCTGTCCACATATCTATGTTCATGATTTTGTTTGTGTAGCCATGTGCTCCTCCTACCTTGTGTTCCTTGCCTTAGCCCCACCTTGTGTATATTATTCCCAGTTGTGTCTTGTCTTTAGTCTACTTCCATTTCCAGTTGTTGTGTAAAGGAACAGGTAAGACCCCCTGCAGTAGACTGGGGACTACCGCCACCCGGCGCCCAGCGGCGGTCTCCATCCCCCGAGTACTAACTGGCCCAACCTAATCCAGGTGCAGCTAGTTAGCCCCCTCATCATCTAGCAATATAAT
>JBBPDA010000041.1:33221366-33245204 GCA_037974385.1 Arnoldichthys spilopterus | reverse complement strand
CTCCTTGAAACGACCAAATTTCCTGATTACATCTAGAGGTTTGTGTAGTTCTCCCAAAATATGAAATCTATGGACCACAGATACATCATGTGTGAAGGACTGTTAGGCCCTTTGAGTAGGTGGTTTTGATTTTACAAGCCCGTGTTTGATAACTGATTTGCAGGAAAATCCTACAGCGACACTTGAGGACTTGGAGAAGCCTGGTGTGGATGAGGAGCCACAGCATGTGCTGCTGCGCTACGAGGATGCCTACCAGTACCAGAACATCTTTGGGCCACTTGTAAAACTGGAGGCAGACTATGATAAAAAGCTCAAAGAGTCCCAGGTGCGTTGACAGAAAATGCAGTTTTGTCAATTCCAGTGATTGTTAATAAGGGTTTATTTTTTCAAGATTGCCTGTATGTACATTTAATATATAGCATTAATAACATTTTATATATAGTACTAACACATTTTCTTTCATCCCTGTATGTTTTTTTAAGACCCAAGACAATATAACTGTCAGGTGGGACTTGGGACTGAATAAAAAGAGGATTGCTTATTTCACACTTCCCAAGACGGATTCAGGTGGTAATATTTACTTTCTTCATCCTCTGTGTCTTCCAGTGGTTCATATCCATCCCATCCCTAACTCCGTGCCTTATGCATCCCTCATCGATGTATGCACGGACGCGTCCACGTGTGTGTGTGTGTGCGTGTGCGTGTGCGTGCGCGTGCGTGTGTGTGATATTGGATTTTTGTAAATTTTTGTGGTGTATCTCCATGTATGTGATGGATATAAAAATCAGTTTTGTGATGTTTACAAAACCAAACGAATTGTATATGAAAAAGCAAATTATTTAATGCTAACTGTATGCATTCTGTATTAGACATGCGTCTTATGCAAGGGGATGAGATCTGCCTGCGATACAAAGGAGATATGGCTCCTCTCTGGAAGGGCATTGGACATGTCATCAAGGTCCCTGACAGTATCCTTCCTGTTTATTTCACAGGACAAAGCTGCTGTAATTGCTATGGAACATAGATTTTTAGGCTAGTGGGCTATTTTTGCTTCCAGAGAATTACTAGTGGCTCTAAACCGCCATCTGTTAAAATAAATAAAAAAAATAATAATTGGAGCCTGGCAAGAAATTGTAAAACGACTTACTGTAGAACTGCTGATTATAGTCTGAATATTGGCTTCATTAGTCAGATGTGTGTTGAGTTTTCCTTAAAGAGTTCTTCTCAGACTATGGTGATGAGATTGCAATTGAACTGAGGAGCAGTGCTGGAGCCCCAGTGGAGGTGCCTCACAACTTCCAGGTGGACTTTGTCTGGAAATCCACTTCTTTTGACCGGTTAGTAGATTCTTAAGTGATGCTGGCTGAGAAAAAAAAGAAAAGAAAAAAAAAAACTTTTTTTTTTTTTATAATGAATCTGTATTGTGTGAGGTCATATAATCTAGGTGGCTACACTGTTTTGTTTGTTAAATTTTGCTTGCAAACACACTTGTTTGGTTTATTGTACATGTTTTCAAGGTGTCATCACTAGGGAATTTCTAAAGTAATCTTTGCTTTGTGTTAAAGCATGCAGAGTGCCCTGAAAACATTTGCTGTGGACGAGACCTCTGTGTCTGGCTACATCTACCACAAACTGCTTGGCCATGAGGTGGAGGACGTGATCATTAAATGCCAGCTACCCAAGCGCTTCACTGCCCAAGGTCTGCCTGACCTCAACCACTCGCAGGTGAGCACCACTGTGCACATTATTTTTATTTTTTTTATTCACATTTAGATGTTTAAAATGGTCTAATAAAACATTAAGTGCCTAATATTGTTTATTTACCTTTCCCTTAGTTTTGCTGTACTATAGTACTTCTTTAATGCCACAACCACAAACACCTTGTTCTTGATACAGTACCTTACTCGGCCTGTGAAACAATTTCTCTACAATTTCTCTACAGCTTGGTCCTGCAGTAACACTGTCCTCCATGGTGCAGTGTTCAAATACACACAGGTCACCTCAAGAGCAGCTTGTTAATTAGATTATTAGTAAAAGAATTGTCTGGTGTGTTGAGAGGAGAGGAAACTCTTAAATGTGCATAACGGTGGTACTGAAAACCAGTTGTTTAATACAAGTCCGGAGTTCATAAAAACCACTCATTTCAGGCAGTAAATAAAAGTTTGTACTAATCATGTGCTTCAAACTGAGACATAATAATTTGTCCCTTATAGCTTTGGCTTTTATCATTTTTAGACCCTGAGACTGAAACTGTTTGTTTTGTGTAGGTGTATGCTGTGAAAACAGTGCTGCAGCGTCCTCTCAGTCTGATTCAGGGGCCTCCAGGTACTGGCAAGACAGTCACCTCAGCAACCATTGTTTACCATCTCGCCAGACAGGGCAATGGGTAAGACATGTAGCTCATGTTGGTAGACTAAACTGTTCTTAAGTTTCTGTATAACTGTGATTCTGTAACTCGTTTATTTTTAGTCTACTTCTCAAGTTCCTGGGCTTCAAAACCCAGGTTGCACTTCACTGACCAAGACCCAAATGCAGACTTGGTGTGCCATAAAATGTATCTGTTGTATTGAAACAGAGAATGAAACCGCCACCTGCACTGCAATAAAGAGGAATGATGTGAGAGAGTGTTGGTTTCTCTTTCTGATAATTATTGGGAAAAATATGGAACATAATTGCTTCACTTTTCAAACTCCTGTTTAAGCTATTTTGGGTTTTGAACCAAGCATTGTTTTGTTGACATGTTGACATTAATCACAAAATAAATATTGCAGTTATTTTTAGATGAACCGAAATACTGCCATGTTTTTTTTTTCATTAAGAAAATGATAATTATTTGTTTGTTACTTTTAAACATAACAATACCAAGAAGAAATATCTAAAATATATATTTTAAACTTGGTTCCAGTATTTATTGTATGATCCAAGTTCAAGAAGAACATTAGGAATATTCACTTTAAATCTGAAAACACTGCTTTCTTTTGGTCTGTGCTGGAATAGATTAGTTTATTGCATTAAATCAGAATCGTGTTTATTGGCCAAGTATGTAAGCGTACACATACAAGGGATTTGTTTCTGGTCGATGGTGTCTCTCAAGTACAACAGTATAAGACACGGTATAACGGTACAAAATATAAACGACACAATAGCAATATACTGAGCAATATAATGAATAATATACAAGCTACGGTATGGATACGTAATAAGGAATTCTGTCAGTAATATAAAGATAATTGTTAACAAATGTATATAAGTATTATTTGAACTTATGTTTATACTATTAATTTAAATATATGTATAAAGATTGTGTGTGTATAATTCAACAATATATTTTTTCTTATATACAGAAATACAGGATCATCATTTTAAAATGGAACATCCATAGTTTGTCAATAATGTTAGCTGTCTCTGCCTGTTTGCTTTCTTCCTTTTCCAGACCAGTGCTGGTGTGCGCTCCCAGTAACATTGCTGTGGATCAGCTGACAGAGAAGATCCACCAGACAGGGCTGAAGGTGGTGCGTCTCTGTGCTAAGAGCCGTGAGGCTATCGACTCTCCTGTGTCCTTCCTAGCCTTGCACAACCAGATCCGCAACATGGACAGGTAAATCTAATTTAACCTTAATTCTAAAAAATGTTACTTGTGGTACTGGCATCTGTTCTCATGTGCTTTGTAGTTGTATCTATTAAATTTAAGTATAACATACAAACTCCTGTAAGGGGAAGGAAGGCTTATGTTAATGGAAGCAAAATCTTGACACAATTTTGACATAAAATGCTGTCTTACGTCCGCTTATAGCCCATCAGCTAATCTTTACACTTCACAAAAGTATATTAAAATCTTTAGATTTTCAAAATATTGTTTGTGTGCTTGCAGCATGCCAGAGCTACAAAAGCTGCAGCAGCTGAAGGATGAGACTGGAGAGCTGTCCTCCTCGGATGAGAAGCGCTACAGAGCTCTAAAACGCACAGCAGAAAGAGAGCTGCTTATGGTACTTTTCACTGCCTCCTCATAGGAACCTATTTTTCCACCAAGTAGCAAATGGCAGTGGAATGAGTATAACGTTTGGCCAGCACGGAGATTATAATGGACAAAACCTAAAAACACAGTGTTCTGCAAAACATAGAAATCATGAGTTCTGTGGTATTTATCTTTTTTTCTTTCTTTCTTGTAAGCAGTGTTCTTAGACAATGCACAATAGAGACGTTCTTTTTTCCATGACCGTGGAAGTCTCCCTGGTTTACTCTTCCTTTGTTCTCTTTTTTTTTTTTCCCTTTCTTTTTGTTAAAAATCAGAATGCAGATGTGATCTGCTGCACATGTGTGGGTGCAGGAGATCCTCGCCTGGCCAAGATGCAATTCCGCTCCATCCTGATTGATGAGAGCACCCAGGCCACTGAACCAGAATGCATGGTGCCTGTGGTGCTTGGAGCCAAGCAGGTACTACCCAGACAAGCTGATTACAGTTCTGTTGACCTTGTGTCTTGGTAAAGCCTTTAAAAGGAGCATGCATGAAAAAGAATAACAGTTTACCGAAGCATGAACTTGTAAAGGACATAAACATCATTCTAAAGCTCCCTTTAACTGCAGACACATTAGTAACTCCTCTCTCGTCTGCCTTCCTCTATTAGCTGATTCTGGTTGGAGACCACTGCCAGTTGGGCCCAGTGGTGATGTGTAAAAAGGCGGCTAAAGCAGGCCTATCTCAGTCTCTGTTCGAGAGGCTGGTGGTGCTGGGCATCAGACCCATTCGTCTCCAAGTGCAGTACCGTATGCACCCTGCGCTCAGCGCCTTTCCCTCGAACATCTTCTATGAGGGATCCCTCCAGAACGGAGTCACTGCTGGTATGTACAATGAACCATTACTTATTCAGTTTGTCAGCATGTAAGTTGCATTTTGATATGTGGGACATCTATTATAACTGTCTCTCTCTCTGTCTTTCTGTCTCTCTCTCTCTCTCTCTTTTTCTGTGTTTTTTTTTTCTCTTCTTCTTTAGCTGATCGCATCAAGAAAGGCTTTGATTTCCAGTGGCCTCAGCCTGATAAGCCCATGTTCTTCTATGTGACACAGGGCCAGGAGGAAATCGCCAGCTCAGGCACCTCCTACCTCAACAGGTACACCATTTGTTGTCTTCCTTTGGCTCTCAAAAATGCAAAAGTAATGTACATGTGAGAAAATATCAAAATTGTTGATTAGCAACATGTTTGAACAAGCCAACATCTCATCATCTTTAATAAAGTGCCTACAGATAATGTTGATGTATTTGAACAAAACCACAAGGAAAATTTGCGTTTTCCATAATCTAATCAACAAAATCACTCTTTCTTGCAAATTTCATTCATTGGAGCTGTTTGAGGTTTTTCTTTCATGTTTTGTCTTTTTGCACAAAAAAAACATTCTTTTATGTTTTGCATCACTCCTTGGTACATATGTTCCTATGCTTAGGATCATGTTCCATTGAAAGGTTCACCTCAGCTTCAGCTTTTAGACAAATTGCGTCACATTATATTTTATTGTTAAATCAGTGACCCCAGGGAACCCAGTCCCTAAGGCAACCTCAAAGCGTAACATTTCCACCATCATGCTTCACAGTTCACATGGAATTGTTTTTCCTGCAAGACTGTCTTTAGTCTATACCACAAGTGTACTGTTCCTGTGGCCAGTCAACTCCGTACTTTATCCCAAAAGGCCTGGCCTTTGCCTGTATATTGTTTGGCAAACTGAAGTCTTGAGCTAATGTTTTTCCTGACATGTCTCCTATACAGGTCAGCTTTGGTCTCATTTGGACATTCACTTTCACATCAACAGTTGAAAAAGCTACCTGCTGATCCAGTGATGAAATTTTGGTCTTTTTGCATCGAACAGTCTGCTCTCAAGCTGAATTTATTGGGATAGCTTATCCTGCACAAGTTGTCAGCCATTTGAATTCTTTACTGTAGATGTTTTTTCTTACAGTCCAGTGATTCATTTAAAATAATTGAGATCTTTTTAAATCCCTTGCCAGACTCTTAGGCATCCACAAAATTTTTTTCTGAAGATCCCATAGGGTTCTTTACATCTTGGTATGTGGACCCCACACATTTCAGTAGCAACGAGAACACAACCATAGGTGTAAAGTTTAAATAAGATATACCTCCACCAACAAACGCAATAAATGGCGCTTAATCTGGAATACTTGATTTATTTTATTGACTTGTAGATGTGATGAATGTAATGGTGTTCTTGCTTTTTCCTTGTGACTGATCTGTTTTCTGTTATGTGAATTATAAAAAAATGACCACAATTAGTTCATTTTATATGTTGGAGTATAATCATCTTTATCCATAGACACTCTTTCAAAGGGAGAAATATGTTTGTTTAAATATGTACAAATCACATTTTCGTGGAATGTACTTATTTTTGCACATGACCGTATAAAAAGGAGTTTTTCTTCACATCCATTTTTGTAACGTAAGGTCTAAGTCAGGGTGTCCAACTCCGATCCTGGAGGGCCGGTGTCCAACACAGTTTGGTGATTTCCCTGCTCAAACACACCTGGTTCAGCTCACCTGTATATTGTCCGGTGTTCAAACTGTGCTGGACACTGGCCCTTCAGGAATGGGTTTGGACAACAGTGATCTAAGTTAATATTTACGTTACATTTCTGTCCATTTAGCAGCTTCATATTGAGTTGACTTATCTAATTACTATTCTACAGATTGTTAAAATATTCCTCATCAAATGCCCTTTTAAGGAACACAAAGTTATTTTACTCAGAGATACTAATGAGGTATGTGTCTGTGGGGAATCTTTGTGCAGGACCGAGGCAGCAAATGTGGAGAAGATCACCACTCGCTTGCTGAAGGCTGGAGCCAAACCTGATCAAATTGGTATTATCACACCATACGAGGGCCAGCGTTCCTATTTGGTGCAGTATATGCAGTTCAGTGGCTCTCTGCACACCAAACTGTACCAGGTACAAATGGTTACTTACACACTACCTGCATGAGTGCTTACTTGTTTTAATTATTTATAGTAATGCATATGAATGTATAGGTGTGCAGTGTAGAAAGTGTCTTTACAGTTATTGGGTAACAGAAGATGTGAGGCCTACACATGCTGTTATTAGGATCTGTGAAGGTTTGGGTATTTTTGTCTAAAAGATTTCAAGCTTGCCAGTGGTAACTGCTCAATAATCGTTTGCTAGTGATTAAGTGGATTTGAAAATAGCAAGCAGCAGTATGTGCAAAGTGTTTTGGTAGAAATAATATTGGACAGCAGAGTGTTTGTGGAATTAACACACTGTATATGCCATTTGTTTTTCCCTAGGAGGTGGAGATAGCCAGTGTGGATGCATTCCAGGGCAGAGAGAAAGACTTCATCATCTTATCCTGTGTCAGGGCCAACGAACATCAGGGCATTGGCTTCCTAAATGACCCTCGTAGGCTCAACGTGGCCCTCACCAGGGCTCGGTAATACTTTACCTTTTTTTTTCTTTCAGTTTTTAGATTCATATAGTCTGTTGGCACTTTTATAAGGCATTTGGACTACATAGTGCTTGATAGTTACCTAAAATATATGTATAAATATTTCTGTATGTATAAATAATTTCTCATTACTATCAGATCACTACTTCTTGCCTTTCCTAAATAATTCACAGCCAAAAATATATATTTAATGTCTTGTAATGACTGACTTCAAGATTGTGTCCATTTCAGTTTAATAATAAACAAATTGTATGTATGCATGTTTTTGTGATTAGGTATGGTGTGATTATTGTGGGAAATCCTAAAGCGCTGTCCAAGCAGCCACTGTGGAACCACCTGCTGAACTACTACAAGGAGCAGAAGGTTCTGGTGGAGGGACCTCTTAACAACCTCAGAGAGAGCCTTATGCAGTTCAGCAAACCACGCAAACTTGTCAACACCATCAACCCTGTGAGTGTCATTTGTAGGTTTACACATATTTACACCCACACTAAGGCAAGAAGTTTGAAAGGTATCCCTTAATACTGTAGGTTTAGCCCAGTGTGAAGCCCTTTAAGATACTGTGTGTTTTACCTTATTTTTGTGAAATAATAATAGCCAGAGTAAAGTTATTTGCCCGGTGACTTGCAAAGGAAAAACTGAAAGCCACCCACATGCATATGAACCCTAAAACTGTTTTGGTTTAATTGAGTTTCAAAGTGTTCTAGTTGTCATTTGAAGAAATCTGACTCTTGAATCCGTGCATTCTTTAGGGTGCTCGGTTCATGAGCACTGCCATGTATGATGCCAGAGAAGCCATGATACCTGGCTCAGTCTATGATCGCAGTAGCACTGGTAAGGAAGTCCAAACTTTTCTCACATTTTACACTTGTAGTGCAGTAGTACCTACTCACAGTTCAACTGAATCTGCCAGTTGCAGAGCCCTTCATTAGCCTGGTTGGTTTTCTTTGCTCCGGCAAAAATTAACCAAGAATGAAGTTACCAATATCAGATGTTTTGTTTGTTCACAAATCTACATAAATGTTTTGCATTTTTGTCTTTACAGGACGTCCTTCGAACATGTACTTCCAGACTCATGACCAGATCGGGATGATTGGCACCGGGCCGAATCCCATGGCCTCAATGAACATCCCTATACCCTTCAACCTGGTCATGCCCCCCATGCCCCCACCAGGCTACCTGGGCCAAGTTAATGGTCCTGCTGCTGGTAAGATGGCACTGAACTTTTAAGACTAGTCTTTTGTAGTTCTTTCTGTTTCTGTGCCAGTACTGATAAGGTACCTGAGGAGTGGCTGTATTCTGACCTTTTGAAAGCTGTTTATGTTTAACAGCTTTTACTCTGGAGACCTATTAACCATTTGTCTGTTTGGGGTTGTGTGTGTTTTTTTTCCATTCTTTTAGTGGGATTAAAGTATGTTTCCAATGTCCTAATAAAGTGATTATCATTGATGTGTATTTTTTTACTCCGCACAGGCCGCGGAGCTCCAAAAGGAAAGGCTGGTGGACGCGGCGGTCGCCAAAGAAACCGTGGTGTGGGTAACCATGGCAGTGGCCAGGCGAACATGGCCAGCAGCCAGGCCAGCCAGGACTTGGTTTCTCAGCCCTTCTCCCAGGGCCCTCTAACCCAGGGCTATATCACCATGAGCCAGCCCTCACAAATGAGCCAGCCAGGCCTGTCGCAGCCTGAACTCTCCCAGGTATGCACACAATTTTTAGCTGTGAATTTATTTTTGTGTTTTGTTTTTTTTTTTCTTTTTAAATGTATATCAGAAACACCTATAGCAAAACTCACTGTTTTTACATGCATGCTTATTTTGTCAACATTTTCAGTCCCCTTTCATATTAGCGTGTGTTACATTTTTTTTCCTTTTTTTTTGTCTAACAGGATAGTTACCTGGGTGATGAGTTTAAGTCTCAGATGGATGTGGCACTGTCCCAGGATTCCACTTATCAGGGTGAACGGGCATACCAACATGGAGGAGTGACCGGGCTCTCTCAGTACTAGAGTGTAAGAAAGATTTAAAAATAAGAAGTCACTCCATAGGGAAAATCAACCAGTAGGAATAAAGTAAGAAAAGGTTTAGAGTTTCCCCTTTTCTGGCCCTTTTGGTCCATCTTGCCTGCACAGTTGTTTTCTTGCCGAAACAAACCTGATTCAGCTCAAGATGTTGATAATTAGCTAATGTTACTCAGGTTCTGGGCAAATACTAAATTGTGCAGCGTAAGTGGGCTGGAATTGTATTTATTATATATCTATCATGTTTTTTCCTCTAAGTGTAACAGAAATGTTAATGGAGCTCTTTACCTGTGTCCTCAGGTTGTTGAAACGGGAGCTAGGCCTATGCTGAGCTTAGTTCATCAGCATTTTAAATCTGGGTAAATTTAAAAAAAGAACAAACATGGATGCCCGTTTTCCACTGTTACAACTGAAGCACCATGGTGTGAGAGCAACAGGAGAGAATCAAACCAATCACACGAGTGAAAAAAGAGGGAGAAAAGCAGGACAGGAGAGAGAACGAGAGAGAGTGGAAGGGGGAAAATCACCTCGCCACTCCCTAAGGCTGGGAAGGAGAGAGGAGGAGACGCAGCATAGGAGGAGACGATGTGGGAGGGAAAACAAACGAGATCTTCGATCTGCAACTCCGCAAAGTCGAGGCGCCTCCTGGGGAGCAGGGGGGGGCCCCTCCCCTGCCTCCTCTCTCTCGCTGCCAGGCTGCAGCCGGTGGCCGCAGACCTCGCTCTGCCACCCGAGACGGAGAGAAGACGAAGTTCTCTTAAAACTACCTGCAAAAAATACCAAGCTTGCTCTGTCGTCTCCACAAGCTGAAAGAGGGGGTGACGTCTTTCAAAAAAATAAAAATATATATAAAAAAACGCTTTCAAGCAGCTGGTTCTGGGAAAATTTTCCCTTCAAAGTTGAGATCTGACATTCAGGTACTGCCACCGAACATCTTTAAGAGAATGGGAAAATCAGCGGTTTTTGGGTTTCGTTTTTTTTTTTTTTTTTTTTTTTTTTCCTGTTTTCTTTTTTTTTTCCTTTAAACTCTTTTTCTGATGTTCTCTCTGAAAACGGTGCTAAGAGTCACTGAAGAAGGATTCAACTCAACTTTGAGGAAAGTTTTCTGGCTGAAGTCTGTGGAGTAGAGGTTCAGAGACGGAGAGCCTGTGAGGTGTCGCTTGCTCTCAGCTGCGAGGCTCTGCTCTGGGTGGTTCACGAACGGATAAAGGGGAAAATCTTTAAGGAATGGTTTTGGGGATTTTTTTTTTTAAAGTAAAGACAACGGGTTTGTGTCTGGAATGGCTAAGAGAAGTGAAGTTTTTTTCCTCTTCATTTTAAATGGTTTTTGATAACTTGGATTAGGACATACTGAGGTAGAACAGCCTTTGGACGTAGATGTGGCAGTTAAATGGCTTGTTGGAATCACAGCAGTAGAACAGCATTTATTAATCTACTGGAAATAGATGTGGCAGTTAAACAGCTCGTTGATTTCTCCATATTGGGGTCACGTAGCAAATTTGCAGTTACAGGTCCACCAGAAAATGAGCCAAAAATGCCATCAAAGCCCATGGTAATGCCGCCAAGAAGTCACTTGTTGCACGAACACCCTTGCATGCTCACTGGAGTTAAAACAGAAGTCTGAGAAATGATCAGGGAGTAGCACCGAATGATCTGAGGCTGTAGAAAGATTGCTATAGCATGCAGGATCAGTTGTGACGAGTGGGGCAGCTAGTCTTCATCATGTTGCGTTTTTAGGGCTTCAGTACTGTGCCAAAAATCAGTATGCTTCCGCCATAGGTAGAGTTCCAAAAACAAGATTGTTTTTTGTTGTTTTTTTTTTTTCCCCAAAAGTTTTTTTGTTGTATTGGTTTTAATCACCCCACCAGTCCGTTTGACAGATGCTGATATCTGATTCAAATCAGGATGTTGGATTGAGCTACACTCGTAGAGCCACATTTGTGAATTTGATCCATAACGGCTGAAAGAAAAAAAAAACGCCCAGAATCACAGTGATGGCCTGTTAAAGGAGACGGTGAAAGGGAAGACAGGTGAGATTCTCTCTGTTTGTCTGTTTCCCAGGAGCAGACTGAAAAGAGGCTGCTGTGCTCTTGTCTCTTGCTTAACTTGGATGCCAGTGTGCATAGACAGTAGTGTTCTGCTACGGAGGTGTGTGTATGTGCCTCCTTATTAACTGTCCCTCTTTTGTGATTAGTAGTGGTTTTATCATTGTTTTGTTTTCTTTCTTGTTTCTGTTCCTTGAAGTTTCCCTTTCTTTTTTTTTTCTTCCCCACCCAGTCTGTTGATTTGTTAGCACCATGCGCATATTTCATTTGTACAGTCTTTATGAATGTGAAGTGTATCACATTATCCACTTTCAAGGCTTAGAATTCATCACAGTCCAAGACTAATTTTCATGTTTTTGCCTTCTTTGCTCTTCAAGTTGTCATTTAAAGCTTTGCTGCAGATGCACTGCAATAACCCCCGATGGTCGCTTCGTCGTCCTTCTGAAACCAGGAATGTTCATGCCTTGCTGTTTTTCCGTGGCTTGTTTGAATTTTATTTTACTGCCATCAACCCCCTAGCACTGAACTGGAAACCCTTACCCTATGACTTGTGGAAGTTTTTTTCCCCTTCACTTTTCATATTGCAGCAGTTAATTGTACTGGTTCATAACCAATGCACTAATTGCGAAAAAGTTTCAACACCTAGGACCTTCACTATTTGTGTGCATAGTGCTTTTTGTCTTATTAGTAGTTGTTCTTCCCCGTTTGTACTATCCAACCCCGATGTAGGCTGTAAATCTGACCGATTAGGATCTTGAATGTCCAGGAGACAAAACATGCCTTCCTCATGTTCTCGTCTTTTTCAAAGAAATTTCATTCCTCTCATATGATTGAATCAGTTTGGATTTCTTCAAGTGTTTTTTTGCAATTAGACAAATATTTGTAAACATTTACAAAAACCACGTCCGTGATTTAAATGAGCTTAATTTATTTATTCAGACCACATGGCCTACAGCAAAAACCCCAGGCAAATTCTTTAATTGGTGGGTTAGAGAAGCAGTGTGTATGTTCACCTAGAGAGTAATCCTGAGTTAAGTGATGGTGTCTGCCTGTTGAGCTTGTATGCAAAGAAATTTGAACTGAGAGGATGAATACTGACCGAGTACCAGAGGTACTGTCACACACCTGAGGGAGGGATAAATTGACCGTGAATCAGAGATTATGAATCACCAGAGAAGAGATTTTGTTTAATTTTCCCCCTACAGTATGTACTTCTTGTAATGTTACAAAAATAAATGTTGCTTTATTTCACACAGAAGACTTGCTTGTTTCACTTTTTAGTACAGTGTCAAGCACATATCAGCAATGTCAATGTTTTCTGCTAATTGAGGAAACAATGGTAATGTTGATGTGATCTTGACTTTATGGTATAAAAATACATGTTTGTCTTATGTATTATAGAAAATATTATTGCTGCAAGTAATGTGATGCTTTTCACTACCTGAGCTGCAGTTTTCTGTTATTTAATGCACTAATACAGTGTTTCCTACAAACTTAAGTATTCAAATGTGTAGGTAAGGGGTCCTCCAGGACCAAGGTTGTGACTGAGCTCAAGAGGGAACATCATTACCTGATGAGCAACTAGTGTACTCACTGTAGGGAATGATCACACCCAACCTAGCCCCACTTCTTTTTTTCACAATATCAGGAAAAAGTTGGTTAAATTTAAATTTTTTTAAATACATTTAGTATTAACTTGGCCAAAACCTTTAGTTTTCCTGTTTTTTGTTTTACATGCCTAAACTAGGTCCAAATCACTTGTGCAATATCAGGTCTAAGACGTGGATCAGTTTTGTTTTCTGTATCCAACATGAATTAGGCCTGTATCAGTGGTCTGAACTTGTATGTCACATTTTACAGGTTCATCCATATTCTAGGACAAGTTTGGGCGTTTTGGATCTCGTCTCAGCACGTTCTGCACCACCTCAGTGCCTTAATGTCTTCATGAACACCTAATCGATGTTTATATATATATATATATATATATATATATATATAGCGAGAGAGAAACAGAGCGAGAGAGAGAGAAACAGAAACACTAGAGGGCAGGAGGTGCCTTGTATTCCCCGCGCTAATGCACCTTGGCAGTAGTCCTTAGCAGCAGCAGTTGCGGGCTTTGACCAGGAGGGGGTGTCCGAACGCCTTTAAAAGGCGGCGTCGGAGCCGCGGCGCTTCGGCTTAACACGACGGCAAACCCGTGGAAGCGAGTTGAGAAGTACCGCGGTGCTGCAAAGCGACTGGGGGGGAAAAGCTGGAGTTTCACACTGCAGCACTTCCAGCGGGGAATCACTCAACAAATCCAGCGAGGGAGGGGGGAGTTTGGAGCTGACCGCAAGGTTACTGAAGTGCAGCCAAAAGAAAAGCGAGGAAAAGCTCGAAGTGTACACAAGATGTTCAGTATCTCCCTCCACGCTGCTGCTCAGGACGGTGTGCTGCTGACCAGGTTCTCAGTGTAAAGTCTGGGGTAATGTGCGACCGGCGCTAGAATACGTGCACAACACGGAGTGTCCGTCCGTCCAGTCCCTCATGTACTAGGAAGAGAAGCGCCGTCCTGTCGTCAGCAGTGAAATTCTCCACTAAAGCCGTATGAGGAGTGCTGGGCTCTGCGTTTTTCCGCAGCTTCACAGTGGTGGTCCCCTTTACTGAAGGGCTGGCGAGGGAAGACACTTAACTGATCTTGTGTTTTCAACGACATGGGGTAAGTGTCTTGATGGGTCATGCTCTACTCACTGCCTGAGCAGATTAGTTTAAGCAGCACGCAGAAGAACTTCTGTGAGCTCAGAAGGCATCTGCTCACAAGACCATGCATGCCAATAACATGTGACAGACTGGTTTTGGGTCCAGCTTATGTAGCCAGGATGGTTATACCCGTTATAACCTGTGAGGCAGCATAAAGGTCTGAGTGCAGAACTGCTGTAAGTGTTCAGTAAAGTTACTTCAACTGTTTCTGTGTCTGGTTTATGCACCATGGGACACAGTTGGTTTGTGTATGAAGGAACATGCAGGTCAGAGGCCACAGTCATGATTTTACCTAATTTCCCACATAAAATATTTTTTCTATTTGATTTAAATGTCTTTGGGGTGCATGTATGTATTATGGTAAAATATACTGGATATTACAGTAGACCGTATTGGAAAAGCATTGCAAGTTCTAATAAATGAAAAGTAATTGTTTTAATAATGTATGAATACATATACCCAACTAAAACGACAGAAAACAAGTTTCTTCTGATAACTCATAATCCCCAAATCCACCGTACGTAATTATTATTTTTTATTATTATTTTTATTTTTAAGGCACACATTTATTACATGTGTATAAATGCATAAATGGGTCATTTGTAGATTCTGCAGTATAGTACATTTGGAGAAACACACTAGAGGGGACCTTCAGTTAAAAATATGTTTGCATTAGGGAACTTGGGAGTACTGTTTAATTTAGTAAAAGGAGACACAGATGTGGTTTTTCCCAAACTTATAGGGTGACCCTACTTTGCTATGTATGTGAATGTTTCAGAATCCGTGCTTGAGCTTTCAGCCTTTTCAATTTTTGTAATTGCAGAAAAGGGTCCTCATCTGTCCATTAAGAATGTTTCCATCCCACAGAGAGAGGTAAGAAACACCATCCACCACACAGTTTCCTGCTTTTGCACTGATCTTCAGTTTGTCACAAACATCACGTTACATGTGCCTTTAGACCTTGATCCTAAAGCCAAGCATGAAATCATTATAAAATATTCACAGGTGTGCCATTTTCCAGCTGGAACTGGGCCGAGCTGAATTTTTCAAATAGCTTTTTGACTGCGGTGTAGCACTACATTATGCCTATCAGTGAAATATGTGCTCTGACTGGTGGTCTCATTCTAGACAGTGTGACCTTATCTCAGAGAGCGCCACCAAAAGGTCATTGGATTTGATGCAGAAGCACTGTAATCATCAACCACTGCGGTTTCCACCCTGGAGGTGACTGCCACTGTTGGCATCACCGTAGGATCTTCTGCTTCTTCTGCCTTATGCTATGCTCTAACTGCTCACACTGAGTTGTAGCATCTATATTCAATGATTATTTTTATCAAAATCACTGCATTGGTGTATTTTGTATGTTTACAGTTGTTGACTGCTGCCCATCTGTTGCTGCTCAAATCCCCCATCCATCAGTGGAAATGACTCTCCTGGCACCACCTCTGACCAGATGTTCTTTGGGTGGTGCACCATTCTCAGAGTAGTGACACTACAAGTAGACTCCCGTTAATGTGTGAGGGAGGGCTACCTGGGATTTGACTATGTTCTATGATGTAGGAAATTACCTCTGATTACCTCCAGCCGAGCCCTTCATCAGAGATCAGTTTCTGAGCAGAGGGTGGCTGTTAGTTGAAAAGTTTTGGTTGGTGGGCTACTCTCAAACTAGAGTGATGTGTACAGCCTGATGCCCTAGTAACAGTGCCACACTCATTACCATGAGACTTCCTGCAGTGTCATTGTTCTGAGAATGGCCAACCACCTAAAGAATATCTGATCAGCGGTGGTCCCAAGGCCATCTTTTTCATTGATGGATAGAGGACAGATGGGCTACAGTCTGCCACAAACTGCACCTATATGGTAGGTGTTTCTGATAAAATGGCCATGTTTCTGTAGACACAAGGTACTACTAATACTAATAAACTGGCAACCCAGAGTATAGTTGGTAAAGCACTCTTTGTACTATTCTACTAATACTACTGTACAATATTGCATTATATTGTATCTTCACTGTACCTTATTGTTTGTCTACACTGTTCTGTGCTGTGTTTGTGTTATTGTGTGTTCTGTGCAGTACGTTTATGGTTTCATAATGAATAGTGTACTGAATTGAATAGTATATTCTAAGGGGCACTGCAATGTTTGATGACCTTGGAGAGTTCATACTGGGTTGATGTTAGTATGTGTGGATAATATGGTGTGTGTTGAGTTATTAGATCAGGCTTTCTTGGAGCAGTCAAGGTACATGGAGGGCTGGGAGGATTCAGTAGCAGAAACGTTTGGCCTAATTCCTGCTTGAACAGCGCCAGTTGTCCTTCAGAGTCGCATAACATGCCCACACAGTTCAGAACAACACTGCCGTGTTCAGTTGTGTCTGTTCTAAAACCCAGCTGTCTATACTTCACCTGATCCAACCTGAATAGCTCATTTAATTGAGATTTCCTCGTTGTTGCTGGCTGAAGTAAAAGAGAGCACACATGAACCTGTTGATGCAAAATGGAAAATTAATTAAAGGGGCTGGAAAGTGCCACAGAGGCAACAATACGATACTATCACAATATTTGGGCCACAATACAATATCATTGCTATTCTTTACTTTTTACAATACAGTGAATATTACTGTTCGATACTGTAACACATTGTGAGTCATTTCTCCCATTTATTATGAACATGCGTTAAATGTAATAAGGGAAACAACACGGTTCAGTTCATCTCACTTGAATATTTCAATTTAAATCTTCTGCTGTGATGAGAAGAGAACAAGGTCCCGTGCCATCTTGTGGCCCTCAGAAGCAAAAGCAGACATATGTACCAAAATAAAACTATATTTAGTAAATTATACAAATTATAAAATAATATCAAATGAGCCATTATAGAAAACTGGCAGTGCTGTATTGACATAATCATAAAAATATTGCAACATAGATATTTCAATTTTTTTTTTAATATATCAATCTCTCGATATTCAATTTTTAAAGGGATTGTTTGGGCAAAAATTTAGTATTTTGCGTTTTCCATTTTACCGCCAGAGCAAAGACACTAATTTTGCTAACAAATGGAAGTGTTAGTAATCAAAAAAATTTATAGGTGACCAAGGTAACCACTAAGTCAACAAACAGCGCAGTTACTGCAGTTACTTTTGGAATGTAACATGTAGGGTATAACCAGCCCCTTTTAAATACTAAATGTTTTTTGCAACTGTGTGTGTGGCATCCAACATTCTGCCAGTATTTCCTTCATTTCAGCAGCGCTTCAGTCTTGCTTGTTTTTCTCACATCACAGAAGTAAAAGCATCTTTAGTTGAGGGACACTTTCTTAGTAAAGTTGAACGGTAATTGCTTCATCAGGAATGTATGTATCTGGCAATAAAGCAATGAAAACTGATGCAAGTGGACAATTGTGGAAAAGGTGCAAATCTCTGACCTCACGCTGATTCTAGGTGATGGTATGATTCAATGAATCATGAAATCTCAAATTTCTAGTTAAAATTCACTGATTACACAAATCTGATACATAAAACTATTTGTAAAATAGTGGATCATATGACCATTAAAAATATGACCCTAAATGTTTAAGCAAATTTGAAAATGAGCTGTCAGGCCTCACTGTGAAATGTTTTGACTGTGTCTTAAGGCACCAATGTCATACCAATGTCTTGTAAGCCACTTTGTGACCTGGATCTAACAAAACATGAGTTTAATGTATTTGATGTCATTTATGTCATTTGTTGCTGCATTCCTATGCTGGTTAGTGGCAGCAGTCACACTGTGAGATACACTTCCGAAATTTTGGATCTGGGAATTTTCTCCCAGGCCATCTTTGGTCACGAGGTCATAATAACAGGCATCTTTGAAGCTCTTTCACAGTACAATGTAGGACCACTGTTTTGGATATCTTAGCGTTTCCTTCACATCTAAATCATGTGGGTGTATAAATCCGGCTTTATCCATTTAGACTTTTTCCAGCTTCTCTTTATCCTTAAGAATTAAACGGGCAGTTCTGTGACTTGAAAATGGAGTTCCTTGAAAGTGTGTGTGTGTGTGTGTGTGTGTGGGTGTGTGTGTGTTTCATGTGTAAAACTGTATTTTCTGCTCCAGATTCTCAATGCCAGAGCTACTGGCCAGGCCACAAAGGGCTTATGACACCCACCCCCATTGGTTGCTTGGTGCATTTCCAGTCACATTGACTGGTAACACTGATGCCCATGAAACATCATCTTCATTGTCCTCTTGCACATGCTGCTATTGTAATGAAGGTAAACACATCTAAGGCCATACCTGCATTGTAAAACGCAATAATGAGATTGAAAATAATCTCTCCGGACTCACTGTGAAACGTGTACACCATTTTAGGCATATCACTGATCAGCCACAGAAATTTCCTCACCATTATAGCTCAATGTCTTTCCTGTACAGGACTTTCCAGTTTGTTAAGATCTTACACTGTACACTTTTCATTAAAGGTTTTATTTTTTAAAGTTCACTCACAATGTTTATCTGATTTTATAAACAGAAACAGTCATAATTTTTTTTTTTACATTGCCATTTTCCAGAATTCAAAATTTTCCCCAACTTGCCCATTGGTGTTTGGTTTTTGCTTTTAAAACCATTTTTTTAAAATACATTTTACATATATTGAAAAAATTTAAATAAAATGTTTGTTGCGTTTTTTATAATAAGTTATTTATGCACTTGCTTCTTTTTACAACTTAAACTAATATTAATACTAGATCTAATTTTATACTGTTATTTTTGTATTTGGGAGGCTGGAGTTGATCATTTTTCCCACAGTAATGGGGTTTTGCAGATAAAAGAAAATGAAGGTAATATCCAGTATCTTGTTCAGTGAATGGATTTTCCTAGTGATGCACAACATCAGAATCATATTGTAGCACCAGCCATCAGCAGATATATGCTGGAGAATATAATATTGGTACTAGCAGATATGTACATAAAAAATGTTGGTATCAGACTTTATATCCAACATCAGTGTATCCCCAACCTGTTTGGTTCCATTTTTCTTCTTACAGTATCAAGGAGCCAGAACTAGGATGCAGAACTGGGATGCACAGTAAGAATGTAATCTTCTTGATGTCAGCAGATATTTGTTGGAAAAAAGTAATATTGCAGTCAAACAGATGTTTAGATTTGACCAATATTTGATGATGCACTTACTGCACAGAATGTTTACTTGACCCTTGAAGAGCAGAATGTTTACTTGACCCTGTGCTAGAATACTTATTTTTTTACCATTTAAATTCATGTTGAGCTTATAAAAATAAATATGCGTTATTTGCCGTTTTATATTTTTGTAATTCAGGCAACCTCTGCTTTTTTGAAAAATGTTTTGCATCAGCAGAAAATATTGTACATGAAAATATTGGCTATTGACACCGTCCTACAAATCCCACATCAGTGCATCCCTATGCCATTATGAAATGTCAGGGTGCTTGGCAAGTGATTTTCATCAATGCTGTCCCAACTCCTTGTTTTTCTTGCTCCAGGTAATTAGGCAGTTATAAAATTCAAACCCTGCCATTTTCCAACCTCTCTTTTTTCCTTAAAATTAAACAGGCAGAACTGTGCAACTGTGACTTTAAGACTGTTTTATGATAATGATATTTCTTATGATTGGTTGCTCTCTTCTAATTGAGCCAATGGTTTCAGATGTGTGGGTCCTGTGGAAGGCTACATTGATAGTTTCCAACAGCCAGGAGTGGCAAAATGTTTAATCATTTTCCCCACATCATCCACTCTAATACTTTCAGGAACAACTCTCTGCATCACCTTAGTGCCAACTGGTGGGGCCAAACTGTTACAAAAAATAAGTTATGTAATGTAACCACTTCAGGATGACTGATGTCAGACGATGTAATAGATGCCAGATGTGTGAACAGCAGAGTGAGCAAATAAAGTGAGGGGTGTATGTTTTGCACCCTTCTCTCCGGGGAGAGTTGCCATGTGGAATTCTGGGAATCCAGGCCACGCTATTCCAGGCTGCCAGCTCCGGTGGTGAGAGGTGGCGTCCCTGGGACGCTGATGGTGCTGTAATCATCTCAAACATTTGTGTGTGTGTGTGTAAGTGCTGGGGGACACCAGTGTGTATTAAGCAAACACAAGAAGAAGAACTGCATTCCAAGGCATTATGAGTGTTAAAATAAGTATAATCTATATTTATAACTTTATTCTTAGTGTTCTACAGCTTTTTCAGTTAATTAACAATCACCTATGACTCTTGACCTATGAATCATTCTGGGCACATCTGACATTTCTTCATTTTTTGACAACTTCCTACTTATATTTAATACCTGTAAAGTTGTGGACTACTTAGCATCATATTCCATTCATTTGTATACATTTATCTTCAACACAATTTGTTTTATACTTTTATACTTTATATACTTTTTGTCTGGTAGTTGGTCTGTATGTCTTCTTTAGGGTGAAAATGTGAAATATGAGTTTTTGGGACCATTGTGCACAAATTCATTGCAGGGCCCAGATATCAGTTGTTCCATTTATAGCAAAAAAAAGCTAAATCTTTATAACCTAAAGCTATTAAATGTAATTTCATTTCACTATTAATGGAATGAAGTGGCAAGGCATGCTTCAATCTGAAGTAAAATTGTTTGGCGTGAATGATTACAGTTAGAGCCCCCAGCGAGGTTTTGGGGCTGATTACTTCATTCTTTTGAGCTTATATTTCCACAATAGACCAATTTCCTAGATCTCCAAGGGATGAACAATGAAAGCATTCATTGTGTTCATTGAATAGCCTTGTATTGGTCATTTTATCATAATGACTCATAAGGCAGTTGACCTAGAAGTATGGTAGATCTGTTGTAATGAAGGGTATAAAACTAAAAAGCAAATTATTTTAAATAAAGGTACTAGGCTCCTTATGTGTAATCAGTTTTGTTCAAACATGAACAATCTGAGAATTCTGTGAATTTAAATATTAATAAATGATATTAATCAATAACTATGTCCCGATTTATCTTTTTGTCCTGATTAAAGCCGTAACTGTGACCCCCATACAGCTACACAAAACACATTGAAGACCTTTAGTCTGTGAGCCATTGGCATATGTATTCTTCAAAATCCTGTTGTTGTTTCTTCGAAAAGTCCTGATTGGAGCTGTCAGCAGGACAAAACTCATATCTGTGTCCATTTCTGAAAAGGGTAGGAAGATAAACACTAATCATGGATTTGCAGGGCTAAAGGACATTGGACAATGATATCAGGACTGTCTTCTTTCCCCTTTCCCTTTTCTCTTTTTCTGATTCCATTAGGAAGGTTCCATGCCCATCTCCCAGACCTGACAGGGTTTCTTTCTTTATCTTCTGGTGTGTGGCAGCTTATAGTGACCTGACATTTCCCACTCAGCCTGGGCTAATCCCACTCAATGTTGTCATTCACTTTTGATGAGAGTTGAAACTTTCCTAGTGCACCCAGCCAAAGCAACACTCAAAGCCCTATGGCACTGAGACTTTTAAATATTTACTCTGTATCCAGGATACATGTGTAACATGGTCACACTGGTCAAAGGCAGAAAGGATAGAAATGACCCAGACCAGGATTAAGCACTAGCGTATATGCCCCGACCCCCCCCCCCCCACACACAGACACACACACACACACTAACACTATGAAAAGCTTAATTATTTTTCTTTTTTAATAGTTAGTACTGCTGTCAGTCTATAAGTCTATAATCAGAAGCTGTAAAAACAGCCTATTTTAAGCTCATCATGGTTATGTCAAAGAATGACCACATTTCCACATTCATTCAGACTATTAACCCTACAGTAGTTTAACCCCGCCTACTCCCACTGAAGTGATGTGGAGTGTTGTTACTGCACACAGTGTGTAGCAGAGTTACTGCATTGGAAGTTGTTGGGGGAAAAAGGATTAAACTTTGTGCTGCTCCTGGCTGTCAGGAATGTATCATAGCAGTGTTTTTAAAGGAACCGTGCATCCAGAAGGAAAGGCTGAAGTTTATTTTCACCTTGTTCAAAAGGATTTTTCTTTTTAGAGGATTTCAGGATTTTTCCAGATTTTTTTGCCTGGATTGCTTTTTGAACCAAGTAAAAAATCACAGCCAGTCAGTTAACTTATTTGTTTTGCGTTTGTGAGTGCAGTTACCCAAGCTCTCACCCCCTTCACCAATTGATGCAGCCATATGGACAGTTTTCAATGTCCCCAATGTAGGTTAAACTGCCCAATGATAACTTTATTCATAGTATATATAACTTTATATGAAAATTTTAAGTTGGCCCCATTAAAGATTGAGCCTCTGCTGTTCTCATTGTGAGTGGCTTTGAGCTGGAAGTCAGTGACACTGTAGGAATGTCCCTGGAATGTGCACAATGATCACACTGGACTGCATCAGTGAAATATCTTTATTGTTTAAGAGCTGGAGCTTCCTTTCCCAAACGCCGCACTGCACTAAAATCATCATTATATGGTAGAGAAAGTGCCTGTAGGGCCATATAATGATGGTTATTCTGGTACAATGCCTCTAGGAAACAAGTTTCAAAATGTTTCTGTGTTTTGAATATTACTGTCCATTATTTGTTATGATTGCACTGGAATAATTCTTTCACACCATTAGTGTTATTGTCAATGTTAGTCAGAATTTCCTGATCTGATCCACAGTATCTGTATTTTCTCAATACAGGCCCAGAATAATGGATCAGATATCAAATCCTAAAAACAAACAAACAAAAAAAAACACTCTTTTATATAGCCCTGCTTAAATATGCAGTAAATGCTCTTGCTTTCACATGAATGACATAACACCCCCTGTATTAATAATTTCTCCAGTTTTTACTCACTTTGGATAAGGCTGAAATTAGCTTTGCTTCCAGATTTTGCATTTCCACCTTAAATTGTGCAGCTGAGCAATAACTTCTACAGCATTTAAGGTGGAACTGATAATACAATCTTCAGCTTCATAGATTCCTCTCTTATATAAGCACTACAGAAAGTAAATAAATAAATAAATGCTTCTCTTCGGTTGTCTGAGTGTGTGTCAAGTTCATGGTCAAGGTTACTTTATTGTCATCAGCAGCTGTGTACATGCACATAGTGAGATGAGATGTGAGATAGTGAGGTGAGTTTCACCATGAGCCATGGTGCAACAAATAGCATATACAATAAAGTGCAGAGTGCAAGGTGCAAAAGACAATACAAAGTAGACAAAACACAAAGCAACAGACAAAAAAATATATGGTGTGTAGCTGAATACAAGAATAGATTGTAAAACTTCGTGGAGAGACTAATACTGCATTATAAGATGTGATATTTTACCAGTGCCAAATAGCATTAAGTTAGTGGTAAATTGTAAGTTGTCATGTAACTGGAAAATTAAAGAGTGGCAAAATATGAAGTTAAAGAGCATTAGTGTACCAGTTGTGGCATTAAAGATTAAGTGGATTGTGGGTGGTATTGAAAAGTCCAGAGTGTCATGTGAGAGATTTAGAAGGCATCAAGTGAGGTAGTACATACACACGTGGACAAAATTGTTGGTACCCTTCAGTCAATGAAAGAAAAACTCACAATGGTCACAAAAATAACTTTA
>JBBPDA010000041.1:33207267-33221266 GCA_037974385.1 Arnoldichthys spilopterus | reverse complement strand
GCGGTGTAATGTGTTTCCAATGGTTTTCTTGGTGACTGTGGTACCAGCTATTTTGAGGTCATTAACTAACTCCTCCCGTGTAGTTCTAGAATGATTTCTCACCTTACAAATCAGTTTCTATCTTTTATTTAAAGTTATTTTTTCAATTTTCCTTTTTGTTGTGCTATCTGTCACTGTTAAATAAACCTATCACTAAAATGATACTGTTTTGAGACTTTTCATTTCTTTGTTATTGGACAAACTTACAAAATCAGCGAGGGGTCAAATAATTATTTCCTACTCTGTACATATCATGTAAACTTCCTAATGGTACCCTACAGTAAAGTGTTCCAGTAATTTCTTTCTAGTTACTTAAGTAACACAAGACATTGTAGCATATGTATGAACCCCACCCTAAAGTAGCTGCTCTTAAGTTATTACAAATATGCTTGTGCTAAAAACTTTGTTGTTTTCTTAGAGAGATTAAGTTGAACGGCACTGGGGTTTGGAGTCCAGCAGAGAGCAATTGGCCTCTGTCTCTCCGGGTGTGTAAGAACTGCAAGCATCTGTTAGTGGATGCAACAGAAGTAGCATTTGTGCTCTCCTCTAAGTGTGTTGAGCTGTCCAAAGCTGTTGCGCTAGCAGCAGTTTGAAAAGATGCAGAAGCTCAGAAGAGGCATCTGTTAGCCTTCACCTTCCCAGCGTTATTGGCATTGTGTGACTGGGGGAGTCCTAGCTAGCGGTTGGAATCGGACAAAACTGGGATATATTGGGTGAAAATTATGGAAAAACTGTGGAAAATGCCAATTAAAATAAAATTAGCCCTCACAGTAAAATCCTAACTTTTCAATTTGTCCTTTCTGCAGCTCCATCTGTGAGATGAACCTTGAGGCAGAGCTGTTTACCTTGCAGGACAGCAATGCTAAACTGGTGGCAGCGCTGCATGAGGCAAATGCCAATGTGGAGCAGTGGAAGAAGCAGCTGGCAGCCTATCAGGATGAGACGGAGAGGCTGCGAGAGCAAGTGAGATACACACATGAACACGCAATACTGAAACAGAGGGGTGTAGCAGTGCTTTTTTTCTTCTAATGCTATATCCAATTTCTCAAGGTAACTCTCTCAGGGTATCAACTGATACAGTGCTCTAATGAAATATTATATTTTGTAGAAGCAACGTAGCATCACATACAGTAAGTTAGACACTGTATGGTTATATAACTAGTTGTAATACTTGTTTGTATGTTGTTCTCTAAAAAAGTTCTATAAATGCAAATACTTAAAACACTTTTGCGTTTGCGGGGCCAGATGTACATACGTGCACAGAAACACCTAATTTAATTTGCACATTTTTAACATAATGTGCCTGAACTGTACTATAACTGCAGCTTAACACCCAAACTGTACATCCCTGCCCACTAATTGTATTCATGTTCAGTGTAGGGTTTAAAATCACAATAAAATACCAGTCATCAACAAGCTCAAGACAAAAACAGAAAGGGAAAGTTAATTGATGAAGAGGCAACAGTGTTCATAAATTCTTGATTACTGAAACTTTCTGTAAGGTGTTATTCTGTTCTGGTAAAGAAAACAGAGTGTGTGAAACATGACAGACTGCGCATGCAAATTACAGCTACATCAGGCGTACTCTATGCTTCATTTTCTCCCACACAAACGTCTGATCCCATGAATAAAAACAGTGTTATTCTGATGGTGAATATTCCTTCAGCGTGCATTCAAGGTCTGTGCTTTATTCTCATTTCTGTGAGAGTGATGCCACTGTTAAAGGAAAGCACATTTACACCTGACAGAGGAAAATCCACATAAACGGGCCATCTAAAGGTGCTCAAACTTTAGTAAATCAAGTGGGGTATGTAATCAGTGCAAAGGTAGAACCTTCACCCGCTTTTTGTGTGATGGGTATAATGCATCCAATTTGCATTGGACACAAAAGGCTCAGAACATCAGGTACAAGAAGGTCAAGTTACATGAACAGTGCAAGTTACATGTAACTACATGTCCACAGACATTTTTTCAAGGTTTTTAAATTTTATACAGACTTAGAATAGATATCAAATATACATCAGTCACATTTAAAGAATATTCAGTCAGTTTAATAAGGTCAGCATCAGGGCCAGTACCGGTCTAGTCTATGTTATCACAGCAAAGCTCTCTCTCACTCTCTCTCGCTCTCTCTCTCTCTCTCTCTCTCTCTCGCTCTCTCTCTCTCTCTCTCTCTCACCCCCTCCCTCCCTCCCTCTCTCCTGCACTTTCCATTCTGGTAATTGTACACCCTTACAAAGCTGCTTAACTGAATCTGAACTGGCCTCTACTCATTATTCACATTAACTAACATAAGAAGCTCTTTGCTAGAGAAGTGAGAAATAATTTTAAATGTTTTAGCATTAATTCACAAAATCCTCTTAATCAGGTCCATACATGTGTTTACTAAACGAAGAGGATTGAAGTTTAAAATACCAGTGATGTGCATTTTTGTTTATTTATTTATTTATTTCTGTCCCTCCTTCTGTGACTCATCCAAAAACCTCAGTGAGAACAAGTTAATTTACCAGTGGGATTCATTTAGGAAGAAGAGAAAGTAGAGAAAGAAAAGACGTCACAGAGGAGAAAGGTTTTAGCTCATATTAAAAAGTGGGAAATGAAGCAAAGTGGAAAGTGTGGTAGCACTGAAACACCTGCCACCCATAGTGGAAAGACAAATATGTCGGGACATTGGTGGCACCTGACCCCAGAGATCATGGAGATACAGAGGAGCAAGATTGTGTAAGACTTTGAAAGTGAGAAGAAGAATTTAAATTTTAATATGTGATTGGTTTGGTCTTGGCCTAGTGGTAGGCTGCCTTTGAGACCTGAAGGTCGCAGGTTTGAGTCCCAACCTTGGCACTACTGAGGTACCTTGAGCAAGGTACCTTCCCACTACACTACTCCCTGGGTGCTGTTGATAGCTGCCCACTGCTCCACGTGTGCACGTGTGATGGGTTTAATGCAGAGATTGCATTTCGTTGTGGTGCTTGAATGTGTTCACAATGACAAATAGTCACTTTCACTTCACAGTGGAGCTGAAGAGAATGGGAATGATGTGGGATGTACGTTTTCATAGGAGTGAGAACAGCAGATTTCTGGATATACTGAAGTTTTTAAAGGGACCTGTGAGGAAGACCAGTGAAGAGAGAATTGCAGTAATGAATGCAAGACATGATAAAAGCAGATACAAGATTATGCGCATCAGCATTAGACAGGGATGGACAGAGTTAAACAATATTGCAATGGGGGTAAAAATGGGCTTTTGAGAGGGGCTGTGGGAGTCAAAATTAAGTGAAGAATCAAGGAAAACCCCAAGGATTTTAACATCAGGAGTAGGCTTGACATGAATGCCATCAATACTGATTGAAAAGTAAGGTGTTTTGGAGGTCAAAGGAAAATGAATTCCTAAATTATGATCTTAAAATGATCTTGCATCCATTGCATATCATGTCTGTGAAAAATCTGACCAAGCGGTAGCATAAATATCAGAAATAGAAGGGGCCCAAGAACAGAGTCATGGGGCACCCACATGTAACAGGAGATACAGATGATTAATAAGAACCTGAATTGTCAGTAAGATAAGTGAGACGTCATGACACTTTACGCAACCTTAGCAAGAAAAGGAAGATTAGAGATGGGTCTGTGATTGGGGAGTGATGATTGGTCAAGTTCAGGTTCTTTAAGGATGGGAATTACAACAGAGGTTTTATGAGCACAAGGAACATGATCAGATAAAAGATAAGTGTTAATTATGGTGATCAATGTGGGCACAATAGTGAGTGAACAGGTCTTGTGGTCAAGTGTTGATTATGGCAGCAAAACAGGCAAATTTTGTACCAGGGATAGGTAGATTGTTAGGTTGTGGTGGTGATGGGGTGGAGGTGAAAAAGTCAATATATTTTATTAACTTTATTGTGAAAGTAGTGAGAAAAGGCCTGAAACATTAGTACTTCTAGTAGTGGACGTGAAAAGAGTTTGTTGACCATTCTGAAGAGGGATTTAATTCCCAAACTGTAGCAGATATTCCTCCTACCACTCTCCAGTCATCCAATTTGTGCAAACCTGATCAGGAACCACAGTTAATGTATATTTAAGTACATGTGAGAGGGAATCTCATCTGTAATTGCATTTTTGAGTTAATTTTGGAAGTTCAAGAAGGCATCAAAGGGTTTCTGATTACAGATAAGGTGAAAGGCTACTGTTACTGTCTCTTGCTGGTCCTTCACACAACAGGTTTCTGATTGGTCAGGAAAGCTATCACTACCAAGGCTGGAGTTGTGAGTGGTACGTCATGGTGCTCTCCAGTGCAGTCAGTGGTTGGGAGGGATTTCTGCTACAGTCTGGTTCCAGGCAGGAGGCTAATGGTATCCCACTGAGTTTCTATGAAATTTTAGCCACTCTAAGTGCCAGGTGAACCTACTGCTAATGTCATAGACTCCATAACAGCCCTATAGCGGAGGAGTGTAATGTTTTTAAAGCTGCAGACTCTGAGTCAGCAGAAGAAATGCAGACAGTGATGGATTCATGACCTGTTCAATAAGAGGGCACTAGCTTAGAGAGCTGACTTGCTTAATTGGGCTTTGGCCTCCAGTAGACCTTTAGTTAAGGAGTGTTTTATCTGCCTGGCGACACTAATGAGCAGAGCATGTTTGTGACATCGTTATACAGCACTTCTTCGACTTGTAGTAGCTTCTGTTGATCAATCCTGAAAGTGATGTTCATCATTACTCTCTTCTGCCCTAACTTTGTTCTTTTTTTTGAAAACCAACAAGGGCAGGACAAGAGTCTATGGTCGAGCAAGCAGCTCTCTCTCTCTCTCTCTCTCTCTCTCTCTCTCTCTCTCTCTCTCTCTCTCTCTCTCTCTGTAGTATGAATCAGGCGACCAGGTGGTTGAAAATGGTTCATGTCTCATGAGACCAGAGAGAGAGAGAGGGAGAGGGAGGAGGGTTTGTAGGACAGCTATATCCTACTTTCAATGGCCTAGTTTGGAGAAATGAAAAATCACCAGGGGGAACTGGCAGCCCCTCGTTTGGGGGATTTTTTTCTTCTTTTTTGCACGTTACATAGTTAAAAATAAGCCAGTTTCTCTGTAGACGCTCCAAGTGGCAGGGACCTTTGCGAGGTGTCCTTTAATTTTTTTCTTCATTCTGGTAGTGTGTGAGGGTGTTGCGCTGACACACTGCAGGAAGATGTTGAGGTCCAAAGAGCATGGCTGTGATGGCTGTAGAGGACAGGAGACAAGAGAGAGAGGTATGGTATGAGCATAGAAGGGATATTGATTTGCTGATGCACTTCGAGAGAGAGAGAGAGATAGAGAGAAAGTAGGAGACAAGTTAGGTATGAGGACAAAAGCGAAAGAGTTTGTTGATGAGCTTTGAGAGAGATGGAGAGAAAAGGGGAAGGAAAATGAGACTGAGAGTGCAAGAAAGAGAACTTGGAGAGAAAAGAGTAGAAGAGATAAGTATGGTATGGAAGTAGAAGGGATAGTGATTTGCTGGCAAGCTTTAAGAGAAAAAAGAAGGATGGAGGGAGGTAAAGAGTACAGAAAAGAGAGTGAAGAGTTCAAGAGAGAAAGAGGGAAGAGAAGTGAGGGAGAATGTAAAGAGGGAGCATGAAAGAAATGGATGAAGGCATAAAAGGGATAGAGTGATGGGCTGGCAAGTGAGCACAGAAGGGGGAGTGGGAGATTCTTCTGGCTGCTTTCTACTGACTGCTTTCTACAGCCTTTTCATGGCATATGCATGGCAGACAGAAGGCCTTTAATGCCCGTGTCCTGGCTTTGGGTCATCCACTGAGACTGACCCCTCTTCTAAGCTTTCCCTTCCAAAAAGAGCATAAAAAAAGCACACAAACAGGACAGGAAGGTTTTAAGAGTATAAAAGCAATTACATTTACATACAATCATTTTTAATCACATTTAAATGCGGAGAAAATTGGACAGGACAGCGCTTCCGGGCATTTACCCCCCCCCCCTCCCCCCCACACACACACACACACACCCCACACACACACACATACAATCCTTTTCTGTCCTTGACAGACTCATTTCGCATCAGTTAAACACTGCACTGATTAATCAGTAGTGAATATGCACCTATTTTAACTCAGCACTTAAGATCAGCACTTACGTTGTGCAGGTTCTTCGTTTTACGATGCTGTTTTTGTTCTTGACATACAAGCAATTAAGGAAAAGTGGATCTGGAAAGTGGATCCACCCCACTAAAGGCTTGTGTGCACATGTGTGATGGTAGCTATGACTCATTAATTTTCCTGCTCAATCCTCCTAAGTAATATTTGAAAGGAGAGCACTGTTATGCTAACTATAGTATCAATAAGCATATGTTCGGCCCAGGGGGCGTGACACAATTTCTCACCAACTTTAAGAGTAGAGTAAGCTGTGCAGTTCCCTATAGCAGTTTCCACTCCAGGGTTGTGTAATTACCAGTAGTTGATTTGTTAAACTCAACTGTTGATGTAACTGATTGGCCACTTAGTGTCATCCATCCATACATGTCATGTCATACACACTCCACCTTTGATGTTTATTAGTTTTACCTTATTCTGAAATGGTAAGTGATGTATAAGCACTCAGTGAGATATGATTATTTGACAAAAAAAAACTGTGAAAATATAACAATATAATTGTTTTAAAAATACAATATAATTATATTCAAATCTTTTTAAAGCTATATTTTTGTTCAGTTGTACCACAGGTATCATTATGCAGGACACTGCAGAGGTAATGCATCTCATAATAAAAGCTGCTTCTTGAATGGGGTTCAAACTGTCATTCAAACACTGCTTGATCAATATGTAATGCAGATTTACTCCAATCAGCAATAACATTAAAACCACTGATAGGTAGCATGAACAACACTGACTATTTAGTTATTTCATTACAATTACATCTGTCAGGGGGAGGGATATATTAGGCTGTCAGTTCTTGAAGTGGGCAGCGCATAAACATCTGAGCCACTTTGACAAGGGCCGTGATGGCTAGACAAGTCAGAGCATCTCAAAAATAGTAGGTCTCATGAAGTGTTCTAGCTATGCAGTACCAAAAGTGATGCAAGGAAGGACAACTGGTGAATTTGCAACATAGTCATGGCCACCCAAGGCTCACTGATGTATGTTGAAAGTGAAGGCTAGCCTGTCTGGTCCAATCCCATAGAAGAGCTACTGTGGTTTAAAAGGTGAATGCTGACTCTGTTAACTCTTTAAAGCCCTATATGCAGTCCAGTGATGTGTGTGTGTGCGTGTGTGTGCGTGTGTGCGTGTGCGTGTGCGTGTGTGCGTGTGTAGGTAGCAGATTTGGAAGCCCATGGGGGCCAAGGCCCCAGTGACATGCTAAAGGATGAGCTCACCCAGTCCCTGGAGGAACTGGAGGCCTTACTCAAGGCCAAAGATGAGGTAAGGAAGCAGAGTCAGTCTGTTATGTGGGGGCACAGCACAGCTGCCACGTTATGACTGCTAATTTCTGCTACTGATACTGATTAATCCATTGACGTTTATATGTTGTTACTAATCAATGTATCACACATTCTGCCATATCCTCTGATTTTGTCCAGCACACTTTGGGTATTGCCGCCATCAGTCAAAGCTGTGTCTGTTCAATTAGCATTATATATAGGGCAACAAAACATCCCCCTGCTCTTCCTGTAGTGTCGGCAGGAATGTCACTATGCATCACATGAAAATTGATCAAAAAGCTTTTCTGTGTATGAAATTTAATGTTTTTGTAAAGCATGTTAACTTTGTCCCATATTACGTCATGATGTTCCTGCTTCACATGCAGTCCGCTTCAGAGCTCTGTCTATATTTCTCTATTTATATAGGAAATACGCATTCTTCAAGCAAAGAAGTCAAACTTTCATGAGATGGAGCAGGAGAGAGAAGAAGCCATTCACAGACTACAGGTGACTCAGTAGCAGGACTCACACTCCCCTAACAACCTGTTTAAACCATTTCTCACAAATCTGCCAGAACATCAAATCCATCATAACTAAAAAAAAGCCCAAGACACAAGACTAACTCAGTTTAGGCCAAAAACTTTCAAGCTGCCACACAAGACTTTATCTTAGATAACATACTAGTATCAACAGTAGCACCAAAATAAGGACGACTCCATGAAGCGCCCAGACCTTTTACAATGGCGTGACCAGGTCAAACATTTATTAGAGGCAGCTAGCTCCAGCACGTCCAGTAAACAGTAAGCCAGATTATATATGGTGTCATAAAATTGTTGATACACTACATTTGAACAAAGAAAATGTGTAAATACAGTAGTTCTAGTTTTAGGACAGAGGATACAAGCTGGTTGTATTTCGATAAAAAGTCAGAAGCACAAATCTCATTAGTGACATTGTCCAGCACAGTAAAATGACATAGTGGAATGTAAGTCAGCTAACCAGAATGATTTCATTATTATTTGTGTTCATTAGCTAAATCAATGTTATTTTACTTTTTCGCTTAAAATTGATTTGCCTATTTGCTATTTTCATTGTAAATTCTTGTCTAATCCTTTACACAAGGCAGACAGTGACAATAGCTGACCAGAGAAAGGATCAGTATGTCCAGCCCTAATGTTCAGAATCAGTCCTCATATAAAAACAGATTGAAAAATAAGGAATAAGGCAATAAAAGTCTTTTATAAAATGGAATGTTAAAAAAAACACTTTTCCCTAAAATTTACTACACACGCAGTTACACAAAGTGTGATTTAATTCATAATTACATTAAAGAAGTAATTGTAAAGGATAAATAGTAAGATGTGATGTTCAGATGTTGAACACTGCATTTCAACTGTAGAAATCAGTTTTATTGGCTTCAGCAGTCTTGTTGTTTGGTATTAGATCGAAAAGACAATAGATGGTATCATTCACCCATAGCTCTCTGCCTCAACAGACTGCCTAGCTGAGCTGGCTGGATGGGTGGCCTTTCTTTACACTAGGGTGGCATTGGTAAACCCTGGCCAGCCCCTCGCCCCTATCATAGTAGAAACTGGTTTCAGAAGATAGAATGTATTGCAGTCAAGTGCATAATACTGTGATCTTCTCCAGGAGCTGGAGATGCGCAATGTGGACCTGGAGCGAAGGGTGCAGAATGCTGAGCAAAGCCTGGCTTCCACACTAGAAGATCGGGACCGCACGGAGAACGAGGTCCAGAGGGTCATCCAGATTCTTGACGTCAAAATCTTCGATCTCAACGACCTCCGACAGAGCCTGGTCAAACTGCTGGAGAAATAGGCCAAGCTTGACCTTTTGACTGACCTGCAGGAGCTGAGGTGCAGAAGAAAGAGACGCTCTGGCGCTCAGCCTCACCTCAGTCACGCAGCTCTGAAAAACAATTCAGCGGTCGTTCCGGAGGCACCCCATTTCAGCACGTAGCGTAGCAATGCTTTTCGTATAGAGGATGGAAGAGGCTAGGATGTGCTAGTTACTACCCAATCTTCGTTTTTCTTCAGTTTTTCTTTGGTGTTTTCTTTCGATTTTCCAACCTGCTCAGTTTCTGTTAACAGATTAGCAATAAAACAATTTAAGTCAGAGTTAAGTGAATGACTTGGGAAAGCACTATTTTTGATACAGTGTGTGGAATATGGCTAGAGCGGAATTTAAAGAGCCAGAGTAGAAGTAACATATTAAATTACATTATATTAAGTCATAGATACAAACAATGCACATTTACACAATACTGATGGTAGAATAACGCAGTATTATGGTATATTTTAAGAGCCTTTTCTTACATAAATGGCACAGCTGTTGTGGAATAAAACGTCTGTCTATGGTTGAGCACAAGATAGGCATCCCGAATCTCCTTTAATTTGATGAGATTTGGGTTTATATAAACTCATAAATCACAAGCTTAATTTTGTGTAAAGAGTGAATGTACTTCTATTGATGCAGCTTCTTTGCTCAGCAGATGAGCTGTGCTAGAGCTGGAGACATGTGTACCAAAGACCAGCTCTACTGGGGCAGCACTGCTCAGTTTGATTCAGTTTATTTGATGGAATGTTCTGTTTTAAATAGCTGTGGTTATTGTACGACGTATATAAGTATGTGGGATTGTTGAACCCAATAATGTAATAATGTCCCAGTAATGTCATTATCACCCAAAAATGTAATACATTTTGCACATAACTTGGTCAAAACTTTTATAAATCTCCTAAAAATAAGGTAAAATAAATTACTGAAAATGTAATACAATCCCAACAGTATAATTTTGTATTACTTTACCATTTAAAATGGCAAAGCATTGCATTGTAGTGTAGAACAAAAGAAACTTCCTCATCAAGGGCAAGCTCTGTAGCTTAACCAGCAACCTGAAGCACCCTTTTTATTGGGACATTCCCCCATAAACAGCAACTATGTTGAGTGCTACTTGACTTTCCATTCGCTTTTCACCCAGTGAACAGTCTCCTTCGTTATGTCTGGGTTTATTGCGCTTTGACTAGGTGCAAAATGTGTTACTTTATTACATTGTTGGTTTGGCAGTGATGCAGAAAAATGAGTTTTTGTGTTTATGTAGAAACAGGTGGAAAATATACAATTCATTTGTTGCTCTGACAGCTTCTTAGCTAAGGTTAAGACTTAGAGTTAGGTGTAAGTTAAGAATCATTTTCACCATTCAGGAATGCAAGCTTTGGCTGGGATGGGTCTAGTATTCCTGTGATTTGCTTTTGCAGCTAGATAATAGGGCTTCAATGCATTGTTAAGATATGATGCCATAGGCCTTGTATGACCAAGGTAGCATGGATGCTTATTGATCGTAGCTTCAGAATACCTACTCGGAGCCATGCTTATCGTAAACGTGAACTGTAAAGATGAAACGGCTTTAAAAATGTGGAGCAATACGTTATGTACCAGTGGTAGAGGGCTTACAGCCAGCACATACAAAATCAAGTCTTAAGAAATACACTGCAAAGTGCAAATGTAGGTTTCAGTAAGAATTATTGCTGACCTGCAGTTAACGCCATGCACCACTACAATCTGGGGGGTTGAATTCTTTAATGGATAAAACTACCAGTTGTTACATATCAGGACTTTCCTCTGCGTTTATCAGTGTTTGTGAACCAGTGTTCTATCCACACATGAAAGGCCTTATTTTTGGTACAGGCCCAGAAGGTGCAAGTGCACATTTCCGCAATGTCGCACTCATTTTTCATATTGTGGCCTGCAATTCATAGCCAAGTGTAATTTTTTTGCTCTCTTCTAAACCTTACCTTAAACTGTGCACTAAGAATACTAAGCATCTAGAGAAATGTAAAAATAGACCGGTATATACATACAGTTTTACACTTTTATGCAGTTATTCTTAACTAGGCAGTCATTCTGCTCTGGCCTTGAATGTTATCAGTGAACACCTCAAAAGGTCTCTTTCTATGTTGAACTTGTGCAGTTTCCATTAATAAAAAAGCTTGATGCCAATTCTATGACTGGTGTGAACTGAGAACATAGAAGAATGATTCAATAAATGCAGTAGTTTGAAATAACGCAAATTTTAAGAACTTGAAATTCTTTAAACTTTTATTGTGCATTAACATCCCCCTTGAATAAACAAGTTCTTGAACACATTAGTGCTACAGTTTACTTCAGCTTCTTCTTGGGACGCAGATTGTTGGTGTGTCCGCATTTCTTCTTACGGCAGTTGACTGCACGAGGGTGAAGACGTGCGTAACACCTGAAAAACAAAAAAGATCACCCAGTTGCTGATGTGCACATGAGGAACAGAACAATAAAGGAGCTAAGAACAGTAAACAGGCTATAGACAGGATAAAACTGCTCATCTCTCAGCACACCACTTTATTCAAATTGGAATAGTAGCACAATTTGAGTGTTATTGGCGTAAAACTTAAGGATGCTTACTTGCGGCAGATCATCTTCTCACAGTTGTATTTCTGAGCCAGCTGCCTGAGGGAAGGCTCAATGATACCTCCTCTCAGACGCAGCACCAGGTGGAGTGTGGACTCTAGAGAGTAAAAACGAGAAATATTTGGTTAGATTATCTTTCACAGACACTAAATCAATGGCAAAGCTTATTATGAAACTGTATATGAAACTCTTACTAGCAGAATTTGCTACATTCAGATTTTAAACAACTGAAGATCCACCTCTTCAAGGAGCATTTAGAACAATAACTGCATGTTTCCACATAAGCAACAAACTCTTACTACCCATACCTTTTTTTAAATTGTCATTTCTGTCTAAGGACTTAACATCAGCTCTGACTCTTAGTGGACTAGCAGCTTTAATCTGAAGTCTAGGTTTACTGGTTCGAGCAGTTTTCTTGGTAGACTACAAAGCTCCCATGTATGTTGCTCTGAATAAAAGCATCTGTCAAAGGCTGTAAATGTAAATTCAATTATGTATTCCACATATTACCACAACTGCTTACAGTTAGTCACTAAACTAAAGCCAATTTGCAACATTGCCTTCAGTCGAGAGGATGCTCTACACATCTGAGAGAAAACCACGCTCACCTTTCTGAATGTTATAATCTGACAGTGTGCGGCCATCCTCCAACTGCTTGCCCGCAAAAATCAGACGCTGCTGGTCGGGGGGAATGCCTGAGTAAAGAGCAGAACAATGTCATTACTGTGTCTTACCAGAGAAAACAACAATCTGTAGTTAGGATCATACCTTCTTTGTCCTGAATTTTGGCTTTGACATTCTCGATGGTGTCGCTGGGCTCCACCTCGAGGGTGATGGTTTTCCCGGTCAGCGTTTTCACGAAGATCTGCATTTTGCTGCCAAAGAGACGTCAAACATTTCTTAAGTAAGTTCATAAGTAACTAACGTCACTGACAAAGTTTGCATTCTCACGTATACGGACACCTGTAAAGGCTGTAATTTGTTTCAGTGGTTTAATAAATGTCGGATTAAAGAATTTCAGCAAAATATTTCAATTGTTAGCTTCAGACATGTTACGTGACACATCAAATATCATCCGACATACATTAATAACCTTTCAGGCGGTAGGACACAATGGCTATAAACAATGTCAGGGATTTTTAAGGCAGACCAGGTATCTTATTATGGCTTTAACATGTTCGCTAGCACGTTGCTAACACATGGCGTCGTTACACCGTGCACAGAACGTTCGGCTGCTTTCAGCGGTGTCGCTTCAAAGTGCCCATTGTTCCCTCCAGTGTGACAGTAACTAGCTAAAAAGGTCCCAAAAACATTTATTTACACATATACTACTGACTGGCCATCCTAAACGCACAGGAAAAAATAATATTTTTCGAACATTATATGGACTGAAACTCTCACCGACCCCGTTGCTGCTAGCCTCGGCGGAAAAAGACCGACGGCTTCTTTCCGCTTCAGTATTGTGCGTTCAAGCTGTTTAAGACGCGTATATTGCCACCTGCTGTGCTGGAGAGTAATTACAGCCGTAAAACCGACCACAGAAACACTGAATCCGAAATGGCTTCTTAATCCATACATAGTGCACTATGTAGGCATTAAAAAAAAAACCTGCAAATAAATAATGCGTAAGAAATTAAATGTATACTATGCATTATATACATATATATATCTATATATATCTATATATATATATATATGAAGTAGCAATAAAAAAAATAAAACAAAGTTATTTCGATAAAACAAGCGGGTTAGATTCAGATTAATTACGTCAGCTAGAGTGAATAAAGTAAACGAATTTGTCTGCTGTAATAAAGTAAAAAATTTAAATTTGTTTAAAATAGAAACAAATAATGATAAACCTTGATGTGTTTCGTGCGACATCTACATCTACTGTCCGGATAATGCAATTGCAGGAACATGATAAAAATGAAAAAACAAAAACTTATTCGCTTTTTTCGCTGTGTTTGCTTTTAAAACTTTCGTTCGCATGTAGTGCATTTCTATTACTAAAGGACCAGGATACATTGACAAAAACTAACCGTCCCTGGGTGGGCTCGAACCACCAACCTTTCGGTTAACAGCCGAACGCGCTAACCGATTGCGCCACAGAG
>JBBPDA010000041.1:33187342-33201124 GCA_037974385.1 Arnoldichthys spilopterus | reverse complement strand
GATAGATAGATAGATAGATAGATAGATAGATAGATAGATAGATAGATAGATAGATAGATAGATAGACAGACAGACAAGAGAGGTAGATAGACGGACAGACGGACGGACGGACAGACAGACAGACAGACAGACAGATAGATAACACAATTGGTGAATGTGACTGTGTAATGACTAGGGCAGACTGTTCTGCTAACAGCAGACAAGAGAGACAAGAGAGGTAGATAGACAAGAGAGGTAGATAGACAGACGGACGGAAGGACGGACGGAGAGACAGACAGACAGACAGACAGACAGACAGACAGATAGATAGACAGACAAGAGCGGTAGATAGACGGACGGACGGACGGACGGACAGACAGACAGACAGATAGATAGATAACACAATTGGTGAATGTGACTGTGTAATGACTAAGGCAGACTGTTCTGCTAACAGCAGCACATAGACACACACAGGTTTCTGCCACAATTCTTAAACAATACTGCAGGAAATTAAGCACTTACATTGATAAGAGATGCAAGTCCAGCAGTGAATGATATTAAGTAGAAGAAAAACCTCCAGCTTCAAAACAAAAGGGATGCTGTGTTAGAAGAGCACATTGTGTCAAAGACCTTGGCAGAACACACAGTCACTTGAGCACACAATGCACATCAGCAAGGATCATGTACCTCTATAACTATGGAAAGAACAAAGTGCTCTATCGTTAATGTTAATGAAAGAATCTGAACAAATCCTGTATGCCATCATGCTAATTACTCTTAAAGAGTCTTAGCCATGACGGTAAATCTGTTTTAAAGAGGGAACAGTTGTCAGTGTAGGAGTTCATCATGTCAAAGCAATGATTCAGCAAAAAATTCAAACTTCATCATTATCCCAGATATAGTCGTTCAATCAAAACATGTCTTCTGTTCAAAGCTTGTTTCTAACTGGCAGCAGAGCCACAGAAGCTAAAAGGTCATTTTAGATTACACCCCACCAATCAGCAGTATGTAAATTGCAGGTATAATCACCCCACATTTGCCTTAACTGGCAACAACTGGTAAGTAATCTCATAATGCCTTACTTATGTGGCATTTAACACTATGACATATTATTGCAGACAAAACCTGAATAAAAGAATGTCACATCCAAATTTTGTGTGTTTTTGTCTATATCAGTTTAGGGGTACAGTTAGAGAGATATGACACTTTAAAGGACCTGTTTATTATTAGAGCTATGTTAGTAGGTCTGTGCTTTTCACTGCAATCTCACCTTGCCTCACAAAACTTCTTGGTGTTGCTGGGCCTGTCCTGGTTTCTGCGGTGATGGAACCAGATTTCCACTTGTTTTTGGGTTAGGCCACTCTGTTTGACTAGACTGCTCACCTCACTCTGAATAACACAGTTAAAAGAGAAAGTTCATTCAGTTAACATGAGGTCAGTCTTTGCCCTAATAACAGGCAAATATATAGGTTTTACACGTTTTACAGGTTTGAATCTTGATTATTAAAAGGACAGTTAAAGGGATTTGCTTGTTTGTTGCGGTTGAAGAAAAAACAAAGACACATACTCAGAGCTCACCCCACAAAAGCTCACACATGGACAATTAGGCGGCGAGAGGAAGTATTAAGCTAACATTGTCCTTCTGCAGATCTTGTGATCTGCATACCACATACCAATACTAAATATATTTTTAAAGCAAGAAAGTACATATTTCTGCATGAAATTTGCTCAATGGCAGCCCAAGCCTCAGTTTAATCTGCAAGGCTGCAGTTACAATAAGTACAATAAAAGGGAACAATTATATGGTTTACATGTAGCAGCTGTCAGTGTGAAGAATGCCTCTAAAAGGGGTACTTATCGCAGAAAATGCTTAGCACATATACAAACAACTGACTGATATATTTAGAAATGTATACATAATATTATCTACACTCAAAAACAGCAGCTGGATCTGGATGCCTGTATGCAAGCATGATTGGCATTGCCATTATAAGGATTTGTAGTCATTTGCCACACCTGTAGGCCTCAAAATTAGTGCAAAACTATTACCAGCTTAGCTGGGGATTTACACTTGCCTTCCTCTGGAGCCCAAAAGCCAAATGTCTTTTTGAACTGGTTGTATCATGTTAGTGTGTGTGTGTGCTTTTTGATTAATCAGTAAATTGATATTGTTACAAATGGTCTGCTTTTTAGGAAAAATCTGGAAACATTTTAGGAGGTCTTTTGCTCCTTCCATATTACATGGAGTGTTTAAGAACTGGTCTAGGAAAGAATCCCATTGTTACATGACCTAAATAAATAACATTTATGCAAAATAATATTATTTAGTCTTGCATGCCAGTTGTTCAATTAAATCATTACAAATGCAAAATTCATTTTGCACTTTGTCAGAGAAGAGAGGAAGGACCCTCTTCCACCTTCTTATTCTCAATTGAATAAAGAGCTTATACAGTAGTTCACACAAAAAATATATCTACTATTAAATTATATACAGATAAACTGTACATAACTGAATACAGCTTAGTCAGAAGTGGTAAAGTAACCAAAACAAATCTGGACAATTTCCAGAACGAAGTCTGCATCTGTTTGCATGCATGCTGTGTTTTCCCTAAGCTCACCTGCGCTGGATGTCTGCTGTGTTTGGTGTAAAAGGCCTCCAGGCTTGGAGCAGGTGAGGCTGATAAGCGCACTCTGTCTTTCACTCCTAAGAGTCTGCTCAGAGGAACAGCCACAATCCTACATAACAAAAAATACATCAAACACATAAGTGCTCTTTAGTGACAGATCATCACTCCTCTTGATATATCCACAGCTTCATAAGACATAAATATTCAGATTTGCGTATTTGGCAGATGTCTCATATTTAGCAGAGGACAGGTATGACAATAGCATTTCTGTCTAGATGAGCAGTCGAACCTTCAATATTCTGTTAAGGCTGTGATGTCATTCAACATGCTTGACTGTAGTGTGATGTAAAAGAAAAAAACTTTCCATCACTTGTGACAAGTGGATGTACAACTATAAGCTGCATGGCAGGTTATTCATCCCAAGTCCAATATCACATCAATAATATTTCCTTTTTCTAATTTATTCCATAAAAAATATATCATGCCTCTCTAGACTGTGTGTATACGGGTGGCTCTGTAAATGGAGCTTTGACTGCACAAGATGTGCCTGTGTGTAGGGCAGCCATTAATTAGACCCTGGAAAGATGAGAAGAGATCAAGCATGGGTGAGAGGGACAAATTGATCAGCTAATACCTCCATCCTCTCATGTTTCTATAGGGATCAGCTGTCACAGAAACAGTCACGTCCCACACACACACACACACACATTTACGGTATGCCTGCCTGCTGCTGTTTGTTGATTCAGTGTCCCCTCCCACTTTCCTCAAACTCTTCTCCCCTATACTCCCCTGAGCTCTGCCAGAATCACACGACCTGTAGACCCACAGCTGCTCTCCACAAAGAGAAGGGCTGCTGTCACACTCTGGCATACAACTAATGGCCAAAGCCAAACAAAGAGATGGTAACAAAATATCCACAAAGAAATTTCAAAATAGTACACTGAAGTGTGTAAACATTCTTCTGCCCACTACAAGACCCAGTCTAAATATAACAGTACTATAAACATAACTGTAAATAAACATAACTGACTATGCATGTACATGTAGCTTATTTTTTATAGTAACTTTTATTTTTATAATTATTATATAAATTAACCAACCTACAGGCTTAATATACGGTTACTTATTTTCAGACATATTACTTAGGAAGTACTATGAAACGAATAAGTATGCTAGGTAGGATCTGATGGGCAAATAAACGAACAGGTTCTTGTAGTTAGAAAAACATTTCAACAGTTCACAAGGTTTCGAGACTTGGTTTAAAACACTAATTAAAAGCTGACACACCTGGCACACTCTTGGGCTTTTACACCTTGGGAAGCCTTTAATCCTCCCAACACCCTGTTGAACAGCTCAAAACAGTTTCCCCCTCTTCTCTCCATCAGAGCCTTAACAGAATAGTTTAGAGAAAAAAATCATATTTACACAGTTTCCCCCAGCTTCATTAGTGATGCGCAGACATGGGAAATGATTCTCACACTGATATCCATTATTGATCATGTACATATCTATAGATGCTGATACCCATGCATAACCTTTTATAAAACTGCAACCAGGATCAGCATTACAGGGATATAATATGGTATTTATATAAAACATATGACATATAACACATAACATTCTGCTGTTCTAAAGAATAATACATTAAATATCATTTTGAAATAACGCTTCTTTTAGTTTTGCAGTGGAACATCTCTATGGCATATGGATGCCATTTAGCACTGTGCAAACTGCAAGCTCAGATCATAACACACATGCCCCAAAGCAGAGTGAGATTTTAAGCAATCTCAAACAAACCTGCATATGTGATCTGTGACACTGTATGACACTAGAAAGTATGCATAGAAATAGACAAATGTAGAGATTCCTGTGCCAAAAACGTTGGTGAATTTCTTACATCATAAAAGCAATGTTTGCACATTGCTAGTGGTATAAGATCCGATGGATGGATGAGACAGAATGGAGCAGCTCCAGTGCAAAACTGAAGAAGCAAACTTTGCATGGCAATCATGTTGATGACATTTGGCGTAAGGGGGAATGAATGTGTAAATTTGATTTTTCTTTCAACTAATCCTTTCAAATACAGCTTTAACCTCAACAGAATCTCCCCGACTCAAATGACCACCAAATGTATCCCTTCAGGCCTTGTTAAAAATGCTGTTACCTCTCAAAGGCGCAGCGCAGGGCAATAAAGCCTAAAGCCAGAGGCAGAGAGATGAGCAAGTCTCTGGGGAGCGGAGAGTCCTCCATCTGGGCCATTTCCCTCCAGGTGATGCCTGGAGGAAGCCAGTACTCCTGCCTCCACAACCATTGGTCAAACAGCTCCATACTGCAGAAGGATAAAGAGGGGTGTGAGCCAGTCCTTCCACCAAAGCACAACCGAAAAAAGTGAGGCACTGAATTTTTCTTCATTAAATAATTTCCATATTCACACAAAATATTAATTTACTTACTTTTAGCAGTAAGATATTGGGAAACATTTTCATTTCATGTACATATGTATCCATGGGAATGAAGCACATTTAATGATTCACGTTTTTTTTGTATGAAGAGTATAAAAGTGTATTAACTGCCATATTGCTGCATTTAGGACGATTCTAGCTAAAGTCAGCGTATGACATTTATTCCGTGCCTCGTGGAATGTAAATGCAAATATCTGTCAGGATAACGTCACACACGTGTGTGTGTGTGTATGTGTGTGTGTGTGATTATTTTTCCTCCGATTTTCATCTAATACATCAGACTACGGGAAGATTAGCCTACTTTATTAGCCTACAGAATTCCTCCTGCACACTGTTTAGCCGTTGCGCCATTAGCATGTTGTTATTACCAGATCAACGTCGCCTACTTTCCGTATATTTACAGCAAAAACCACCTTGTTCTTCGTTTTCTTTGACCTTTTTCGACTACAGCGTCTCATATCTAGCACATGAAATCACGAAGCCATCTGACCTTTCGCTCCTTTCGTTCATTTTGACGAAGGAATGTAAGGAATAGTAGCATCCAGAAATTACCTGCTATTTCTCGTTGTAACGGCTGCTTCTCGGTGCGTCCTCTTCGGTCGAGCTGCTCAGGAGGGTCGGCGTGTGAGCTACGAACTGTTCCTCAGGCTAGCGAAGAGGATGGCTTTCTCCCGTTCACACACACACACGCACACACACCTGCTTTCACACGAAGGGAAAGGGGCAGAGTGAAGCGCCCAGCGCCCAGTTCGTTGCCCCCTCTTTACGCACAAGCCGCCAATAGCGCAGTGAAAGAGATGCGAATGGTATATGTCGAGGTCCTAATCCATCTCCCTGTGTTCTGCATTCATCCTCCACTGTAAAGCTAAAATGTCTCGCACAGAAATTGCTGCCTCTACTGCCTCCCTTCACCCGCCTCGCTTGGCTTTAAAGGTTGCTGACAGGAGACTGACTGGCTGCTAAGTGGGTGTGCCGTGATGTGTGGATGTCAGCAGCAGCTAGACATGCACATGTCTCAGAAATTCCGCCAAGGCGATCAGATAAAGGAGTAATACAGAGGCACGGCGTTATTACGGGTAGAGATGCGGGAGGTGAGGCAAGAGCACATGCATCGCTTTGCTTGTGTGCTGGTCTTGTGTTGCAGGAGATTTGTGGCCTGGTGTAGCCACATAATGACACGTGGCCTGATGTGCGAGCGCTGTCATGCTTAACACACAAACCTCCCCTCTCCTCTCCCACGAGCTGGACCAGAGGAGCAGGGGATCTGCGATCCGATTCTCGACCATTGACCAAAATTTGATTTAATTAGTTTGTAGTGATTTGAAAATATAACTTTTAAACAAGGTTGTCGAATAAAGTCAATAATGTAGCTACATTTATAATTACATATACACCGAACAGCCACAACATTAACACCATATGTGTATGTATGTATGCCTCCATATTTTGTGCCCCAGTAGCTCTTCTGTGGAACCAGACCAGACAGGCTGGCCTTCGCTCCCAACGCCCACCAATGAGGCTTGGGCTCCCATGACCCTGTTGGCAATTCACTGCTTGTTCTTCCTTGGATCACTTTTTGTAGGTACCAACTACTGCATAACTGGAACACTTCGCAAGACCTGCTGTTCTGACTTAATCGTCTAGCTATCACAATAAAGCCCTCAAGGCATTTTCCTGCTGCTAACACCCAGAATTCACTGTGCACTTTCTGCCTAAGATGGCATTATAATGAGAGAACAAGATTATCAATGTTATATGCTTGATCTGCCAGTGGTGTGGCTGATCAGTGTAAGTGCACAAATTATTCAGTATGATTATAACATTCAAGCTACTGATGCGTTCGTTTGAAATGGCAGGAATCATGCATTGATCTAAAGGTGGCAATTCTACTGCATAGTTTGAAATACGATGGATTAGGATCATGTTGACCCTCAATAGTTTCACCTCGAAGACTACACCATCAACAGAAAAATCTGAATGTTAGTTAAATATGGTCCCATGTCCCAGGCCTCCTTGCTACCCATGTGAGAATTCTTCACCTCATCTGTCATTCGCTGAAGTCTTCCTCCAAAAACATCGTTGTAATCCAGTCATCTCTGACTGTTTCCCTGACAAAAGAGCCATTTCTTGCAGCATTTTGTGTAAAATTGCTTTGTCGTCAGTGCAAGCAGTGTCTCACGTTTTGGATGTATGTGAATGCTGACACATGCAGTGTATCCTCTGCTATTAGATGCACGAGGGATAAGGGTGAATGTTCGTAATGGACCGATAAGAAACCGACAGGCTACAGATGCAATCACACTTTCTCTCCCTTCATCACATTCCCCCCATTCCTTCATACATCCAGGATGCTAGAGCAGCGTACACAGTCTACTCTTGGTGTGTCTGGGTGTGTTCAGGGTGGGTCATGTTTCACAGCTATGTCACAGTGGTAGTTTTGCATATTTGTCTGCAAACAGAAGCAGGCCTAGAGTGACATTATAACACTGACAAATTTAACACATAGTTCTTTGGGGATCAGTGAAGACATGACTTAAGTTCAGCTTTTTGTCGCACCTTTAGTAGCAAGCAAAAGAGGCATAAAGGCCTCTACTCTCTCTTTACATAAATGTACACTGTACATTTAAACACAGCCAACTGAAATGTGTCTGTATATTTGATTATTTTTTATAGAGAACAATAAGTCATACAGTATCAGAAACCACATAAGAAAGTCTGTTTGAGATTAATCAAAAACTATTGCACTGAGGGGTGATGCTTTAGTCATGCAGTTTACACAATGCCCATCAGGAAAGTGTAAGCTTTCATTATGTGTTAGCTACATTAGCCTCAAAGCTACACTAGCCTCATAACACTAATTTTAGATATTAAATAGGTCTCTCCTGATTGACCACATCTGGAGCAATGGGGAAAAATGTGTTTTATCTAACTGAAGCTTTAGAGGTAGCTGTGTTTTGCTTTTTGTGTATGACTGGCCTGCCAGTAGTCCATCTGTCTCCTATTGGAAATGAAGAGAAGAATCTGACAACGGCGACCATGGACTGTTGATCACCTGAAATCTTGTGATAAGCAAGAATGGGTAAAAAAAACATTTTCACTAGCAAAACTTCAACAATCTTCTCTTCCTAAATTATTACAAAGTGTAATTAAAAGGAAAGGTGATGTAACAGTAATAAACATGCCTCTGTCCCAACTTTGTTTGAGTGCATTGCAGGCAATAAATAGTAAATATGTCTATATTTACAAATTAAGCTGATCAGTGAAATTGGTGGAAATATTTTTTTCTATGCTTCTAGCAGTTAAATGGAGGGTTAAAAGAATGAACAAATCGCAAATTCTTGTTTTTACTGCATTTTAGAAAAGTTTTGACCTTTGACTACTTTATGCAACCCACTCTTTTACAATGAATCCCACCTAGGCTACAGTTCACAAAATGTAGGCGCTTAAAACAAAGTTTATGTTTTCATTTGGAGCAAAGATGGATGGATTACTTGCATAAAAGTATACATTTTGTTTAAGTTAAAAATCAAATCTTTTGGGTTGTCCCCTGTTCTGCCTTCTTTTTAGAACACACACAGCATGAAAGTAACCATCACCTAAGATGGCCTCATATTTTCAACTTCCTAAATGCTGTGTGGCTGCCCACTATTATTGTGTGATTTCCTACACACAACAGCCAAATGGACTCCAGCCAGTGGTCACTGCTGAGAGGTTAATAGGCTATTCTGATTAACCAAAGGAACTCACAGTAAAATATTGATCTGGTGAGTGTTAGCAAAAACCGAAGAAAAAACTAAATCTAAAATTATATGGATTCTTATTGCACATGTTTTTTTTGATTGAATGGATTCTGCCAAAATTCAAATTCAAACATTTTTTAATTTACCCCAAATTTAATTGATGTTTAATGCAATGAGCTATGAGTTATGATGCTAATTCAATATATAAACTTATACTAGCATTGTTATTGCTATCCGGTGTCGACCAGAGGAGGATGGGTTCCCCCTTCTGAGCCTTGGTTCCTCCCAAGGTTTCTTCCTACAGCTTAGGGAGTTTTTCCTTGCCCCTGTCGCCTTTGGCTTGCTTGGCTTGTTATGTAACGCTGCTTTGTAACAATGTCAGTTGTAAATAGCGCTATAGAAATAAACTTGACTTGACACTGTGCAAACTGCATGCTTAAATCCTCATACAGCTTACCTGTGTCAAGTTGTGAAGTTATGTCAAAAAGACTTGTTTTGTGTGGTTTTGGGCAAATATGTGTAGCTAAAAACACAAGTATGTTTCACAAACCAAAATGGAAATTGTGTAAATTAGATAGCCAGTTTCTTTAAGCAAAAGAGGTAATGGTCTTCACTGCATATGCTTTTTTACACAAGCGAGTATGTCTCAGAAAGAGATGTCATCTTAATAGCAGCATATGTCTCTCTAAAATCCTAATGTATGCCTCAAAGTTAACTCAATGCTCCTGAAAACAAAATAAAATGTGGACTCATTTGACCACAGCACACAGTTCCACAGTGTTTCATCCATCTGAGATGAGCCTGGGCCCAGAGAACTCAACACTGTTTCTGCAGTTCTTCAGTTGATGTATGGCTTCCACCTTGCATAATACAGTTCCAAGCTGCCTTTCTGGATGCAGTGACAGACTGTGTTATGTGACAAGTGACAAGTGCAGCCTGAGGGTTTCAAAGATCACATGCATTCAAAAGTGGTTTCTTACCTTGCAATGTATGCACTAAGATATCTCTGAATTCTCTGAATCTTTTCACAGTATTATGTACTGTAGATGTTGAATGAGATGTTGAATAAGACCTAAATTCTCTGCAGTCTTGCGTTAAGAAATTTTCATTTTCAACTGATTAACAATTCTCTTCCAAATGTTGACACAAAGGGGTGAGCCATGACCCATCCGTGCTTGCAGAAACTGAGCCTTAGATGAACCCAATCATGCTCCCTTCATCTGCTACCTATTAGCCAGCTTAATGTGTGTTACAGACCAGTTTACATGAATATTCTCTGCACTTTTCAGCCTAATTTTTTCGTTTCTGTGTCGTGGGGAAGCTGGAGTCAATCTTAGCTGACTACAGGCCTAAGGTGGGGTTCATTCAGAACAGGAGGTCAACCCATCGCAGAGCAACACATAGACAGATAACAACTCATACACACATTCACACCTACTGGCAATTTTAGAGTATCCAATCAACCTACTGCAAGCTTTTGGACAGTGGGAGGAAACTGGAAATGTGTCCATATTCACAAATTTAAATTAAGTTGGTTAGAAAAATAACTGAAAATCTTTTATTTGTACTTTTGTCAGTTTAATAAGAGTTCCTGCGACAGATGTTTTATATTTCACAGATTTTGGTATTGCTGCAGTTTGGAAAATATCCCAACTTTTCTTAAAAACAAGGTTTGAAACACACTGTCCTCAGATTGAAGCATGTCAGTAACTAAGAGTGCTGTATGCTAGATTAAATTGTGCCAGTGTGATCTGTGTAAAGGTTTGCAGGTTGCAGAGGAGTTTTAAAGGGTAGAGATGTGCCCAGTGCTGCCAAAGGCTGTCGTTATTGTTCCTGTTAGCTGAGGCAGAACTCGATGGACTCTGGCTAACGGCAGGAGAGGCCTTGTGCATTCTGCTCATTGAGCTTAGTTGAAATTCACGTGGGAAATTATAACAACGAGATGATTCATCTCTGCTTTCTTTCATTCCACACCGTGGGCCTTTGTTCACTTGTCAGTTCTATAATTGCATCTGTCAGGACTCGGATGGATACGGGTCAATGACTTAAGAAATCTTAACCTCACCAACAAATTGTTTTTCTTTCAGTGTGACTTACATTTTAGCAGACTTTTACTCCAAAATGGCTCACAGTCTTCCTTCTCACGGTTTCCTATTCGCTCTGGCCACTTTTAGACACTTGGTGTATTGCAGGCAGTAATGCTAAGAATCTGTACAGCTGGATTTATTCAAGTAAAAACTTCTAATGAAACATTGCTTCCTCCAAAGTATCCATTTGGCTTAAATAAACTGACAAAGTGTTTATCACATGCAATTGCAAATGTTTTTTAATGTGTCCTGAATTAAACTGTTATGTAATGTACCATTCAATCATTTTATATGCATATAAAATTCATACAGTAAGCATGTAAACTGGTCTTTGAGGTATTTTGACCAGGAGAGGGAGCTATAAGTCATGATTTTAATTTAAGCAGGGCATTGCATTTCATTTCATTTCATTTCATTTCATTCCATCATCAGCTGGAGGACACAGAAATATTACTACAGTTGCACATCTTATTCTACAGATCAGTTTCATAAATAGTACTGAGTACCTTAGTCATCTCATTTAATCTAGTTCATTAAAAAGTAATAATATCATACAAATTACAAATACTTGTGCATGAAATATATCAAAAGGAAATCCTGTAAAGTAATAAAAATAAGTAATAAACATAAAAGAATGATCTGGTACACCATTCTGGGCATTTAGGGGATTTTTTCAGGAGTGCAATAAGAGCTCATGGCTAGCTCTCTAACATTACAAGCAATCATTTGATGATGTATAAGAGATAATGAACAGTGCCATTTCAGTAAATACAACACATTTAGTATAAAATAAAGTGATGTGCCATCTACTCCCCCAAAAAGTGACATATTCTCCTTCATTTACCCCCTTTTAACTGCAATCCAATCTGCAAAGCCCAGAGCTTTTTCATGTCATGGAGAAAAACAATCAGTTCCCAGTGAGCATGCTGAACCCAGCATGATATATACATATTGTAAAGTTTATTGGCTATATTGCAGTGTATTGGATATACTGGCCTTGAGTCTTAATCATATTTAATTAGATTATATAATATCTTACACCTCATGGATTAACCGATATTTAAATCACCTAAAGTGTAATACGAACCCACCTGTGGCATTCTTGAGTGTGTTTTTGATCTCTGAGGTTCCTTTATGAGTACACAAAGGTTTGGACTTGTACCACGGTTATCTAAAGCCTACTTGAAGTGTTAATACGTAGATGATGACTCACTGCCACCAGTGTGTGGCACCCACCTGAGTGATTTTAACAAGTCACTAATGAGCATTGCACATCCCCACTGTGATGGATCTAGTGGCTGTTTATGTAACCCGTCTGTCTCCAGGGATGTCACGTCGTGTTCTCTGCTCTGTGATGCTTATCGATAGCCTACCACTCAGGATTTACAACCAGCTTTAATCACATGCGTAATCAATGACTTTGTCTTTCCTGAAAGCTGCTTGTATGTTCACCCATTAGGCCTATAGCAAACCAATGCTGAATACACTGCCACAAAATGGGATCAAACAACTACTTGTTAATAAGCATTGTGTATTAGGTTTGTGTATTCGGTTAATGACCTTAAGACTGATTGTTCAGGAAATTGGTATTTATTTGGTAGCTAGCATGAAAATAACACATAGTTTCTATAGTAATGAGAGTGAGGAACTGACATGAGCCACTAAGGGTATACATTTGGAGGCCTAGTAGTTAGGACCTTGCCCTTGTGACCAAAAGTCAGAGGTTCAAGTCGCAGCCTGGGCACCACTGAGGTACCCTTAAGCAAGGTACCTTCCGACTACACTGCTCCCCGGGTGCTGTTGATAGCTCCCCACTGCTCCACATGTGCACATGTGATGGGTTAAATGCAGAGGTCACATTTCCTTGTGGTGCTTGAGTGTGTTCACAATGACAAATAGTCACTTTCACTTATTATTTTTTTTATTAATTCGTTTGAGAAATTAATAATAGATTTTTACATTATCAATTGGAAGAATGTTCACAATATCAATACTTTTTCTGTATTTCTGCATAAATATGAACCAAACATCAACAGATTTTCATATAAGTCACAAAAGTAAATAAAGAGAACCCACTTAAACAAATGAGACAAAAATAATACATTAGGTCATTTATTACTGGGAAAAATTCCAATATTACATACCAGTGATTGGCAAAAATGTATAATCCACTATGATAAGCAGTTAATCTGAAGGTGAAATCAAAGTCAGGTTTTTTTATTCAATGGGATGATAATCAGCTATGTCATGAAGCAATCATCGCATATATAGTATTTTAGCACTTTTGAGCCAAACCCACTCCACTTATCACACTTGTGCTTGTTACTCTAAAACTAAATTACTAAAATAAATTAGGTTAAGCTTAGTTATTTCCTTAGGCTGGAAGATGAACTGAGAAAAATATGGTTATTGAATATAACATTAAAAAATACACACAAATAAAGAAATTTTAATTATTCACAAAAAGAATATATACTAAAATTACTGTGGCTGTAATTTGTTACTACTCTGAAATGATTTGCTATATTGGTAAGTTCACATTTAATTTGAAGCCACTTATTTGCTCTCACAAACTCTTCATTTCGCATCTCAAACACTGTCACTACCTGTAGTTTACATCCATGTTCACGACTGAGTACATGTTGACACCATCAAATAGCTACACATGTAGGGGCAGCTGAAGGGAAGCAAAAGTACACCTGAGTCAGCTTGTTAACACTAAAGCTGCTTGTTAACACTGAACACTTTAGGTGTGTCACAATAAAGGGACTTGAAAATATCTGCATTTACTGTATTGTATATATATATACACCCTTTGCTGTGACACTCATATTTAATTCAGGTGCTTCCATTTCTTCTGATCATCCTTGAGATCACCTTCATTTGA
>JBBPDA010000041.1:33163655-33187242 GCA_037974385.1 Arnoldichthys spilopterus | reverse complement strand
TTCCCAAGAAGACTCATGGCTGTATTAGCTCAAAGGGGGCTTCTACTAAATACTGAGCAAAGGGTCTGAATACTTAGGACCATGTGATATTTCAGATTTTCTTTTTTAATAAATCTGCAAAAATTTTAAAAATTCTTATTTTTGTCTGTCAATATGGGGTGGTGTGTGTACATAAATGAAGAGAAAAAATGAATTTAAATGATTTTAGCAAATGGCTGCAATATGACAAAAAGTGAAAAATTAAAGGGGGTCTGAATACTTTCCGAACCCACTGTATATATAACTTCACAGTGCACCACAGTCAGAGCTGTCCAGGCCACTGAGAGGAACCAATTCATGTGCATCACACATGTCAAGCATTTCAGCTTAAGCTTTAAAATTAAAATGTTTTTAAGATGAGGAAAAGATCCAGGTGTGCCCCAAATCTTTGACGCTGGATCATATATTAATGATGTGCATGTATCTTTCATTCTGCATTGATTTTATCTTGAGAGATTTGCCTGATATTTTTGGATTAAGGGATTGAACGATTATCTACTGTGCGTTTTATGAAGAGGAAATGAAATTGTGAGATATGAGTTCCTCAAACCTAATGGACTTGGCTTTAGGATGTAAATGAATGCAGAGTGTAATAAAAAAGCAACACAAGGCCAAATGAATGTGACCTTGGTCTTTTCGTGTTCTGCAAAGCCCAAAGTATCTATGGGTAACGTGTCTCTGCACAATGGAAGCAGAATGAAGCACTGGAGTAAATGAACGTTGTGAAAGCCCCGGCTTGCTTTTATCACATCTGCAGTGCTCCAGTTGAAATACTGTCCGGGTAATAAACATTGATTAAATTACACACAGTCTGGAGATGTTTAGGAATACAGAATATTCTGTGCTCTTGGCTGGAATTTACCTGAAGAGTAGAGTACATTTTGGAAAGAAACTTTTGTAGATATTGCTTTTTGCTTTTTAGCAATAATTACATCATGTTGGTCATTTTATTAGTCATGCTTTACTTGCACCTGGACTCATTTTATCAGAAAAAACAGAAACGTATACAGTCAGATGGAAATGTTTTATGTAAATATGACACATTTAGCTGCTTTTCTGTGGCAATAATACATATGCATCCTTCACACGGACCAAGCCTGCCAATTGTAGTGCATAATATTTGTTTATTTGCTGAGTTTAATATTTTTGGGAAAGTTTCCCGTAGAGGATTTGTACTTATTTTCGCTTGAACAAAATGAGCAAACCATGGGGTGCCCAGACTTTTGTCTTCACCTGTATTTGCACTTTGTAGATTTGCACTTACAGATTGTAAGCCAGTCTGCTGCTCTCTACTCCATCATCCAGTGCAAAGGGCCCACCACTGTCCAGATATTGTCTATCATTGTTAGCACAGTAATACAAGCACAAACACAAAATGTGGAAAAAATTTAGTTACAATGTTTTCTAACTGTCCATCTTTAATGTGGACAAACAAGGAAGGTGTGTGTAAAAAGACATCAGAACATATACATGGCTTGTAAAGACTTACAGTGATGAACAAGGTCAACAAAGGAAGAATTTTACTGACCATGGGAATAATTTTCAACCCAATGCAGTAGATACAGAGCACTGGGATCAGTCCACTAGTGAATCACAAGTTCATGAAACCGGTTACGTGACGTCCGAATGAGTAGGCCAGTCCATTTGTGAGTCGAGACAACAGTAGGTGCTAAGAGGAGCTGTAGAAAACTGTATAAAAAAAAGCTTTCTAACACATGTAAAGGCACGTCTGAGGTTATCAACGACCCACTGATCAATATCAGATGAACATCAGGTGAACAGATAAAAAACACAGGGCCTACAGCAGCAAAATCATTTTACAGCAGAGTTTACAGCAACTAAATGCCATTAGGAAATCGATTTGATAGTAAAGTTTGTCAAGAAATTAAATATTCAATACAGTAATGCCCAAAATTCTAACATTTTTAATGCCCAGATTCAGATAATCAGATTATCAGCACAGATTTCACAAACAACTACAGAAGTGTGTCAAGACCCACGTAGCACACACAACTTTGTCGGTATGCAAATAACAAAGGATTGATTTACCAATCAATAGAAGTATATAGAAAATAGGAAAGTTAAACCTAATCTTTAAAATATGTACACAATCTTTGTACCATTAAAATGCACATTCTGGCTCAATATCCCCCAATGATTTTGAATGTAATTTGAATATCGTTTCCATATTCAGTAACAAACAAACACTGGCTCCATCAGGGTCTATTCAGATGAATGGCCACTGCCAGCCATGTTTCATTTAAATAAATGGGCTTGACCAAATACAGTAACATGGCTAGCAAGTAGCCACCAGTTAGCATGTACAACACAAGCTAGAAGCCTTGATGTTGTTTTCATAATGCTAATTCATGGAGCATTTTTGACTTACTGAATCTTACTGAAGCGTCTGCCTATGAGTTCCACTACTGACCCCGGAGAGGGTGAATGTTTTCATTAGAAGAGCTGCCTTTTATTACACCACAGCACTTTCAAACTGTCCTCTTTCCAGTCGGTCTTTGTGGTCCCTCCAGGTGGAGGCTGGCATGCTGCTGTAAGGGTCCAACAGGATCCGGAAGCAGCGCACCAACAGGAAGACCAGGATGAGCAGCAGAAGGCCGACAAAGCACAGGGCCGTGCTCTGCTCCATATCTGGGGAAAGAGGAAGGCCCGTCGTGTCCCCAGACCCTGTGGCCGGACCCACTGACTGGAGCTCATAGTCCAGCAGCGGAGATCTGCTCATCTTGCCCAGGAAAGAGGCCACGAAGTTTAGCAGTGGATGTTCAGCAGGTGCAGACGTGATGGACATTAGGCGTCACGCTACTGTGTCTTTAGGCAAGTCAGGAACACCTCGCTGTATGAAGCTCCAGAATAGAATCTGAAAGTTAAAACCATACATAATGTTAGAATAGGTGCAAAAAATGTAATAATAATGTAGTAAAAAAAGTAACAAGAATTTATTGTTTAAAATAAGCAGCTGATATGAGCTGTTTAGAAGGACACAGGTTTCACCTCAGAGTTTAAGTTTCATCCTCAGCACCTCTGATTTAACTTTGTGAAGCAGTGATTAGCTTCCCTTATGATAACTATAGTTAACATCGGGCTGCCATTAGGAGAGATTTAGAAATGCTTAAATGAACACATTTACACACATAACAGCTCTGACTGTGGTGCACCTTTCTACGTTCCGCATTCATTTTCTGTGCTACAGTAGCTCTTCTGTGGGATTGAACAATATGGGCTACTCCACGTCCAAATGGACATCAATGAGCTTTAGGCATTCATGACCCTTTATCATTGGGTATTTCATGAAGTACATTTTGGAACTGTCCCTGGAATCAGCCTAATAATTGAAAAAAATGAAATGTAGGTAAAGTCCCAAGATTTCCTTTAATTGGGCCAATTTTTTTTTAGAAATGTGATGCCTATGATATCTTTGTCAGAACCAAGCCTTCATCTTCTTTTTCCCCTTTTTTGGCAAATTTTGAAAGTGCAAGCTGCTGTTAACAAATTGCTATTAAGATTTTAAATAAAGCAAAAATGTCAGTTTTCTTAAAAAAACAGGCAAAACAGAGCAGCAGAAAACCAAAATAAATGAGCATAATATCACATAAATATACATCAAATTTAGTATAAAGAATGAAAAAAGGAACTAATAATAATAATAATAATGATGATGATGATGATGATGAATACATTAAAATGAAAATGTAGTGCTGTAAAATATTAAATAGATGAATAATAATTGTACAAAATAATAATGCAAAAATAAAATCAGAAGAGAGGGCCGCACGAAAAAGAAGAAGCTGATTGTTAACTATGAATGCTTAACATATTTCTTTTGGGAGTAAGTTCTAAGCTTTTAGTGTTAATGTTTACCCTGCTCCAGGTCTAGGTCTTGTTCATTAGCTGATTGGTTCAATCAGCTGCTGTTATGCCATAACTACATTACAAAGTCATGACATGGCGAGTTATACAAACTCCAGTAGGATGATAAGTGTACAGTGGAAAGCTTATTAGTGGCTCATGGTAGATTCACACATGTACATGTTCAGGTGTTGTTTTCAACCGAGCAGGATAATCCTTGCCTGGAGGGATGACAGAGGCAAAATGAACTCAAGCAGACGGAAAGAAGCTTCTATTTCAGGCGAGAATGTGAGGCGAAGCAAAAGCAACCAATTGATTTTAATCTTAAGAAGCCCGCAATCAATATCCACCACATAAAAGAGACAGGCGATGCTGCTAAATAATGAAGCTACCAACATAACTAGGAATAGTGGCTGTAGATCACGTACAAGCCCCATTTCTGAAAAGTTGGGACATTTTGTAAAATGCAATGAAAACAACAATCTGTAATTTGTTAAATCTCATGAACTTTTATTTAACTAATAAATGTACAAAGAAAGATTTTCAATATTCTGACTTAACATTTTACATTTATTTTGTAAATATGAACAAATTTAGAATTTGATGCCTGCAACATAATCAAAAATAGCTGGAACAGATGCGTTTTTACCACCTTTTCTTTTAATTACACATTTAGTCCCATAGAATTCTGTTGCATTTCTTGTTGCAGTGGTGAACTGTGTTAAGTGACAATGATTTTCCAAAGTACTGTTTCTCACGCAATGTCTTCTGAAGGTCACACACATTCAACAGAAGTTTCTGGTCTTACCCTGCGTAGACTGAGATTTTTCCAGGTTCCCTTAATCTTTTCATGATATTATGTGCTGTAAATGGTGAAAGACCAAAATGCTTTACAGGCGTTGAGAAATGTCAGGTTTTTTTTAAATATTGGTAAAGATACAGAAAAAAATAACTTATTATGTAAAACACTACTGGATGACTGGGTGTCTACAAACTTCAAAGCCAGGGTCTAGATTAACCCAAATATAAACAATTTTTCTGCTAATAACTTTGATCAGCCACGACATGTTTGGAGTCAAAATATTCCTTCTCTTGTTTAGTACTAGTAGCTACCAAGGCTTTATGGGGAAGTGATGGTCTAGTTGTTAGGACCTTGCCCTTGTGAACTGAAGGTTGCAGGTTCAAGTCATAGTCCGGGCACTACTGAGGTACCTTTGAACAAGGTACCATCTCACTACACTGCTCCCCATGTGCTGCTGATAGCTGCCCGCTGGTCCATGTGTGCATGTGTGATTGGTTAAATGCAGAGGTTACATTTCATTGTGATGCTTGAGTGTGTTCACAATGACAAACTCCACAAGTCAATAGTCACCCAAATGTTTTCCATGAATACATCTTCAAAACTCCTTTTAACTTGTTCAAACTGGACTCAAGTTGTGCAGACATGTGGATGTGGTTTAGACCAAAGTATGGTTAATTATGAGATATAAACATAAACAAAACTTCACTGTTTTCTTGAATGAGTTTTTGTTACAAATACACCATGAATACAGAAGAACCTGATCTGAGATCATTCATCCTTTTGACTTTCTTGGTGTCATAGCTGTATGTGGTGATAAAGTGTAATGGCTCACAGTAATACTTACTTGTCCTTACCCACATCCTCAAGTCTGCAGCACATTGGCTGTTGGTTTATGCAATGATTGTAATATCCCAGTCCTGTGCTACTTCAGTAATAAATGAACAGTACTAAGCTGTATACGCAGATGTCCAGGATAGTGCGTGAAGAAGATTGTAAAGTGGCTGAGAAATCTGCAGAGCATTAACGACTAAATTATAATACCGTGGTTAACAGAACTGATCGTAAGTTTGAGTGCAGACTGGATCTCAAGTGACATAGTGGCACGAATGTGTAATTATGACATTTTTTAAATATTATTATTTAAATATATTTATTATCTTCTTGTTTAAATAATTCTTGAAAAATGTAATAAAGCATTAAACATAAAAAGTTAGGCATTCATTATATAAGGGATTTGATTGTGCTTCCTCTACAAGCTAAACTAACAGTCTTTTTCTGTAACTTAACCTTCCAATTAGCTAAAATAAGCCTTTTTTATGCTTCCACCAATTTGTTCCAGTGCATTCAAATTTTCACTAGGATTATTGCAATGGTAAATCACTGTATAACTGTAAACATGTTGCATTCAAATGAGCTGACAGCTATTTTAGAGCTTTCTTGCAAATTTTGCTGCCAGATCTACAGGATTTCTAGAAGAAAGAGCTGAGCAGCTCAGCAGATTTTACTCCAACTGGCCGCCCAGCTGCATTCACAGACATGTTAATAGGCAGAGGTTGAGGGAGGCTTTCTCTAACAGAGCCAAAGAGAAAAAAGGTCATAAAGCACAGACCTTCCAGCAGTTATGACATTGCAATATTGTGGTGTGAAATTCATTTTGGGGTGAGAAAGCAGAATCCCAGCTCAGTTTTACAGAAATCTATCACATTTTCATGAACTGGCTTCTCCGGAAATGACAGAACTGACAACAGAAGAAACCAAAACACTCAAGAGTAGCTGAAGAAGATCAGGTTCTGTTATTCACACCAATCAACATGAAGAAATCACCCCTCATCCACAACAACGACCAAAAGCGAACTGAAGGCTCACTGATCCAGCAGAGTCATCAGCTCTTCACCAGCATCAGAGACAGCCCTGTGTGCTACAGGCTATTCTTACACTCTCATTCCCCTGAGTGTTTGTTAAAATTAGCAAGTTCATAACTCAAGTCTCAAAACAGCGCGCAGTTTAATTATAACAATTCGTCACAGAAAGTTGTTTGACTTTGAGGTGAATATAGAGCACGCTGTGTACATGTCTTCCTGTAGTAAAGCCTTAATGTCCCTCACGTCTCTGCTATAAAAAAACTCCTGCATGCTAATATCGCTCTACTCACCGCTCGTGCTCTCCCCCTTTTCCAATCCGCCGCTTCTCAGTGCTGCGCGAGCTTTACTATCGCGCCGCGTGCACCTTCTCCTATTGGTCAGTAGCGCGCACGTGAAGGGGAGGGGAGGGGTGTGGTGTGTTCTGTCTAACGGCAGCAACTAAACCTAAGTCTGGGGTTTATAAGCCACCTTCGTCCTCACTGTCGCTATCATCATCACAGCTACATCTTCATCCACCCTGGGTTCCCTCCTTACCATCATATTCGTCAGTTTATCCTATCCTCACCCACATTATCCTCATCACCTTCATCAGTTTAACCTATCCTTATCCTCATCACCTTCATCAGTTTAACCTATCCTTATCCTCATCACCTTCATCAGTTTAACCCACCCTCATTATCTTCATCAACTGAACATAACTTTATACTCACCCACATCATCATCTTCGTCAGTTTAACCTAACCTCATCTTCATCAGTTTAACCTATCCTCTTCCTCACCCACATCATCATGACCAGTTTAACCTATCCTCATCCTCATCATTTTCATCAGTTTAACCCATCCTCTTCCTCATCTTCATCAGTTTAACCCATTCTTATCCTCACCCACATCATCATCTTCATCAGTTTAACATTTCCTCATCCTCATCTTCATCAGTTTAACCGATCTTCGTCATCAGTTTAACCCAGCTTCATCATCATCAGTTTAACCCATCCTCATCATCATCAGTTTAACCCATCCTCATCATGATCAGTTTAACCCATCCTTATTCTCATCCTCATCAGTTTAACCCATCCTCATCCTCATCATGATCAGTTTAACCCATCCCCATCCTCATCCTCATCAGTTTAACCAATCTTTATCCTCATCTTCATCATCAATTTAACCCATCTTCATCATCATCAGTTTAACCCATCCTCATCCTCATCAGTTTAACCGATCTTTATCCTTATCTTCATCATCAGTTTAACCCATCTTCATCATCATCAGTTTAACCCATCCTCATCATCATCAGTTTAACCCATCCTCATCCTCATCATGATCAGTTTAACCCATTCTTATTCTCATCCTCATCAGTTTAACCCATCCTCATCCTCATCCTCATCAGTTTAACCCATCCTCATCATAATCAGTTTAACCTATCCCCATCCTCATCCTCATCATCATCAGTTTAATCTATCCCCATCCTCATCCTCATCATCATCAGTTTAATCTGTCAAAATCATCATAACCACTTCATCCTATTCTCATTATCATCCTTATCATTATCATGATAATCTGTCATAATCATCATCATCACCACTTGTCTTATGTCCCCCTACGTCTTTTTTTCAGATGAACAAAAAAGTTACTGCTGCTGTATCTAAACACACTCTGTTTGGCTCTATAGAAGACAATATGGATGGGTCTTTATGAAGGTCATATACAGAGCTAAACAGAATATATTACTTATGTATTATTAAATTAGACACGACATGGATTATATGAATGCATTAGCATGTCACTGTGTAAAAAGTCATTCATTTTTCTTAATACCATATGATTTTAATAAAAGCTACAGCTCTGGATCCAGTTATAGAAACAAGGTCTGATTTACTGTTTATGAAAAAGTTTTTTTTTAATTTGTTGTCTCCATCTTCATGTCTCATATTAAGTGCCTGCTCTCAGTAATCTCATCCCTGCTGCCCATCTGTTGTCCAATCAGACTCTTAGAACAATAATTCATTTATCATAGATCCAGATATCCTGAGGAAATACAGTCTATAATTTCATATTAAGCTGGATGGTGAGGCATGTGTTCATAATAATCATGTATCGAAGCAGATGGGTCAGTCCTGACATGGCTATGAGATTTGATTGCGGAGCTACAGCAGACAAAGGCTTGAACCCTAATGATCCCCAAACACTCAAACGTCTTTGTTTCTCCTTTAAAGTGGGACATGCACAAATATTAATATTCTACCTCTACAACTAAACCAAAAAATATTATTTTTCGGCCTTCGCCCTAATAATGAAGTCCACTCTGCAGAGTCAGAGAGTCAGTATGTATTTTTAGGTGCACTTACAAATTCTCATGCAGAAAGTATAGGGGAGACCAGGGTTGGTTGGCACAGCTTTCATTCACTGTCGTCTATACTTAGTCTACCATATGTTAGGATAATCCAGCTGTCAGCAGACGAAAGCTTAGAACCTCAGCTAAAAAAGTTGAGATTAAAGTCACACTTTGCAAGTCGGGTTGATTGGCACATGTCATGGGGATGGTTGGCACAATCTTCAAACGATGTAACGTTTAAGGACAAGAACAATAGGCCTCACTCTGCAGCTTTTCTTAAGAAGAAATTACTTCTTAATACCGACCGACTCAGTTTTCACCAAGATTCTGACAATCACCATTAGGAAAGAACAGACTCTGCATACATTCAAGAGCATAATTATACACACTGGAGTGTGGACATGTTTGTCCACAAGAACTGGTGTTTTGTGGGTTTTTTTTCCAGTTCTACAGTTGTATAATATAATATTACTGAAAAATCAGTTTAACTTAATAAAACTAATGTAATTTAATGTAAAATAATGTAATTTAATATCATTTAAATTTAAAACAGAATCTGGCTCTGAGCCCCTAATGAATAAGCTAAAGGCGGCAGAGGCAATTTAAGCTATAGGACAAAACCTTGGGAGGAACCAAGGCTCAGAAGGGGTCGACACCAGAGGAGAGGATAATGATAGACAAAAGAAAAGGAAAAATATGATAAAAATTGTAATCTCAGTTTTAAATAGGGAGTTTTTCCTTGCCTCTGTTGCCTTTGGCTTGCTCATTAGGGGCTTGGACCTGGATTCTGTAAAGCTGCTTTGTTAGAATCTCAGTTGTAAAAAGAGCTATAGAAATAAAATTGACTTGACTTGACCAAATAGGAGTGAGTGGGTTAAAAGCCAATGGGTTAGGCCAATGCTAAATAGGAAAAACTGGAATAAATACTATATAAAATACTATATAAACAGGGGCAAACAGTTATGTGGTTTAAGAACACATCAAGAATCTGACTGATTCTTCTTGGAAATGTTCTAAAGAACAAAATAATAATAATAAAAAAGTAGAAACATACTGGTGAATGAGGCCCAATAATCCTTTCTGACATACTGTAACTTGAAATCTCTAGTCAGCATCCTTTTCTGTCCCAAAGATTAACATTGCCAACCCCAATCTCCTGCATATTTTTACCATCTTGGAAATTAAACCACTCAGTGAGAGGAATTTTTATTCCAGCTTGTTAAAACTGACCAAAACATGTCTGGTTGTCATTCACCAGGACTCTGTGTTTCTCATCATCAGGTATATTCATTATATAATGATGCAAGAGTTTGCAAAAATATTCCATGAACTATCTAGAGAATTCGTCTTTCTCTGTGTTTAGACTCACTCCAGGCCACTGAAGGCCACTCAGCACTTCTTTTTCTGTAACTGAGGAAATAATGCAGAAATGTAGGAGAACACAACAGTGCTGTACTTGCACCTTTCTCAAGTTTCTCTTCTCTCTCATGTGCTATATGGTCAATATACAGTTTAGGAATTTATTCCTTAACTACTTAAGCTTCTCACCCAAGATTCTGTGATGCAAAATGAATTTGGTTCTACTAAAAAAGAAATGATCATATTTTATGATATGGATCACCTTGTTGTACAGCTTTACAAAACTTTAACCACAGCAGCATAAAAATTAAAAAAATATACAATCAACAAAATAAAATCAGTTAATATTATTTTTTATATTAATAGTAATTTTAAGAATATTACATTTTCTAACCGTCATTTTCTTTAAACCTCACAGTTAACTAGGCTGTTTGTTACTGCGCCTTTAAGAGTGAAATATGTAAATGACCTACATTCTGATTAGCTGCCCTGTATTGGGCCATATTCATAAAGCCATCTGAACTGAAATACTACTTATAATTTTAGTACAGATGGGGCTAAACTTCTGTAGACTGAATAGGCAAATATATGTAATTGTGTTGGTTTTCATGACATCACAAAATCCAAAATGAACAGTTTCTTTAGTTGAGTATATAGACTGTATTGGCTAGTGAGTGAATAGTATATTTAAAAAATTTAACAAAGGTTACATACCACATAAACTCTATATACTAGTCCTGCCCAACGTACCACTTAATTAGGAACACTTGCCTGATATAAACACTAATTGTCAATGTTATCAGCTTACCATATGGGTTCACTGCGTAGTTTACAATAAGAGACTGTAGTCCATCGGATATTATACTTATATTATTATACTTAAATACAATATTTATTTATTGAAGAAAATGATCCAATATCTTTGCTTTAAGTTCTGGTTACTGTTGATCAGTTCTGCGCATAAGTTTGGAGGAATTTTGGCCCATTCCTTTGTATGGAACAGCTTATACTTTTTTCCAAGCATGAACTGCTCACTTGAGGTCCTCCCACATTTCAATTGGGTTAAACTCAGGACATTGACTTGGCCATTTCAAAACATTGTTTATTCTTCTTTAACCATTCTCTGTTAAAATGACTTGTGTGTTTAGCTTCATTGTCTTACAGTATGACCCTTGTCCTGACATTTTTCTTAAGAATTTGCTGGTATAAATCACAATTCCATCAATGATGGTAAACAATTCTGGACCAGATGCAGCAAAACAGGCACAAAGCATGATACTACTACCATTGTTGTTCAATATGCCTCTGATGGTGAACTCAGGAACATTAACCAACATGAGAGAGGTCTTTAGCTGCTTAGGAATTACACATTACTAATTGTTTGACCACTCCAGGGAGAGGGTAACCATGATACTAAATCTCCTCCATGACCTGACTGTGAATTTGTGGAGTTCAAATTCTTTAGAAATGGTTTTGTAACCTTTTCAATCAATGATGAGCATGAACCATTGTTTTTCGGAGGTCCTCAGAAATCTCCTTTGTGACATGACACACATCCACAAGCATGTGCGAAGATCAAACTTCAAAACATCCCTGATCTGAAAATAAAGCAGGGGCCCCACTCACACCTGACTGTCATCCTACTGACTTCAAGTTAAAAAGTTCACATACTTTTGTAACTCACAGGTATGTAATACCATGGACCATTTTCCCTAATAAACAAATGACCAAGTATAATATTTCTGTCTTATTTGTTCAATTTTGTTCTTTCAATCTACTTTTAGGACTGAAAATCTGATGTTTTAGGTTATATTTATGAAGGTTTACAAGTACCACTGTTCTTTTGAACACGGCAGCCCTCAAACCCTTTCATATGAGGAGAAAAACAAATGAATCAGTTCAGACTTGACTTTAGAAAATGCCAATTTGTCCAGGGCAAACTTATTCTGCTTCCTCAGTAAAAACCACGGCGGTCTTCAAGCAAAGGAGCCCATAGTGCAGTCTGTGAGTTTGCAAGATTTTGGGATTTGCAGTACTTCCTCTGTCGGCAAAAACAACCAGCTTGCTGTACGATTGCATCTTTTTTCTTCCCAGAAGACTACCAAAAATGCTACATGTGCCAGAAAGTTCATTCCAGATACCTTAATGATAAAATACATTAGGACCTGCAAGTTGCTGCCATCCATTATGGTATTACATTTAGAAAATAATGCTCCCAAAGTTTGCCTAATGCCTATTCCCACTGCATGCTATCTGTGGTATTAAGCCATTATGGAACATTACTGAACTCCTCATAATGTAGTTTATGGAATTATGGATCTAGAGGATGTAAAAAGCCTTTCTCTTCACTTCAATGCCCTGGAATACCCCTATAATGTCAATCAAAAGTTTAAACGTAGGAGTGTGTGGATGGCTCATTGTCTAAAATAAGCTTTTATTTGCACCAGCACCGGGTTGCAAGGCAAAGGTGAGATGCAGTATATTCAGTGAGCACTGGAGGATCTTCAGTCTCTGTGAGACATTAGTGTGTCACAACACTGCAAGGGCCCAAGTAACAGCCCAGCAAGGCTCCAATAAAGGCCTAGCATAACCCCTTCGAGTGCAGGCTTATTAAACAGCTATTCATCTTAAAGGAATATTCCAGTGATTTTCAACCTAATTTCTATCTGTATATAGTTAAAGACCAAGGAAAATTATTTGGACACAGTTCTCTGCAATTAGCAAAACTAAGAAAAACATGTTAAAATACATTTATAATAGAAGGCAATGGACGTGAGCTTAAAGTAGCAGGTAGGAGCCTTCTATTACAAGTCAGCTGGTGCTCTCTACCACTACAAATGATTTCCAAGATTGGATTGAAGGTGTTATTGGGTATTTGAAGATTTTAACGCAGGCATTTCAGTGCATACCTTTACTCTTTCATTCCTTTACATCAGGACAGAAACAGAGCTGGACAAAGACAAGCTTCTTGAAAAAGAGTAAAGACTAAAGGCTTATTTCAACGCTAGCATAATGAAATAGCAACATATAATGGCTTTTCATGCAACCTGAAGCCATATAACCTCCCACATAAATATTTACCTCGAAATACAATCGAATCTGATTACTGAGTAACATCAGAGAACTGAATCACTTGTAAATGTTGAACAGATTATTACCAAAACCTGATTTTCTGCAGTTATTTGATTATGTGCATGTAAACAAAGTCATTGTGAACTCTAAAACAGATTCCAGTGAAGCTAAGAAAAGATTAAATGGATTAAGTATTGCTGCTGTGATTATTAATGCAATCAGGCTTTCTGTGAACATGCTGTGAAGGAGACCAGAAAACATCTTTGCTGTGGTTTTAAGTGACCCCTTTAGTCATGAGTCATACACAAACAGATTTTTGCCATTCCCCTGCACCCCCCAAAAACACTTCTGCTACATTTGCACACTTCATAATTCCATTTACTCTTTTGCAAATGTATACATAAATAAAAAAACATCATTTCATTACAGTTATTACATGTGGTGGGCAATGGTAACAATAGAAAAATGATTCATATTATGCTCTTTGTCCATAAAAGACAAAAACAGCTGTCAGTGCTCCGACCAGTGCAGAAACCTGATTTTGACCAGTTTGGTCAATGGCTATGGAGGTCATACATCATCCACAAATGATGCACTTCCATTCTGTAGCACTAGAGGTCCCTCTTCAGTCATTACAGAAAAAAAAAACATACACAATGTGTGCATTTTCAAAACAAAGTCTTCAGAATGAAAATTTCTGCAGTATATAAAAACAAAACAGCACAACTTTATCATATTCTCCACTAAACTGAACCACTGACATTCTTCAGTTATACACTCACTAGGCAATACAGTCTAGTCAGTCATTTTAAACTCACTATGTAATACACCACAAAAAACAGAGCATGGCAAAGGGGAATGAATCATTTCTTCACACTAATGTTTACAGTGCATTATCTTCACTCCATCACTTGGAGAAAAAGACCACCGAATTTCGGCCATCTTTATTAACAATGTCTCTACTAACATTGTACTGTTTAACATTACTGATACATTAACATATAAATTATTATAATGTTGAATGGCCCTGAAAAAACCTTTAGCAGCTTGAATGACCGCCTTTCTTAATGTCTTTTTTGGTCAAAAATTACACAGATATCAGATTTAAAATTGGTCAGGAATGAGATTGAAGCTAAGAAGTTTAATCAACTTCAAACTGTTGAATCAACTGTCAAAATAGTCAAGCAGAAGTCCGAATATCCCCAGTCAAATTATGTTCGGTTAACTTTCTAAGTGAAAATAACATCTTCTACAGAAACATCTTAAATCTGTTTCTGTTTATTTTTTTTTTTTGTTAAAAATATTGGACAAAAAATAAATATAAAATGTGCTATAACTTTTGCACAGATCACACAAATGTAAATAGAGGATGTGTACTTATTTCAAAATCAACAACACATAATTTGACCAGGGGTTCCCAATCTTTAGCAAACCACTGCTGAGTCCGGAACAAATTTTTCTTCAACTAAATTTTAGAAGTGGGTGTGGCTTAAATTAGGAATGTTTTATTTCAATATGTTTCAGTACTCTGAAGATATTTAGTACTTTCAGTAGTTCTAAAATGACCAGAAACAAAAAAAAAGGTACTGAACTTTGCTACCCAGCCTTACTCTTAACACTTATGCCTAGGATTTGTGATATGAGATCTACCGATGAGTGTTTACCTAATAGGCTTTATATTTGATTTGATTTAAAGATATTGCTTGTTCTATATACTCTTTCATATTTCCTTATTCTTATTTGATATTAATCTTAGGGTATGACCATATCAAAAATTCTCCTTGTCAGTTATTGGTGGTTTAGCCACAAGTAACTGGTTCTACAGATGAATTTGCCAGTAGTCACCAATTTTGCTCCTGAAGATCTACAGCCTATAGTGCCATCCCCAATTAACCCCACTTGATCCAACTAATTACTGCCTTCAGAAATCCAAGATGATGTATGTTAGGTTTGGTTTGGAGGTAAAACCTGCAGGAGGGAGATCTTCAGGAAAAGAGCTGGTAAACATTAAACTATGTGGAATCTAAAAAATCCAGGAACTGCTGATGAAAACAACGTTCTAATTCTGTAGACCCTACCACCCATATGGTCCCAACTAAATCAATAAATAATTTACATTTCACTGCTGTTTGGCGCTACCCAATAATTTTTGGAGAGTTTTGGAACCAGGCAGTTAAAAAGATGCAGAATTTGCCAACACACTCCTACTGCCCAAAAACTCTTTTGACTCAGATGTTTAGCAATTTAACCACTTTGCTGCCATTCAATAAGTCCCTTTCCCCCCTCTAAATTAGTCCTATATCAAATATTTGGAGTCAGTTAGTCTTTGTGGGACTGAGGATGGATGTCAATTTTCTGCAAGAGAAAGATATAATCTTGTCTTCCTCTACACCCAATCACAGCTGAGCTTGTGTCAAACATAAAAACCCTACAAAGCTGTAAAGCCTGTCTACCTTGACTACAGTTGCTACAAAATAACTTAATTGCTGGTGGCCAATGGGTGGGAAAGTTAATAAATTATATATTAACAAGCACTCAATTAAATAAATCTAATATTAATTTAATAAGTTCTATATTAATTTAATAATTATACCAAATATAATGTATTTTATTAAGTAACAATCACATGCCAGCATTAGTATTTTTTAAATGTAGATGATCAGCCTTAGATGTTTGTAGAGAGTTGCTGTGAGTACAGAAGTTAAGGCTTCTAACCATCGTGAAGAACCTCTGTGAACTCCTGGTGCGCACACACACACACAGTATGTTTTTGTATGTGTCGGTTAATATACTCGAACTGGATATTTTTTTCCAGCTGCACAAAACACACAGATACTCCAACCTGTTAACAGGCCTTAAAGGCAGAGTGCCCTTCTGTGCTGGGTCTGTTTGCTGTCTTAGACACACCATTGACAACGATCAATACAGACTGAAGCATGAGTCTATGTGTATATTTGTGTACATAAGAGTGTGTTCTCTCAGAGAACTTGCTCAGTGCTGGACGCAGACATATCCAGTAGTCTCCAGGCAGCATGGGGATTGAGCTCCTCCTGGTCCCTGCACAGGGCCCACACGTACATCATCCTCAACACCTTCTCCTGTGCACACACATACATACATGCCACACAAAGGAGCACTACATCAGTAAAGAGGGCCCTGCCAAAGCCACTTTTTCAGTTGTAAAAAATTCATATACATATACAAAATAAAGGCCAGTGGGAAAATTAGTATGGCTGATAAAAAAAAATTACCTTTTATTTTTTTATCCCTTAGAGCAGTGGTTCCCCTAACTGAGGTACATGTTTGGCCATGATGTACACACGCCATAATTTAAATTAATTATCCACTTTTTAAATGCAGCGGATAACATGAACTTATATATAATTTGCTCTATATTTACATTAATGTATATAAAAATGCACTGGAGAAGAAGGTGCTCTGCATGGAATGTTCAGGAGAAACTAATGCCAGCAGAGTTTATTCATCAGCTATTTTGTGCATGAATTAAGAAAGTTGTTTTTGTCATCAAGGCATGAAGCTTGTTAAATCTGTTGGTGTTACTTTCACAGGCGTGGTTGTAGTGAGATTTTGCTTGCTGAGATTAGTGCTTAGCTTAACTGGCTGCATGGTTGCGACGCAGCCAGAGAATGTGTAGTGAGAAGAACTGCCAGCTGATAATGTTCTCGAGGTAGAACAGCATGAATAATTTCATCATTGCTGTCATATTTTAAAGTGATATTTAGCTGCCTGAAAAACTAGAATATTATTTCATTACCAGTATTAACTCTTTAGCAGCATTTCCATCCTTCAGTAAGAAGTTGCTCATCAGCGCCCTCTAGTGTTTATCAGTCTTTTTTGATAAAATGGACAGAACAGAAAGTGGCCAGACATCTCATAAACTGGCCCGGCATTACTATGTGGTTGGTGTAGCACTGTTAAATGCTGAGCGAATGAGGTTACTGTAATGTGTGTAATAGGCAACATGGGCATTTTGCTATTCGCTGCTCATTTTGCAGCTGCAAAATTCGTTGTGTGTTGTGTCATCACAAACATTTCATACATTAAAGAGGATTGAAATTACAGTGCTAAATCTCTTATGCATCAGGACACTGTGCATGTGTGTGTGTGTATTAGGAGTAAGAAGTGTTATGCAGCAGAAGGTGTAATGTCTAAGGTTGTACAGGCCTGTAAGAGGTCTGGGAACCACTGCCTTTGAAGTTCTCTTTATCACCAGTGATTTTTGTGAATCTTTTTCCTTCAAAAGTGCAGACTGCAAACTTTCGATTTACACAGTGTTATTGTTATTGGACAGAAAGGGGTGGGGTGTCATCCCAGCCTGAGAGAGGGAAACTAATAATGTTGTTTTGGACTGTGGCATGGCCTGGGGATCGAACTTGCAATCACCCAAGAGCACAATTAATGCTGTGACAGTTGCCCTTTAGTCATTTAGTCATTTTCTGGACATAGAAATAGATTCTAACATGTAAACAGATGCCAGTACATACAGATGTGAATGTACTACTAACACAACTATGTAATTCATGTGAAATATGTAATTACATCTAAATTAATACAGAATATCAAATATCACTCAAATATCTTCCTAAGGCTTAAGAATAAACCCACTCACAGGATCTCCTTCAACCACTTCCCCTTTAGGGCTCCGGATCACCATAACAACTTGGGCCTGGAAGGTAATGATCAGTACAGGTCCTTGATCCATGATTTTGCCCATCGCCAACTGAGAACACCCAGAGGGAATAACAGAATGTTACAAACCTATAGAAACCGTTGGTTTCATTAGTCCATATTGAAAAACACAATATCACAATTACACAGAAGGCATCTGCTGCAAAGTTCTTGTGGTTCTCCACGTAAGAGCTGAAAGCTACAATCAATCAGCAATCAAACCTATTTTTACCCACAGTAACTCTAATCAGATAAAATGATTTTACTATTGATTGACAATTCTTGCACATGGGTGGGAAGTAAGTTGATTTCCAGCTGATTTGTTTACTCACATCAATGTTGTCGATGTCCAGGATCTTGGACTGAAACTGCAGGCCCATGGCTACGGCTTGCTTAATAGGGTGTGCAAGCTGACTGTATGTCTATAGACAGAATAGGAAAAGGCAAGAAAAACAAAATGAACAAAAACACGCACCCAAATTGTGGGTAAATTGAACCAAATTAAATGAACAGAACTGAACTAAAATGAAGTGATTTTAACCAAAGAACATTTAACCAAGCCAAGTAAAATGTGACTGATGTGAGGCACAGATCAACTACACAAAACCTAGGAAACGGAAAGTTCACAGTAAGTTGAAAAGCATCACAAAAGATCACTTACAGCTTCATAGCACCAGTCTTTAAGAACATCCAGCTCCCCTTGCATAATTGCCTGTGGTCACAGAAGAGATTTAAACGATAGGTTCAATCATTAATTTATATTATATGCATTATCATTACTGAGCATTTCCATTAGGTATTTTATGTGCATTTACTGTGAACCACTTTTAGCACTTAGCACTTTTAGCAAAAAATGAAACCGTGCTTATGTGAGGATATCCACTGGTATGAGCAGATGTCGTCTCACCTCTAAGATATTGGGAATTATATCATTTTCACACTGGCGGAGAAAAGAGTCTTTATCAAAGTTAGGGTCGGCTCTCAGAATCTCCGTTAACACCTCAGACATCTCTGTCTTGGAGAAGAGCCCACCTGATAAAAGAGAAAAAAAATACACTTTTGAACGTTAAAGGAATAGTCTGAAGAAAAATAAAAAAGGTTCACAAAGTGGACAAAAGTACATTATATAGCAATAAAGAGCAACTGCAACAATCTAAAGCATGACATTTGTTATCAAGTGTTATCAATTTTTATAGATAATGTCACAGTGTCAGAAATCAAATAAACAATTCTGAAAAGAATGCTTAATAACCCAAACTAGTCCAAACCAACCGTGCGGTGATTTAGTGAAGTGAAAGTGACTATTTGTCATTGTGAACATATTCAAGCACCACAACAAAATGTGACCTCTGTATTTAAACCATCACACATGCACAAGCGTGGAGCAGTGGGCCCCTATCAATAGCACCTAGGGAGAAGTGTAGCAGGACAGTATTTAAAGGATTTAAACCTGCCACCTTCAGGTGCCAAGGGCAATGTCTTAACTACTAGGCCACCACTGCTCACAGGCATACAGTTTGCATCATGCTGTATATTAAAAGCATTCTTTACCTCTTAGCTAATTTCCTAAGTTCAGTTCAAAGCAAAAGAAGCAAAGGTCTAACACCAAACATATCTTGGTTGATTTAAGCCAAGGGGGAAAATGTGTACACTTTGTTTTCACTGAAGTATTCCTTTAAAAGCAGTTGCAATTTTAGTTGGTTGTTTGGTCCTTAAGAAAAGGATGCTGTTGCCTTACCAATGATGTCAGAGACTTTATCTGTAATGGTACGTGAGGCTCTGACGAGGGCATTATCACTCTCATCATATTTCATCTTCATCTCGAAGAATCCTTTGTGGACAATGAATGAGAGAAAGAGAGAGAGAGAGAAAGAGAGAGAGAGAGAGAGAGAGAGATAATTAGAGCCAAGAACACTATTGCTGTTCTAGTGTACAGAAGCTTAGCGCCCTCTGGTGTGAGAGTGTAGCAACTGCTTAATAGCAACTCTGAGACTCATCAGAGTGAATGAGAAAAAAAAAAAAAAAAATGTTTCCTACTGTTAAACACCATGTTGTTGTCTTTGAAGTCCTTCCACTGCTGATACCACTTTGAGTCTTTGTGCAGGACGACTCCTGTGGCATCTCTGTAAACAAACCCACATAGATTTCAACCACAAGCAGTAAGACAGCCGTAATTTAAGAACAAAAAATCAATTATTGATTCTAAAGTGACAAAGTCACATTTGTATGTACCGAGATGAATTATATGATTAGGCATAAGTGTTCAACGTCCACTAAATGGTAACTGTGTTATTGCTCTATGTACACTACAAGCCAGTGTTGAATTACAAGTGTTGCACTGATCATAGACGCTCATCACTTATGGCTGTACTGCTTAAAGGCATACTGAATTTGTTTCCTCATATGGGGATGTACCTTTCTAATTTTAAGCATCCTATGCAGTGGAGCTACAGCACAAGTGCACTTCCGAAATGTAGCCTTGCCAAATAAAATAACGAGCTACATCAGAATAGAAGGAAATGCTTAAACAATTAAATAAAACAACATTCAAGAATCTAAATGTGAATGTGTACAAGCTTAGTTCTGCTGAAGAGGAAGTCTACTCGTGCTTTAAATATTATAAATAAGTAAGTATTTATATTTAAATAAGTAAGGCTGTTTCCAGAATCTAAATCTACTTTGTGATTGTAGGTTTAAAAATATGTTAACAAAACTGGGAATAAAACCTACTCATTGGCTTCAAACACTCTGCTCTGGTTCTCAGCTACTTTAAAGGAGAACTCGCTTCTTTTCCTCAGCTGGGAAGGAGCGCGGTAAGGACCACCCTGCGCCACGTCGTCCATCTCCTTCTTCATCGTATCCATGCCCTGCTCACACAAGCAGGAATGAATAAAAGCCAATGTTATATCAGTGGCAGGGAAAGTAACTTACATAGAAGCATAGAATCATTATATTACAAGCTATACATTACACATCCACCAGCCATAAGATTACAAACACCTAATATTGTGTTGATCCTTCTTTGTACCACCAAAAAAAGCTCTGACCTGTTGAGTTATGGACTTCACATGATCTATGAACGAATTTTATGATATTTGGCACTAAGACATTAGCACCAGATTCTTTAAGTGTTGTAAGTTATGAGCCTCCATGGATTGGGCAATTGACAATACGCTATTAGATCATGAATATGCTGAGAATGCAATATTCCTGAAGTCGTTTTGTGAAGTGAAAAAAGTGAAAAAAATCACAAGAAATCTGGCTACAAAAACATCTGGAGGCTGTGACTTCTGCCAAAGAGGGTCTTACTACCAATAGTTACAAAGTATCTAGGCTAACACTATGTAAAGGGGTCTATTGCCATATTATTACAAACTAAACCATTTTTTAAATGACGTTTTAAAATAAACTAAATAGATTTCTAAGCTTTTAAAAAAAAAGCATTCATTTTCTACCAGAAATGGGTAAGTCAGTCCACATATACCACTCCGGCATTTTGCAATTTGAATTAGCATGGGAAAGAAATGCAGCACGGGCGTCAGCTCTTTTTCACTGACCTGTGAGATGACCCTGAAAGCACTGGTCTTTCCTAGCATCTCACTGCTTTTGGACACAGACTCTGCCGAAGATCGGGCTGTTCTGGCTGCCTCTTCCACACCCTCTTTTATCTTCTTCCCCAAGTCAGTACGACCCACCTCCTCAAAGCCCTGAAGTTCAGACCAGAGAGGCAGAGAGTCATGAAACACACCACAGTAACCGTTTTCCAACCTCCACTGAAGCTACATGTTAATACAACCTACAATAACACAACCTACATTATAATATGGTACAACTCAAAAGTTTAGACATATCTACAACTTGAATAAAAAACTGCAAAATCTAAAAAAAATATTTACACAATCTGAAAATATCAGCTACTGTTTTCACTACAGCAACATTTCAAAAATAAATGGTCGGAAATGACTTTCATTTACATTGAAAATTAAGTTTTTTCAATTCAATAAAAAAAACAAGACAGACTGAACACTATGATGGAAATATAATACATAAACACTCAACACCAGAGGAAAACGTTTCAAAGCTTATGTTCATAAAAAAGATGAATCAGAAGATTTGTGATCACAGGAAATGCCCAGGCCAGTGTTCACTTTAGCAGCAAGTTTTGCATACAGTCACGTGAAAGCACGCAAAAATTTCACATTTGCATATCAACAAGGGAAGTTCACAGAACTCACTTCTTTAACCGTTTCTGATAAGGACCCTAGAGTCTTCTTCAGCACATCAGAGGTCCGGGCTGTTTCTGATTCAATGTTTTTCTGAAAAAGAAAAGAAAAAAAAAAAGATGTCAAAACTCAAATAATTCAAAACACACGCAACAGTTTATGGTAATCAAGACACAGTGGTATCATGCTAGAATTTGCATACCCCCATTATGATTCTAGCTGGCAACAGCATGAAAACTGTTTATGTAACCGGAACATATTCTAATAATAATAGTTATAGCAATATTAATATTTTAATGAAATAACTGAGGTACTTTTTTGCCACATCACCCACTGATCTGAACCACACTGAACTGCAGCATGCCCCTTCACATACACTGCCCATCAAAAGTTTGAAGACATGTTTGTTAAGAGTGCAATGTTACACGTAAGTTTTGTGACAAAAAATAAAACTATAAATAGTCAAAAAACAAACAAACAAAAACAAACACTTCTCTACACCATCACTAGACTCCGTTATCTAATAAATATGTTCTCCAGTGATGAATCACTCTTCACTATCTGACAGTCCGATGGACAAATGAGGGTTTAGCTGATGCCAGGAGAATACTACTGACCAAAATGTACAGTGACAACAGTACATTCCTAGTTTGGGATAAATTAGAACACTGACTGCCACACCCACACATCCACATCCGTGCCTGACCTCAGAAATGCTCTTTTGACTGAAAGGGCACAAAGTCCCATACATACACTAGACATCTTGTCAAAAACATTCCCATAACAGTGGAGGCAGTGGAGGGGGATATTAATGCCCATGGTATAGGAATAGGATGCCCTACAAGCTCATTTGGCCATAAAGTGTATATGGTTTTAAAAAAATTACAATGCAACAAAATACATCAAAAAGATGAAAACTGCAGTAGGGGTCATAGTAGGTGTTTTTGACAGGCTCGCACTTAAAGCAGTGAAATTTTTCAATGCCCGTGTGTCATTTTTTGGTTCAGCTCCAACGGTCTATGAACATACCAGGTTAACAATGTTTAGGGATGTGTGGAGCCCTATCTAAATAATTGAATAGCCTAAATGTTTTTCGCTTTTCCCCCCCCAAATGGTATGTTGAGCTACATTCCATTCTGTAGCTAGTACCAGACTTCGTAATTCAAACATCTGTTATACTTTGGTTTATGGAAGGGGTGGAATAATGAAAAAAGAATTGTATAAATGACTGTAATAATTTCTCATTTTTCAACCAAGATATAATATATATGGGCAGTGGTGGCCTAGTGGTTAGGACACTGCCTTTGGGACCTGAAGGTCGCAGGTTTGAGTCCCGGCCCGGGCAC
>JBBPDA010000041.1:33145289-33163555 GCA_037974385.1 Arnoldichthys spilopterus | reverse complement strand
TTTTGCATAGTACTCAGTATGTATATATATATATATATATATATATATATATATATACATACATACATACTGAGTACTATGCAAAACCTTCATAACCTGATAACCAATCAGGCCTTTATTAAATTAAACCAGGCATACTGGGCATGGAATTTAACAAATCCATGTAATCTCTGGGTGCTTCAAGAAGAAATCTTTTAACCACCCACAAGATATGTCATTTGTCTTTTTTCCGGCCCAGATAAAAAGATTTTCAGGTTTCTAAAACTTTTCCACAGTACTGTTTATATCAGATATACTAATATGAAATTAAAGCATAAATAGAACAATACTGAAAAATGACTGTTTAAAACTTAAGTGACTCCACATTTTTGTTGAGCCTCTTAACAATCTACAATTCTTTATTCTGGTAAAGAGATTTGCTCAGCAGTTTGTCTCCACTTCCTGCTGGGAACAGGAAACAGGACTTAGAGGGGTCATGCAAGTCCACTCACATATTTCCTCCTGGCCTGCTGCAATGCATCGGACTCCTCCAACCGTTGGGCCTCCTCCCTGAATTTCCGAATATTCTCCTTCATCTCCTTGTTCTTGCTCAACTCCTGCTTCAGCGAGTCCATAAACTCACCCAGGAAACTTTTGCGCCCCCCAGAGGCGTAGCGTTGCTGTGAGAATGCAAAGTTTTATTGTATCCAATAAATAACACAACTATGTATTCATTACTTAGTAAGACAGCGACCCAAAATGCCCCCTAAAGCAGGAGAAGAGCTGTCTTGCAAAGAAGGAATATGAAGAACAACTCTCACTAATAAACCATACAAAAATCATCAGAAAGACAAAGTGATGCACCTGTACAGCCACTGCCTGGCACCCCATGATCCTGCCTGCGCCAAATGTGGAGCTTAAACATGCTGTAGATAGAATTCTTCTCCTGAGCAAAAGCTGAAAAGCAAAACACAAAAAACAAAAATAAAATGGAAATTTTATACCACCCTTTCTAGTTCAAATGCATTTGTATGGTGTTTGATCACAAAACATGTTTATGCAAAGCTTTACACAAAACTAGGCCATATAATTTTCCTTCACACGAAGCTTGACCAGGCAATTTATATATGATGATTCATTTTTTAAATCATTGCATCATTTTCTTATTTTAACCTGCTTCTGAATGCACTTCAGCTGAAAGCAATAATTTTATTCAGTCAGGATACACCAATACAGTAAAGGTGGGATGACATTCTTCACATGACCTCTGCTATTGGGCCAATAGTTATACATAAATATTTATTGCAGTAACTGGCGCTACATCTGTGTGGGTTATAAAGAATTATGGAGAAAATGTCATATTTCTATGGGGTTACAAACGCAGTAAAATTAATAAAACGCTAATTTTAGCCCAGTAGCTTTGCATATACATACAGAACACTAAAATTTGAATAAAAGACATAAACATAGTAAGCACAGTATTGTACTTCCAATCAAGGTCAGGTGCTGCTGATGGAATACTGACACTCTTTACTAACTGTTCTTGGTTGTTTGCATTTATTCTAATGCTTGCTTGTGTTTTGCAGAAAGACACTCACTGGTAAGATAAATGGCTTTAAACTATATTGCACAGGTGCCCAAGACAGTAATATATGTGTGTGTGTGTCTGTACTGATATACAAAAACACATACATAAGTAGACAAATAGACAAATAAATAGATAGATAGACAGATATAAATAGATCGAGATAGATAGATAGATAGACAGATATAAATAGATAGAGATAGATAGATAGACATATATAGATAGAGATAGATAGACAGACATATATAGATAGAGATAGATAGATAGACATATATAGATAGAGATAGATAGACAGACAGACAAACATAGATAGACAGACAGACAGATATATAGACAGATAGACAGACAGACAGAGTGATAGATAAGATTTTTTACTTTTTGTCATTATTTGAAACCCCAGCTGACCTTTACACTGTGTGAAAATGTCGTGATGAATGGACCTATTATAGCTTGCTAAATATACAGATTATAAAACAAAACATTAATTATAAACTTACTAATACAGAGCTACTGTACGACACAGAGGTCCTTTACTCTCTGAGCCAAGAGCTAATCCTGCTCAGAGTGAAGCGAAGCAGTGAGTCGTTGTGCTGGATTGAGCACGTTTCTATTTAATTTCTACTTTGATTATTTTATTATTTAAGTAATATTTGTGTGCAATCTCTGATGAGGCAACGAGTCCAAGAATTTTATTGCTGGTAATGATGTTTCACTGTTACCTGTATATGACAATAAACTTGAACGTTGTGTATTACTGTGTGTCTTAACTACAGGAATGAATGGCTGCCTAAACATCTGCAATGCGGATACTTTGATAGAACAAACGTGACAGAAACGCACAACAGCCTAAACCTCCGACCCACACTCAGCGTCATATAGTTCTTTGCCTATCGCTGGATTGTTTTTTGCATTTCTACAGCAGAACTACAAAGAACATGTGGGTACATGAGGAGAAAACTCACCTCAGAGCACCGACACAAGGACGCCGCCATCTTCCAGTGAACTTGCGTCATGTTGAGGGAGGTTTCAGTTGATTCGTGACGTCATCTGAAGGGGACAGCGCGTGGTTATAATCGTTGAATATTTATGTTAAGTGAGTAATAGAAGGGTAATAATGGAGCGCAATTTATTTCATTTTATAGTAACATTACCTTGGGAATATTAACAACACCTTGTTCGATTTTTTTTTTTTTTTGGGGGGGGGGGTTGCAGGCGGAGCTGAACTACTCCACTTATCCAAATATTTCTTAAAATAAGACAAAAATGCCACAGAGTTTGTTCTGATCGGCCTAAGCAGTGAACTTATACTGTAATAACATGAACATGTAAAGTCCTGGTTTTAATAGTTTTATTGCAATTTTCATGCTTTTTATTCAATTCCATTTAAGATTTTCTATGACTTTGTTAAATTATGTAGCCCCAAAAATAAATAAATAAAGTGATAACTTTTGAGAAATTCTTACTGTTAATAGGTTCAGCTTAAAAGCAGCTTAAAACATTTTTTATTTAGCCAATTGTTTTGTTAAATTATAATTTTTTTCTTTCACTATTTCCCCTTTTTAATTATTAGCTCTGCCTTTTATATGTATATACCTGTTTTATCATGCAAAGCATTTTATACAAAGTTTCATTATTTTCAAGAAGCTTTTTTTTTATTTTTTCTTTGTTTTTCCCTGTTTTTCTCCAATTTGTGAACTACTTTTTCAAAACATTTCAACAAAAATATATATATGTATATATGTATGATCATTAATGAGGTCGTTTTTGGTAAAAATGTTGACAAACTTACAGTCTTTAGCTCAGTTTTTGCATCTACAGTTCTTTAGGCCTAAAGTTTCATGTTTTCCTGCTCCAGCATCTGATTCAGCTCAAAAAGCACTTAATCATTAGCTAATAATGTGACTCACGTGCAGGAATACAAAACTGCAGAGCAGGAACTGGGATGCCCTGCTGACAATATAAGCATTCTGTAATATCTTATCATTTCATGACCTCAGGCCTGTATTTGATAAGATCACATTTGTTTTCCTTTGCTGTTCTCTATGTGGCCCTATTGACATTGATTTTTTTCAAGGAAATTACTTCATTCATAACAGTGAATGTAAATATAGATAAGTGAAGACCAAACAGCAGCACTTAGTAAAGTAAACAGTCAATGGCTTTCTGTCTTGACGTAATGATTTAACTGAAGTTCATGGCATGCGACGTTTATAGGGTTTACAGGGATTGCCTACAGTCCTCTTTGCTATGTTTCAGGTGTGGTATGTCATTAAATCATTCACACTTTAGTCATAATTTAAATTATAAATTTTTTTGGTTATGTTACATGCAGAACCATAATAACTTGAAGGAAACTAAATTTCAAGAAAAGGCATGTTTAGAATTCATCATATTACAAAAACCAGCACATTTACATGTATTCAGCTGTTCAGCCTGCAGCAGTTCAACTCATTCTATTCACACTATAGGTATGAGGAGAGTTTAAGAATGCTTTTATAATGAGGCACTATACAAAACATCCAATCAGAACAAAGGTCATTGACATCTTAAAGGCCCAGTAACGAAAACTGTTAAAATCTAAGGCATAAATAGAGGTTAAAAAAAGATCTGTTTTGAGTAAAAGCAGCATGGTACAAAGTATGGTTCTGTCCAAAAGGCAGGCTGTTCAGCTGAGTGATAAGTGTTTTTTCTACAAAAAGAAATTAATGTTAGAATAAATATAAATAACAGTTATACAGTTAATGTCACATTATGTATTTGAAGGTGTTTGTTTAACCATTTCAAGCCCTCTACTCATGAAAATTCAGTATTGTACTTCCCATTAAATGTTTGGACTGGCTCAAGCAGTCCTTTATTAGATTAAATCTGGTGCTGCTCATGAAGTTTTAAACATCCAAGCAATGGCTGGAGGCATCGAGAAGAATTCCAGGACTACAACTGTGTTTTTCTAACCAGCTCACAAACCATCAACTACTTTTTACTCTCAAAAAATCTTGATACTTTTTACTCCTTCATGCTTGTTTGCATTCATCCTAATGTTAACTTTTGTTTTGCTGCAGTAAGACCCTCACTGCAAAGATAAGGGCTTTACACTAGGTGCCTAAGACTTTTGCACAGTACTGTAGAGAAAACAATAAAATGCTAGAAACATTTAGAGTATAAGCCCTTTAAACATTGTTTTCATGTGGTTAAATGATTACTCTATGGTCTATGGTCTGAACATGCTGTATACAAAAATGCTATTTAAAAGCCCTTTTGAAATTGTTTTTGTACAGCACCAAAAATGGTTCCTCTATCATGGAGCCTTTAGAGAGCCCCTTTGTCAAGTGTTTACTGGTAGAACATTGGGGCTTAGAGATTGCTAATACATCATTAAAGAGCATTTTGAGTCCCTTGCTTTAAGAAGAGTTGTTTTTTCAGTTGATTCAGAGATGTATTCAAGTAAACATGCACAGTTATTTTCTGGGAAATAATATGAGATCAGGGGCCTTACATAGTTTAATAAAATGAAATTAACAACGGAAATAACTCAAATGCTGGCATGTGGTGGTTCCCCTGACTTCTGTTCCTGCAGAGACAGGCTGACAGAGAAGTGAGGTATCTTGTATGGTTAGTTCATCATTATGGGTGTTGGCTTTCACGCTAAAGATTAACTCAGTCACAGGCTGCTGTAGGGTGCAGCGTGACCAGGTGAAACTGAACTGAAGTAACAGCTCAGACACAGTAAAGCTTAGAAATGTAGGTAGGAGGATAGGTGTGTGTGTGTGTGTGTGTGTGTGTGTGTGTGTGTGTGTGTGTTTTGTAAAGCAGCATTTAAAGGGCAACTCAGATGCAACAAGGGTTAGTCATGGAGGTGTGTGCTGGAAGATACTACTTAAATGGTTAGAGCTGGCCTTTCCCCCCAAAGGCTATGATTATGTCTTCAATCCCTGATGATGCACTCTCTGGGTGTGTAGGATGGCCCTCCCTCTCCCCTCAATGCTAGCCATTACAGGTGTCTGGCTGATGAAACAGAAATGGCAGTGATTGTTCTCCTCCAAGTGTGCTGAGCTGCTCAATGCATTATTGGCAGTTTGAGAAGTTGCAGCAGTGCTTCATGTGCCTCAAAGGAAGCATGTGCTATCCCACATCCTCCTTGGTAGCACCATGTAATATGTGGAGATGGAATGGAACATAATTAAATTAGATCAATTAAAAGCCAGCAGTGAATATATTAGTCATATCTCAGTCTCTGCCAGTACAAAGTATGATAAAAATAAGTTGCTGTAAAGGATGCACATATTTGAACCAAACTTCATCAGCTGTTTTCAGTACATGTAGCTGGTACTTCTACTTTTCATCTGCCTGTTAAGACTTTTATAGGACCAGGGATTGAAAAAAGTAGGGGAGTGGTACCCTACTAGTTAGGGAATATGTTAGGGCCCATCAAAAATGTCTGTAATCGATTGTATGTTTAGGGAGCGTGTCATCTTCTGAGAAGACTTTTTGTGGGCATTTTGCCTATGGCAGGTTCAAGTCTCAGCCTAGGCACCACTGAGGTACCCTTGAGCAAGGTACTGTCCTGCTACACTGCTCCCTGGGCGCCCCCTGCTCCACGTGTGCACGTGTGATGGGTTAAATGCAGATGTCACATTTTGCTGTCGTGCTTGAGTGTGTTTGCAATGACAAATAGTCACTTTCACTTCACTTTACTTTAGATTACGGCCTTACTCAACATTGCTGTGAGGATGTGACTGCATGCATTAGTGAAGTCAGGTACTAGTATTAGTAGTTCTGTATCTCTAAATCCACTCCTGTTTATCGGTGTTGATGCATAATTCTACAGAAAGCAGTGCACTTCAGACAGGGGCACTTTATACCACCATTTAAATTGGTGAAGTTGGTGGAGCATCCCTTTATTAATTATGCCCCATAAACGAGATAGTTATACTAATAAGAAATCATTTTATAATGTATTAAATATGCCATAGAAATGAACATCTCCATTATTGCAAGCACCTTCCCCTTTCCCCACCAGTCTGTCGCGTTGAGCGCCCTCTAGCGGACGGAATGGGAATCCTCGTTTGGACTCCTCCCCTTCTGCAGAGTCGAGAGATCCCTCTTCCTGCGGTCAGCTCTATGTGACAGCCAGCACTGGCGCATTGTCTTTCCTATTTAACTTTATTTTTCCCCCTCCTCCCTCTTCTTCGTGTACAGCACTTGATACGACGCCCATAGCCTCTCGTCGGACTCAAGCGCGCCGCGGTCTTCTGGAACATGGGCAACAGGGACGATGAATACGACTTCTTGTTCAAAGGTAAATCCTGGGGGGCTGCATTCTCCCTTAGTCGGTGGGCTCAGGGCTTCGTAATCCTCCTTTTGTCTTCAGATCCGTGGCAAACATCGACGGAGTCTCAAGAACACAGCGCTATTTTGGTCATGGTTTGAGAATGCGCTCTAATGTGTGCCGGCTTGCCCCATACATACATATCCTGGGTGCCATCATCGCCGCTGCTGCTCTGCCCACAATAATAGCTGTCATTGCAGACGCCCGCAGAGGCATCGATACAGGCATCCACATCGATCGCACAAACATCTGTTTAAACTTTTCTTTTTTTGGCATGGATGTCTTTTTCGGCCGGGTGTGTGCGCACAGGGACAGGGCCAGGGTCTACTGCGCTCAGAAAGACTGCAGAATGTAGACAGAGCTGTTTGGTGTGGTCTGTGCATCCCAGATGAGCCTCGGAATGAAGAAGATCTTTGTACCATCACCCATTCTCAGCTTTCTGTAAGGTAGCGGTATTTAGCCCGTTTCTGGACAAGAACAAGCCCGATCTGGGAGACGATGCTGACGCATTTGCAATCAGGCTGTTTGGAGAAAATGGAACCACTAAAGGCTGTTCAGAAAACAAGTGACCTAGTAAAGAAGCAATGTCAACTGTCAGTTTTTACAGTTTTTTCATCAGATAGGCCTGAGAAGAAGCCTGCATCCTCATCATATTCTCTCTCCTTCAGCTTTAGCCTTGGCCTGCTGGCAGATCTGTAGACCAGAACACAGCACTCATCTCGCCCTAGCTTTGATTGCCACACCTGGACCTCAGCTGATTTACAGGCCTCCCAAAGCAAAGAGGGTAGAACAAAGTTCTGCTTTATTTTAAAAATGCAAACAATGCCATTAGTTTAGAAACATTAAGGTTGGAATCCATTAAGGCTCCTCTACATGTTTCTGGGCTAGGTATAGTATAGTATACACCACCAGGGCTTAATTTGTGGTTCCTGCCGGAGCAGAATCAGGGAGCTCCCAGATTGGTAAAGGTGCCTTTTTGATTGGTTCTTGCACGTGTCACTTTGTCGCTGTCAAACCTTGTAATGTTAATGTTATCTGTTCTGTTATTTGTTTATTTCTCATAGAAGTTACTACCTTATCTCACTGCACTAAACAGGCAAAATTCATTTTGGCATTAGCACTGATTGTTGTGTGTAGGTACTGTGCAGTAATGGTACTGGAACAGAGTAGAGGAGAGAGACAGACCAACAGCCACCTTTTTATGGACAGAGCTTTTTGTTGTTGTAAATTAAACTACTGGCCCTACATATCCCACAGACAGAAGGAGAAGGGACGGCAGGGAAGTGAAGGGACAGGCAAAACACTCACATGCCCTCAAGAGAGAGGGAGAGGGGAGGGGGGAGAGGAAGAGACCTGAAAACCATAAACAGCTGTTTCTATGTGCCTCCTGTTTGAATGCTTTGATTATTGAATATAAATTATTAATGCTTTGTTATGACAGTGGATTTTTTGATGGCTTTTGTTGGCCCACCTGAACAGCACTCTCTCTGTGTTCCAGGACCTCCTGATTTACAAATGAAGGACTGTATGTGCCATTAGTTGTGCATTTATGAGTATTTGATGTATAGTATAGTTAAGTAGTATAAGGGGTTTGGATATAGTCTAGAAAACAAGAATCTTATATGATGTTCATGTTGATGACATGAAGAGAATGATGATGCTGCCTATGACAGAATTTGCTACTGGCTTCTGATTCTCTTCTTTATTTGGGGGTGGGGTTTTTATGCAGTTGTTCTTATCGGAGACTCTGGTGTTGGAAAGAGTAACCTCCTGTCACGCTTCACACGAAATGAATTCAACCTGGAGAGCAAAAGCACAATTGGGGTGGAGTTTGCGACCCGCAGCATCCAGGTAGATGGCAAGACGATAAAGGCGCAGATTTGGGACACGGCTGGCCAAGAGCGCTACAGGGCCATCACCTCGGCGTGAGTGCACTAGACCATAGTGAATTTCAACTGACATTATTTAAGTGGGCTTAGAAGGGTGAAAGGGGCTTGGAAATAAAATGGGCCATAGTGGCCTCCATTTCACATAGCTTAAGGAGGCTTAAAAGACGGTTAAAGAAAAACTCCAGCGTTTTTCAACCTAATCTCTGTCTGCCTCATTTGTACTGTATAGTCGATTACCATGGACAATTATTTTGACACATTTCCTTGTTCTTAGTGAAATCACAGAAAAAAAATGTTTCACTGGAAATACATGCATAGCAGAAGCTGCTGTTAGTGAGTCAATTGGTTTTCTTTTCCTTACTACAAGAAAATGCATTGACAGTATAAGGTTAGTACACTCCATTCAAAGCCTTACTTAGTCTGATTACTAAGCACTTGTGCGTTCATTAGATTATGATAAAGACCAACTCATGTCAGTGAGGAATGAATGGTTATCCTGGTAGATATTTCTTAGCACAGTCATCAGTAGGTGACATTGTGATGGGAAAAGTATCTGTAGTCTTCTCCAATCTTCGTAGTGTTACTGTGACATTGAGTTTATCCATTCTGTCACACAGCTTCAAGGTAAAACCAATGTAGAATAATACTCCAGCATTCTTAAACTTAACACAAACTGTCAAAACTCGATAATGTTCAACTACCACAATTTTGTTCCCTTGAACTTCCTAAATCAGCAGGAAGCCTCTTTGTGGAAAACACCCTAATAAAAGGAGTCAGACAACAGATGCTTCAATTATATAATTTATGAGCCAACTGTATATCTGTTCCTTTACTAAGTACTGGAATACATGTCAAAATGATTTTACATGGAAATCAGTGGTGTGCTACAGATGCAGCAAATGTAAATTGTACTATGCTTACATTGATTGAATAAAAATAAGTGGCATAAGTTCTCTACATTTACACAACAGTAAGTTTTTGAGGTTACAAATCAGGTTAAACATAGTGGAGTGTTCCTTTAAGGTCATTTTAACCTCTAAAGCCAAATCAGCAAAATCAGGAACCACAAAACCATGTCTGGCTCATCTCTGTCTTTATCCTTCCCTGTAGTTACTACCGAGGTGCTGTAGGTGCCTTGCTTGTGTATGACATTGCCAAGCATCTGACCTATGAGAATGTTGAGCGCTGGCTGAAGGAGCTGAGGGACCACGCTGACAACAACATCGTTATCATGCTGGTGGGCAACAAAAGTGACTTGCGCCACCTAAGGGCAGTGCCCACCGATGAAGCTCGCGCCTTTGCAGGTATCTTGGGAATGAGAGAGGGGAACGAGGGGACAGATTGTGAAGATGATTGAGTGAGTAGGAGGGGGAAAAATACACAGATAATATTGTCCAAAAATTAGGCCAGATTTTCCCTAAATCTGAGCCTGGGTTTTCCCTGGATGCTTCAGGCAAGAAATCCCCCAGTGGTTATTTTGCTGCAAAAATGTAGCCTCGATTCAAGACATCTTGCATTCTGCAAAAAAATCACGGTCTAACACAGGTCCACTGTGGATTGTGGTTTCTAAATAAATCACTGAACCATCTTCGCTTGCCTTACAAATGCATTTTTATAGCTACTGTTGCGAGGTTGGACAACCTTTAGAGGACATTGACAAAAATGTCCTTCAACCTAATGAGAAATAGCAGCACACAACTCATTTGGCTTTGTTACATTTGGAGGGTGTTATTAATCTAATGATTTTCATTATCTGTGTGTGTTAAAAGGTCACATAGATAGGGATGAACAATCAATCGAAACTGCAGCTAAAGAGAGCTGCTATTTCACTTATCTGCCACATTAGTCACATTTAAATGTGGAAATATAACCTAATATCAGAGCTTGTGAACTGACCGTCTGACACACTACATTACTGGACAGTGGTTGCCTAGTGGTGAAACCTTGCCATTGTAAACTGAAAGCTGCAGGTTCAAGTCCTAGCCCAGGCACCACTGAAGTACCCTTGAGCAAGGTACTGTCCAGCTACACTGCTCCCCAGGTCATGCTGATAGTTGCCTGCTTCTCCATGTGTGCATGTGTAATGGGTCAAATGCAGATGTCACATTTCTTTTATGGGCTTGAGTTTGTTCACAGTGACAAATAGTCACTTTCACTTGACTGTTCAAGCCTTAAACATGAAAAAGTGGTTGTACTTGGGGGGAAAGGCCCGTAGCTAAAATCATTTAAATTGCAGTTAAAATGTAGCTTAGAAAAATCACAATTCACTTTCCCCCAAATCATTCAGTCATGCTAATAGGAAAGACTGGGTATAGTGTTGTTGTGGAGTAACTAAGCTAACATGATGAGGAATTAATCATCTCCAACCTGTCTAGTTTGTCTAAAGGAGATTTTAAGCAGGGCATTATTTTAAGTAGCTCAGTGCCATAATTTCTCATTGGGGTGAAATGCATTTTTGTCAGTGTTCTGTAAGGTTTGTCTGACCGAACAAAAACACATTTGTGGGCATAGCATGTCTGACTCTTGTTTAGCCCTGCTGTGTATTGGCCCTCAACTGTTCATTGTGAAGCTTAGCTTTGAGAAAAAATTGAATAAAGAAGAGAAGTTCTGTTATTTTGTGGTAAGACATTGCAAAAGGCAATCCAGTGTAAAAGGACAATCCACCAAATTTTGCATCACATTCAGGTGATATTGCCAAGATATCAAGATAAAACGTTTTGAATGTAACACTGAGTCATTTAACACTAAGTCATACTTTTAAGGAATCGCTTTTTGCTGGTTAGACATTTCTCATTAATCTTACAAAAGGCCCTGCATATACTTAGTAATGCTAATGAGTCTGATAAAAAAACTAGCAGTAAATGGGATTCATGGTGAGCTACACTTTGAAAGACTGGTGAAGCATAGCTCAATGGAAGGCTTAACAATTTGAATACAGTATTAGCAGTCGTGCATATAGAAGTGTGACTTTTCTCAGGCTGTTCACGGAATGATAACAGCTCTCTTTAATTTTTCCAGAGAAGAATAATCTGTCATTTATCGAGACGTCCGCCCTGGATTCAACTAACGTGGAGGAGGCATTCAAGAACATTCTAACAGGTACATCATGTTTATCCCCGATAAAAACAATGACTTCCCTTTTTTAACAGTTAGAAGAGCCAGAGTACTACTCCCACTCAGAGACGGGGGTGTGAATGTTGCTCAAGCTGGCTCGCAGCTCCAGTCCAACTCACTGCAGCAGTGATTCAGGTTTATGTCAGGTCGTAAAAACCACTGTGAAGCATCTGCCAGAATGTAGTCTTGTGAGAAAAGTATGACCCAATATGCATTGTAGCCTAATCACTCAAGCGTGGATAGGTCAATGTGCAACATAACTGCCATTCAAGCACCTGAACACAGGCAAAGCCAGGGGGTGGGGGGTGGGGGGTGGGGGGCTGGGTTTGCAATCGACACGAGCGATTACGAAAGTAAGCAGCGTGCAATAAGATGGTAACAAAGATATTTACAAAGACCATTTTTGTATACCAACCATCCTATTTGGTTTTATATGCTGTAAAAAGTCAAAACTGAAACAAAACCTGCTGCTTAGAAGAAAAGACTGCTTTAACAAGGCCCAAAACACATTCATCAAAACGCATTCATCAAAACGCATTCATCAGAAAAGGTGAAGTGAGGGCTTAGGTTGCAAATTCTTTAGTGTGCAGCAAGTAATGAAACAGAAACCAAGCACATGACTAATTGAGGTCAGTTTTGTACAACAGTTAGTGCTAATGCAGTCGGTTTCTATGATGTAAGTGAAGTAAATTGTAAGAATGACGTACAAATCAGTCAGCATTGTCAAAGTAAAAGTGCAAGCATGGCAGTTCTCATCTGTTACATTAAATGGCCTTTATTATAGTTGATTACATGCCTTCAGTGATAAACCATCATCTTTATGACAGCTGCAGTGACATACTGTGCAACCTTTAAACAGCCTTCTAAAACTCTAGCATATGGTATCTTTAAGCACTAGTTACCTAACAGGGATTATAAGGATTTCAATGCTTGTGGCTATATATGTAGATGAATAGCACTTAATGAGACTTTGCTATGAAGTGAATTTCAGAAAATATAAAACTTGCAAAAGGAAAAAATGGCACCCACCTTATTATGATCAATTAGTAATGTTAAACAGTTTATGTCCAAAACTGTGACTTGCCTTAATCAACCAAGTTACAGGGAAGGAATGTCCATGTCCATGGTGTTATCCACCATCCAGAATGAAGGGTTTGATTCACTTTGCTGAATGTTAATGAATTTTGCCTTTTGGCTGAATCCGTCTCTATTCTCAGAAAGAAAAATAGCTTAACGTGTTAAAGGTTTGTTGCATGGCTTTAATCATACCTGTTGTAAGGATCCAGTCTGGAGTTTCCACCAGCCTACCACATACCAGACAAGATCCAAATCCAGTATCCACCCCAGCTCTTGGAGAAGCCAAGAGTTAGCAAGATCCCACTCACCTGAGTTTCGAACTATTTAAACAGGAAGCAACCACTAGTCTTTGCGAAGTATTGTCTTGTCTAGCCAAACATATACTGAGTGTTTTTTTCTATTGGATGTTTCTCTGGTTTTCTGACTCTCTGCTTTGGATTTTGACTTGGATTTTGGTATTTGGATTAAAACATTGAACGCTGCATTTGAGCCTGTGTTATTTCCTTACACCTATTAGTAAAACAGGCATTGGTAGAATGAGCAAAATATTATAATAAGCCATTTTTTCAAGGCAACAACTAAGCAAAACAAAAGCCAAATCATACAGATCTTCCACTGACAGTGTTTGAGAGCCATCAACTGTCACTGGAGGATGAATGCTGAAACTTGCTGTCTTATTCCTTTCAGTGTTGGTTGATTGAGGATCCAGACTTGTTGAGGCTGTGTGATATATACTGTAATAATGTTGCAACAAATGGTGCTTACACACATGACAACAATGCATTGGTGAACAGTGGTAAAATCTTCATCTGAGATTGTTAGAGATCAACTTTGGGGGCTGCAATCAGCCTGTGAGAACCACTTACAGAACATTGTGCATCCCATCTGCCTTTAAAGGCTTTCAAATCTATTCTGTGCACTATAACATGCACAGTGAAAAAGTAGATATTTACCAAGAACAATGTCATAAAAATAAACAATGCAGTTATTCCCAGCTTGGTATTTACTCGGTAATATTTGCTTAGGTCTTGGGGCCTATCCTAGCCTTCTGGCAGAAACCCATAAACATACAAATTGTTCACAGAAAGGATCCTGACCACCAGGAATTGATCCCAGGACCTTCTTGCACTGCGCCAACCATTGCGCCATGAATAGAAGCTAATAATCAGTGACTGGCATGTTATGCATAATGCTCACTGACAGTGTCTGACTTTCATTTACTGTTAGCATTTCTGACAATAGGAACTTCTACAGCTTAGTTCATTTTATTGCCACTGAAAACAGGGGCCATATAAAGGCAGGTTAGGACAGTTCCAAGGGCCCACTGCCAACAGGGGACCCTCAGAACAATATGTAAAAAGAATATAATTATAACATTGGGGGACCAAAGTTTTAGCAGTACCATTGGCTCAGAATATATGTAAATTACAAATCTACTTAATACCTACTAATTGTCTTACTATATCCAACACTGTTTATATCCAGTATGAAAAATAAAACAGTAACAATTTGGTTTCGGGATAAGTGAGTGAATGAACACAGCTGTATTGTAAGCCCCTGTTGCAAGCCCCTGTTGCAATAAAGGTCTTTACACTATACACCCTGGGTCATTAACTAAAGGAATGGTTTAAGGCAAAAAATTCAATGTACATATTATTTTAAGGATTTTAAAATATTAAGAAATAATTCAATAATTGAAAATAATAGATTAACATGGCTTGTTACAGGCACGAGCAAATGATACAGTATACTCATATATATATTTATATTCATTCAAACAAAATGAATAAAAAAACAAATATTGAAAATAATGTAAAATAATACATATAATAATAAATAATAAATTAAATAAGTAAATAATACAAAATAAACTGCAATAAATGTAAATGTAAATAATGAATAATACACACAATAAATAATAAAATAAAGTGAATAAAATACACTACAGTGAAGAAAAGGGGGCAGGCTTGTGGGCAGGCAACAGAAGGGGGGTTCCTTACAAGAATTTTTGTGGGCTTTGGTAACTTTAATGTTATAAAGTGCACTAGGTTCCACAACAAATAAGGAAGAATTCCAGCTCCAGTATCCAGTAAGTAATAAGAAGAAGGAATTTCTAGCTCATTTGGCACATGCCAACTCTCCATTGTTCTCTATTGCAGAGATCTATCGCATTGTATCACAGAAGCAGATCGCCGACCGGTCAGCCCATGATGAGTCGCCGGGCAACAACGTGGTGGACATCAGTGTTCCGCCCACCACAGACGGGCAAAAAGGCAACAAACTGCAGTGCTGCCAAAACCTGTAACCATGACAACCAGCCATCAGCTCCCTCCCACTTCACTCATCTCCGATTCTCTCTCTATGTGTTGTGCCGCTGATGTTCTATCAATTTATTTGTGTAATATATATATTTTTCTTTTTGATAGCTTCTCAACTCACATAAACACATATGAGACAGATACACGAATGCACATACACACAAACACACACACACACACACTACTGCCATGAAATAAAGTTTTACAGTATCTAATTGTGGTGTAAAGTTTGGAGTTTGTGCCTTTTAAATGAAGTAACATCAGCCTAGCTTGATGAGCCAGATCACAGTGGTGTGACGTTAAAACTGGAGTAAGCAGCAATGGAAGAGTTGATTCACTTTGATGAAGCCTATGCAGGACTTTGCTCCCAGTATGAATCGTCTGATTTAGAAAAATGATACAATAAGGGATGTGATCATTCAGCACAGTACAGGCAAACTGGCACCAGGGCATATGACATATTTTAGCAAGAAATGAAGGCGAACATAAAAATCCTACACTGACAGTACTGAAAATCTAGCAACTGATAGATGGATATTAAAATAATGGCCCTCAATCACCTATATCTTCCAAAGCTTTTTTTTTATTTGCTCTTGAGAAAGGTCGACGTCAGATTCCTAAACAGTCCATTTGCACAAATGCATTAACACTTCAATGTGCAAGTGTGCTCTTGAGTTTGCAAAGATTCTGTTTTTTCCCTAAGAACAAATAAGAAAAAACTGGTGAATGTCAAAATCTTTGTGAAAACAACATAAGCGAGTTGTAAGAAGAACTTTCTTCTTGTGCAATTTGTGAATGAGGCCCATTGTTCTCTTATTCCTTGGGGTGCACCATTATGAGAATTGGGAACCGATGCCAATATCCAGTAGTTTTCATGTATACGTCTGCCAGTGCCAATACATAACCACAAATAATTTTGAAATTTAGATTGACCTGATCTGGATTAGCATTGTGAAGAAATATAACATCCTGTAGGGGGACAAATGCAGTAAAAATTGATAAAATGCAGACATTTTAAAAGTAAAGTGACTATTTTGTCATTGTGAACACCCATCCTTACACACACAATTAACCCATCACACGTGCAGCAGCGGGCAGAGATCAACAGTGCCCAGGGAGCAGTGTAGCAGGACGGTACCTTGCTCAAATGTATCTCAGTAGTGCCTGGGCCGAGATTCGAACCTGCAACCTTCAGGTCAATGTCCTAACCACTAGGCCACTACTGCACAGTATACCAGTGACATCCAAACACCGTTCTTCTGGAGAACAGATATGTCATCAAATATCAGTCTGAAATATCAGCCATATCTAAACATCAGTCCAATGCCTATTTTTTAAGTAAAGCACATATTTTTCAATACTAATATCATGACGTCATTGTGTATTCCTATTTATTCTAATTATTCCTTTTAATACGTAATTTCCAATAATTAATTGAGGATGCAGATTAAAATGAGGGAAAATCCCCCTAAATACCCACCTGAAGCATTAAGTGGCCTCTTTTGTCATAGGCTTATTATCAGCACAATACCAGAAGTAGACAACTGTACTTCTCATTAAAGATAATAGAGAATTATCAAATGCATACTAGATAAATTATGCTAAAAAAAACCAATTTGTTTCAGGCAGAAAAAAAACAAAAAATTGCATGCCCATGTTCAATACGCAACTTTAATACCCAAAATTACTCATTGGCCATATTATGGGCTCCTCTATACTCTCCTGGAAATGAGCTGTGGACAAATGCACAAATAAATGTATCTGCATAAAAGAGTTGGAATAACAAATGAATGCCCTTATTGAGAAAACTTATTTAATTATTTTTATAATAATAATTTTAAGTTTAATTATAAGTTTAATTTTAAAAAAATGTAAAGCTTGTATTTTAAAGCTTGGTGGATATCAATGCAAAATTTGCAGAATTGAAATACTATATGTCAGGATTCAATGTTTACGTTAGAGGCAGAATGATGATGTGCAGACTTTTGTCGAAAAAAAGAAAGTCAGGGAAATTTTGCACATTACACAAAAATATGACTGGCCATTGTAGTCTGAAATTTCCCATGGTCAAGTGGGAGAAGACACTATTTAGTGGTCACATCATATTACATATTCTACAAAGGTGGGGGATCTACCTAAGCTTCAAAAATGACAAAACGTCTGACATAACATGAATATGAGCCCTAAAACTTAATATGAAATCATAAGGCAGATCTTGTCTGCTGCTCCACACAGAGGTAGACTTGTGTTACCTGGGAGTAGTTGTGGTCTTGGCTGGTGTGCCAAGGGGAAGTATGCAGATGGCAGTGGGCTTTGGGACAGGCCCAGGGGCTGTTTTACTGCAAGGGCAGCCGGTGATCCTTTGTAGCTCTCTGTGCCAACAGGCTTTTCTTACAGTGAAGGGCAGATGTGGAGTGACTCAAGGTAACCAAAGCACCTAACTGCAGCAAAGAGAATGGAAGGTTACAGAAATGCATATCATTATACTGTATAATATCTTTTCACTTCTCTATTCCTGTCAACTAGATTCCACTAAACTTATGAACATAAATATGTCATATTTATTGTTACATAGAAACACATTGAGGGTTATGCCCATTTACAATGTAGCCAAGCATACATGTACGAAATAAAATGAAAGGAATAGGAATTAAAAACTCTACAAAAAAAACAGAAAGAATTTTTAAATAATTAAAAGCAGATAAAAAAAAGTAAATAATGGTAAGCTATTAAAAAAATAAAAATTCAATCCAGTTATGATTTAATCTAAATCATGATATTTTCCACTAACTTAAAACTGTCTGAACAAAAATATCATGCTACAAAAAATATTTAAAAACAAATAATTATTTAATAACTAGAAGGAAAACATAAAGGAATAATCTGCAGACATTGTATTTATTTTAATTTTTTTCTGTGTGAGTCAGGGTGGCATGGTGGTGCAGTGGTTAGCGCTGTTGCTTCACAGCAAGAAGGTC
>JBBPDA010000041.1:33111505-33133344 GCA_037974385.1 Arnoldichthys spilopterus | reverse complement strand
AGTGCTAGAGTGAATGTTACAATAAAAACTGAAAACTATTTCCTGGATGACGTCAGGTTGGTTATCTGGAAGCAGTAATTCGTGTGTGACCGTAAGGTTTATGTGCTGAGGTGGGTGCGGAATAACGCGACAGAAAAAACGAGAAAGTCCGCCCATATGTGCGATCTTTAACCATTTAATTACAACCATAACACTTATCGCCGATAAGCTTGATTGCAGTGTTTTTTTTATAACGGTCATAGCTGTTATTAATTCGTACAGATGACCCTGCATTAGAACTTCCTTAAAAGTCCTACCATGTGTTTTGGGTGATCTGTCAGTCCCAGCAGTATAAGAGGTAAAGTATTGTAGGTTATTATAAAACCATTTTTACATCGCCATTGAAATTTATTATAGTTTATTAATCAACAGTTAATACAGTTATTCTTCTCCAGTAAATAGAAATGTGCATAAAATAGTTCAGTGAAGTGCTCACCAGTCTATTAAAATAAAGTTAACAATCTTTTTCTTTATTTCAGAGCTTTGTGCACATTATAGTAATTATTTATTATTTATAGGCGCTTGTTGGTAGATCATTGCTGGCAAAAAACTAGACGCCCCTTTGGGTCCTAATGTGATGTCGTCAGATGACGTGAATTAGCGGAAGCCGTTTCTGTGCAGTGTGTAGTTCAGAGAGTCGCTCTTTAATCAAATAAACATAAACGTGTAAGAACTAAGTATTATAATCATGGACGATGAAGAGGAGACTTATCGCTTGTGGAAAATTCGGAAAACAATTATGCAGGTTTATTACTACATTGTTTCTTACCTGAGCGTTGTTTATATCCGGTTGTTGTGTTCGTTCCTCGCACGAGGCTGTTGCTACACTCTTGCTCGAACTTTTCGTTCCACCTTAAATACCACAGCAGTTACACTATAGCGCTTCACAGGCTGCTGCACCGTTTAAGGTAGAACGGACAATTTAAACAACAAGCTAAAATCGGCTTCTTGTTTCTGTGTGTGTTGTAATTACTGTTTTCTCGCAGCTGTGCCATGACCGAGGATATCTGGTGACTCAGGACGAGTTGGATCAGACACTGGACGAGTTTAAAGGCCAGTTTGGCGATAAACCGAGTGAAGGACGCCCCAGGCGGACTGATCTCACCGTGCTGGTGGCTCATAACGACGATCCAACGGACCAGATGTTCGTCTTTTTCCCTGGTAAGCTGCTTGCCAGGAGGGAGGAGTGGTGTGTGTGTGTTGAAGAGACCGGGCAGTTTAACACTTACGGTGTTGATGTGTGTCCAGCTGGACTAATATGAAGACTGTAGGTTTTAGCACTGGGAAACTATCTGGGTAACATTTATAAGAGGTAATATTACATGTGACTAATGCCGTTTTCAGTAATCTGTTCTCTTGGTGAAGTGGTATATATCACTTCCATATATAACTCTACACCACCTGTGCAATATATACTGTATATTTTGTATAATAACTGTACTGCCCACTGTACAGCCTATCACATATAACATATAATATAAACTTATTCTGTATATTGTACACATACTGTTTATTGCACTATATTTTATACAGTATAAGCACATGTAAAAAACTCTACAAGCTGCGTACAACCACACCCACATGGCACATCATACCACATGTACTGGACCACACAAGAATAATGTATCTTGTGTACAATAGAGTATATTGTACATTGTGTCAAGTCTACCTTAAGTTTGTATAATGTCTACTGTGTTCTGTATTGTACAGTTTTTGTTTAAATACTACAGAAACTCTATTGGCCAAAAACAAATTCCTTGTGTGTGCAAACATACTTGCCCCCCCAAAAAAAAGATTCTGATGAGGGAGAATTGAGATTATTAACTTAAAAGTAATTTGGACCAGTTATTAAATTACACAAAAGTTACTGCCACACCACAGAGCAGTCATTCACAGACTGTGCTCATCATTTCAGCATAATGTAATAATTGAGATTTAAACAAAATCATTCTTAATGTGGCAGTGGTGGCCTAGTGGTAAGGACGTTGCGCTTAGGACCTGATGGTCACAGGTTCAGGTCCCTAGCACTACTGAGGTACCCTTGAGCAAGGTACCGTCCCACTACACTGCTCCATGTCTTGGAAGTCGCTTTGGATAAAAGCATCAGCTAAATAAATAAAATTTAAATAAAGTGAAAGTGACTCTTTGTCACTGTGATCACACTGAAGCACCACAACGAAATGTGACCTCTGCATTTAACCCATCACCCGTGCACATGTGGAGCAGAGGGCAGCTACCAAAAGTGCCCAGGGAGCAGTGTAGTGGGACGGTACCTTGCTCAAGGGCATCTCAGTAGTGCCTAGGCTGGGACTCAAACCTGCGACCTTCAGGCCTCAAAGCAGCATCCTAACCACTAGGCCACCACATTACTTAAATGTAAAAATGTTTTAATAGAAAACAATGTGTTGTAAACCAACAGCCACAAGTAACATGTGCAACACGAGCATTTAGCAAGCAGCAGCAACAAAGCTGTGTTCAGTATCTCCAGTTTGATACGACCTAAGTTCACTCAGGTTGCTCAGGCAAAAGCTGCACCAGAGAGACACACACAGGAGGAAACTTTTATTGAAGAGAAATGTCCTCTAGATAAAACGTGTGGTACAGAAAAGTTTTCTTTGTCTTTTGGAGTCATGATTTGCCCAATGATCCTACATTTCACACACTGCCCTATAGCCTTTCTGCACACTGGATTGACTCCACGTTTGCTTTAAAACATGCAGTATTGCACGTTCATCACTTTCGTGGATCTCATGCAGCAAAGTGTAAAACAGGCACTCCAGGAAATGTTGAACACACTGTAAAAAGACAAGTAAAGCTTCCTTTACATTTTGGGGCCAATGTAAGAATTATGGACTAAACTGATGTTAGGTAGACATGAGTGTCTGCTTTTAGAAACATATTAGGCACATTATTTAAAAAAAAAACATCCAAGTATCGGATTGGGAATGAATGATTCAGATCGGGCATGGGGGTAAAAGAATATGATTGGGACCTGTCTTACTACTTATTTGGTGGAAAACCCTTAATATAGCACTGACTTTTTGGCTGTCTAACATTTACATGCACTGAGAAATAAAATACATGACGTGTCTAATTCAATAACACAGTAATTACCTATAATTTGTCACATGATAGCAATAAAATAGCTACAAAAACTATGTGTAAACCTCAGAACATTAACACACACAAACAGCTGCCAAAACATCCAATAAAGATGTCAATTCATTTAATAAACCTAAATCAACTGTGCATCATATGCAGTGGTGTTTAATGAGACATATGATCCATAAACAGTCTGTTTAATCAAGTATCCACACTGTGATGCTAACTCATTTCTGCTGACACCTCTATGGGCTATGCATGTATGTTTGTATGTTAGTGGGGTAGTGTACTTTCACTGTGATGCACTGGGTTTACCACCATTTACAGTAGCTCTACCCTAAACATGAACATTTGAATCTTATTAGCTGCATTTTCATTGCATTGCAAGTTATTGAGAGAAATATTTCTGCATTAAGCCTAACCTCTGCTTCGCTGCTGCGTTCTCCTTCAAGCACGTTGAGCTGTCCAGTTTGAAAAGGTGCAGCATGTGCTAGCCCTCACTTTTCAAGATTGGTAGCATCATGTGATTAGACCATTGGGAAGAAGAAAAAAGCAGGTTTAGAAAACTACAACCCTGTTAGTTGCTGAAGGACATTTTAAAGGAGATTCCTGAACCTGGTCATCTCCAGTCACTGTAAGTTGGTTTATGATAAATCAAACTAGGCACTTTCCAGAGTGTCATCCTACATCACAATGTTTTGTATTTATACAGAGGAGCCCAAAGTGGGCATTAAGACCATCAAGATGTACTGCCAGCGAATGCAGGAGGAAAACATCACCCGTGCCATCATTGTGGTCCAGATGGGCATGACACCCTCTGCCAAACAGGTATTAGCCACATGTATTGATGCATTTCATGGATATTTGTAGGACAGAGGTTCCTAATCTCTTACAAGAAAGATAAGACTACAAAAAGCTCACTGTTGTGCAGCATGATGTCACACTGAAGTGAGGAAAGTTAGAAAGTCGCGTGGCTCAGTTTGAGGTTTACATGCATACTAACTTAGCTTAGTCTCCAACTGGTGATTAGTTGAAAAGGTCAATTGTTTGGCCTTTTGACAAAACCTCTGAGCAGGCAATGTATCGTTATTTTAATGCTTTGTTTTCTTGGTGTTTGACTCTGTTCAGTCCGAGGTATGATGGATGTTTCACTTCCATCGGGTTCTCTCTTTTTAAAAAGCCCTGTGAAACATCTGTATTTGTATGTAGTTAACTAGAGTTTATTAAAAGCGATGGCTCTTGTCTTTCAGGTAATAAATCCTTTCAGATTTAAAGTGTACCTTTATCGGTTTGGCGTCTGTAATGTTTTACTGAAAATGTAAATGAACATGTAAATATCCAAACCTCACATCTGTGCCAATCAACCCACTTCCTCATTGAAGCAGAATTATTTTCACGGACCTTGTTGCCTAAAAGTCTATTTTCTGTGTGTTTTCCTAGTCACTGGTCGACATGGCACCGAAATATATTCTGGAGCAGTTTCTACAGCAAGAGCTGCTTATCAACATCACAGAGCACGAGGTGAGAATCATTGGTTTCCACACAAGCTTGGGCAATTTGATGATACTGTTCTGATGTCAACAGTCTAAACCAATGGTGATATACTTAGACACACCCAGCCATTAAAAGTCTCAGCAAAAAGGGCATACATTCGATGTGGTGGGTGAATAAAAGCACAAGCACTATTAAGAGTTGCTAATGGAATGGGGTTGTTGTGCAGTGGTGAAATTGTATGAACCTGCTCATCAGGATTTGTCCCATAAATGTATGTTTCTTAATCATTTTTCTGTTGACTGTCAGCATTCCTTCTTTGCCCCAGCCCTATATGCTGATGACCTTGATCAGATGTGTTGAATCAAGGAATACTTTGATAGTGCTGTGGGTCACCAGCTTATTTAGCAGTTCAATACCAATAACAGGCTTTACTTAGACTGTCACTGAACTTGCGACTGCTTGGTGAACAGCAGCCCTGGTGCTGTCTGAAATTGGTTAAAGTTTTGAGCATTTTTATAGCTTGCAGTAAGTCCTTAACCATATCAACATCTGACATTATACCTTAATGTATAACTGGATGTGGTTTGAGCAGGCTGAGTAAAGTTTTACGGAAAATATTTGGGTGACTATTGACATCTAGTGTTTGTTGGTTCAGTTGGCATTGAAATACTTGGGGCTTCAAGTTTGTTTTGCCTGGGACAAAAACTAAATAGATAACACACTGTGTTAACTTGACCATACAATAAAAAAATCTGTGATTTTTTTCATTCCCTACAGGCACTTAGTTGCATTATGTTGGATGTCGATTATAAACTTTCCCAACCAAATGGAGGAAAAATATTTTAAAGTGCATTTTTATGATGATGAGATCTGAATTGTAAGCCACATCTGGGAATAGGTGCACTGATTTTATTTTTAAATATGCAGAGTAAATTTGCCAGAGCAAATGTCTATATTAGTGTGTCAGGTCATCAGAGAGATCACAGGCCATTTTTAGGCCTGCTGTGTCAATTACTGTGGTCAGCTCAGCTGTGTTATTCTCAATTTTTCTTCATGGTGGTAAAAATTGTTCCCGGTCACGAGCAGACACATGCTTTCTAGAAAAGAGTGTTGGATTGTTGATTTGGCCTATTTTAACAAACAACTGAAGAATGTCTTCATAAAGTCCCAAATATCTTTAGGCTTTTGTTTACTGTATCATTTTACCTGCACTGTACAGTATCTGAAGAGCTGATTGTCAATGAAAAAGGTAGCTCGCTGTGCTAGTGTATCCATACTTTGACAGTGGTCACATAACTTTGAAGTAAACTGAGCTTCAAAGGGTTTTCTCTTTAAATTTCTTTATGTGAAGCAGAACATTTAGAAGTGTTATTTTTGGGGCTGGAAAGCAAGAATGTTAAGGTTAAAATATTGGTTGTACACTGGGCAAACAGATTTGTTTTGTTTCTGAGCCCTAATCAGTATTTCAGAACCGGTTGAATTTTGTAGCTGTCAAGACTAAAACCTTGTATTTCTCTCTTTTTTCAAATCATTTTTTACATTTTTACAAAATCATTTTGACAACAATCACTGACATTTACATTGTCAATTTTACAATGAACGAAACAAAGAAATGGTTCTAAATTACTTTTAAAAAGATACATTTTACATTAACCTCCATTATAAGTAGGTTTTGTGCTCGTCTTGTAAAGTAGCCATTTTGGAGATACAAGGTTTTTGTCTGACAGCAACAATTTGCTTTTAAATTATGTTTCAAGAATCCAGGACACTTTACACATGGATTCAGGATCCGATTCCTTCTTCCCTTATCTCAGCGTCTATCAGCTCTTACTCTGAGAAGGTTCATGAATAAAGGCTTAGATTCTATGAAACTGGATTTCTGAAGGTGATACTTGTTTGTCTGTAAACTCATGATTGTGTTTAATCTTTGCAGCTTGTTCCTGAGCACATTGTAATGACAAAGGAAGAAGTGGCCGAGCTGCTAGCAAGATAGTATCCTTACTGATGGTCGTTTGGTTCAAAACGTGCTGAAACTTCATACGTTCATTAAAAAAACTACACTCCTTGGATAGAAACATTTTTGGTTCCAGAACCTTTCAGTGGATTTTGATAAATATTTATAAATGTTGAAGAGTGAAGAACTTTCTTAAAGAACCTTCATGCAATGTAAAGTTTCAATATCAGTTACAGGTTTTACCTAGAATCTAAGCCAAGAACCTTTATTTTTTAATTAAATTGATGTTTTCCACTTACTGTAGATGTAGTCAATTAGCCAAAATGTTTGTTGTCCAAATATTTTGCTTACAACCATAAAAAGCCAATAGTCCGATCTGATCTAAGATCAGTCCTTCGTACAGTTGCTTTGTAAACACTAGCCTTGGTGCTGTCTGAAACTGCTGAAAGCTTTGAGCATTTTTATAGCTTGAGTCCTAAACCATATCAACAGCTCTGTGCCACCTTCATGAAGAGCTGGATGTGGTTTGAGCAGGTTGAGACAAGTGCTGGGGATGTAACTAGGGAAAATATTTGGGTGACTATTGACTTCTAGTGTTTATTGGTTCAGTTGTCATTGTAGCTCCAGTGCTGAACTGAAGAGGCAAATTTTGGAAACATGTCTTCACTGACTGAAATGGAAAAGTGAATTGTGCTGATTATTTAAGAATGTAGCTGTGACAATTACAAAAAATAACCGTTATTACATTAAGCTTTTACTGAATGTTGGTTATCTTTGTCGTAATTATTCCCTTTAATGTAACTTTTTAGGCCTACAAACTCTTCTCCTGATCGTGAACTTCACCGTCAGGTTATTAAACTACTTTACCTCAGTGATTTAATGGGAAATATAACTAAACAGTCAGGAATATAGTGTTTGGTGCGGTGATGTGGTATTTCAGCTGTGTATGCGGTTTCTTTGAATGGACTTTCCTTGACTATTATCAGTAAGCTGAAGGAGAGCCAGTTACCAAGGATTCAGGCTGGAGATCCAGTGGCCCGATATTTTGGAATTAAAAGAGGACAGGTAATAGGAGAACGCAACACATCCTCACTTATTCATTAAAAAAGGAAGATATGAGAATTGTCTGATTTGGCAAAATATTGGCCTTTGTAATATTATAGGAAGGTTAAGTATGGAAATTAGCCTTTTTACGTTTTTTGTGTGGTGTCAGCATCCAGCCACAGATGTTCCAGATGACGTTCTGTATGTATTTGTATGAACCAAGGTTTTTGTCTGATCTAACAAATGCAGATAATTTGGATGAACAATGGTTCAGCACAGAATTTGAGCAGAATAATCACACTTTGGTATTAACAGCCATAATGTCAGTAAAACTGAAATTTTCTGTTTAACCAGGTGGTGAAGATTATAAGGCCCAGTGAAACTGCAGGTCGATACATCACATACCGGCTTGTACAGTAATGCTACTTTGGTGAGTCAAAATGCAAAACCTCTGTGATCATTTTATAATATGAAGTTGTTTCTATTATCTACAATCATATACTGTTGTGAAATATGGGTAATTATATTATTGGATTTCCTTTTCCAGATTATCTGCCAGCACTGTGGATAGCCTGAGAGCTGGAGTGGATGGGTTTTTGACAATGCTTTGTGAAGTAATATGTGAATATAAGAAACAGCATTGTTTTGGATTCAAGAAACATTTCTCCTTTGTTGTTTTAGTGCTTTTCTTCTTTCAAAGTCTATGTATTTGTGAAAATTGTTCAATTAAACTTTTTGTAAAATATCTAAATCTCTCATTTTTCTCCAGTACTAGAAGTTCATTCAGTATTTGAAGGTGTGACAGTTAGTCCGCACCTGTACTAGCTTTCAAGGATTATTCAAATAGGCAAACGTCTATAAAGGTGCAGACTTGTGGGTTTAATTTAGTGCAACAAGGTGCATTGGACTCACCCTAGTTAACCTCTGCAAAGTGGGCAGCACAGGGAATTAAGACATAAGATTCCAAACTATAGGGAGATAAAATGTTAAGCTGGGAGGGAAAGTCAGACTGTGTTGGAAGTGAACAATGGTTTATCACTTTGCAGGAAAATGCTGGAAAGATCAGTCACTGCACTGCTCCAGAAGAGCGTCTGGTGCTTTGTGTTTGATAACGTTGCAGAGCATTTGGAACTTCCTAAAATACACGTTCCCTATTTGTTGTATAGGGACCATGTGGAATGAAAAGCAGCATTACTGTAAGACATTAAAATGATCTAAGCTTAACTGCTACATGCAGCCATTTTAGACAACACCAGCATACTGATCTTAGATCGGATTTTTGAGGAGGTACTATTGGAAAAAGATGTGGGTGACTTGACTTCTAGTGTTTGTTAGTATTACTCACAGTAATGTGAGCCTTGCAGCCCGAGCGCTCAACTAGAGAAGCAAAATGCGGGCCACCAAACATGTCTTGGCTGATTGGCTACATCTGAGCAGATGAAGAGGAAAATTATGAGAAATTCTTTTTGTTGATGAGCTATTGCTTAAACAATTTAGGAGGTTTGACAGTGTTGCTGGGAGTGGAGAATTAGAAGAAAGTATTGAAAGTTATAAATTGGACAATACAAAATATTTGGTAGTTACAGGAATATACAAAATATTAAAAAATAAAAGCTTTTCAATCAGTTTTCTTTTTCCCTAAAAGTGTCTATTTTTTAGACCCCAATTAAGTTTACAAAGCAACAACTGTAAATCACGAAAAAGAATTCTGAAAATTCAAGACAATGTGAACAATGAGTTTTGGTTTGAGGTTGATATGGCTCCTGTGGGCAGAATACAGTTCAGTGCATTCAGATTTTCTTATTAAGCTTTTAATGTAACATTAGAAATGTAACAATAGTGGGTCCAACAAATGTCCTAAATATTTGTACATAAAAAAATGCTTAAACACAATATTTAAAGAAGAAATACTATTTAAATATCCCGGGATGTAATTCTTAGCGTATCTATTTAACGTATACCATGATGTACAGTAAAAAATTATCCAAAATATTTGCTGAGAAATTCTGAACAGTCAATATGGGTATTGGATGTAGCGTACTGACCAGCAGTAAGCTAATACTGCAGATATGAATGTACAGTGTATAATACACATTTGTTCTCCAGTTAAGACTGTCTTTCATAGCAAAACATAAGCGCCATTTAATATACCAGTATATTCCATTCTGAAGTCAAGCAGATAAAATAAACATTAAAAATGTGAAAAGACATTAAAATACAATGCAATATGTAGAAAACTCAACAAAAAAAGGTGTGAAGTTGAACTTTTTATGAAAACAGGTAATAATGTAGATTTAGCTCGAGATGCACAGCGCTGGCATTTGTTTTTGTAGAAAAGAAAATGTACACAATTATTCCAGTTTATGTGGTGGCATTTTCTTCAGCAAAATGTATCGTATGGCTATCAAACATTCCATCATCTCATCATACCGCTAGTGCATACAGAATTCAATTCAGGTTACTTTGTCCTACTGCAGATTTAAACGGATGGAGTCTTGTACATTATTCACCTCTCTGCTTCCCTACTGGTCTGAAAGCTGCTCACGGTTTTCGGCTTCAGAATCCTGCTTGCTGACGGGCTGCTCTGGGATTGTTTCTGGTACGATGGTGCTGAGGTCTAGACTGACTCTGGGGCTCAGCTGGTCGTCCTCTGTGCTGGTCTCGCTCTCCTGGCTCACCAGAGGTGGCCGTGGTTTGCTTCCTTTACCCGTCTCCTCTGCCTCGGAGTCGGAGTCCAGAGAACGCTTGTGAGAGCCAGACGAACCCAGAGAGTTCCCTGTACAAGAAAACAGTGTAGATTAGGAAGATTTGCTTATGAACTGTGACCTTATACAGGTATCACATTGTGATTGTGTCTGTATTTTACTACCATCAGTTTCTCCTCACCTTCTTGAGCTCCATCAGGACTCTCCTACAAAAGAACATCAGCTTGATTTAAGTGAAAAAAATAGTGGTAAACAGTCGTTTGTAATTCACACAGATGCCCCATATTCAAATTTATCTTGATGTAGTTCGGGTCAAATTTGTGATGATTCAGGCATAGAGTTTGTATGATACTAAATGGTGGCTCTGAGATTCAATTTCCTAACAAAAGAATGGCTATACAACACTTTTTCAAAAATACTAAGCTTTAAAATTTGTTATTTTTATCACTGAAGAGGAACATCTGCAAAGGAAGAAATGCACATTAAACAACATGACATCAACAGCCCAAGTGGGCTTACCCCCTTACTGCTTATTTGGGCCAACACTTTGTCCTAAAATCCCTAGCAAGCGCCAGCGACAAAACCAAAATACTACCACTGTAATCAACTAAGCTGCCTGCATTAGCCGCAGGTGTCAGAGCATGTTGTAGATGCCCTGTTGAGCAAGGTGCCTTAACCATCAAAATATTGGTAAAACTGGCTCAAAGTGAAGAGGATAAACTAATTCATGAGGTGGAGGGAAAAAAGCGCTTATATGAACTGATGTTAGTGAGTGTCGACGTGTCTTTAAGGAGAGGTCAGAGTTTCAAACTTTCACCAAGTTTTTTTTTATTTAATAGAGGGAGAGCGAGAGAAGTGTCTTCTGCTGGGAAAACGTCCCCCCATAAGTGGGCGCCAAAGACAGGTGTTAAAAAGGAAAGTCAGGAGCACGGAGCCTCAGAAAGCCATTGAAAACCTCTGAGCACTGAATAATCATTTAACAAGAGTTTATATAGCAGTTGTGAACTGTGAGTGTTTGCCACGTATGGAACCACTTTCAGCCGGTTGTGACCGTCATGGGGCCGTAGCGACGAAAAGTCTGGGTTCTTACGAAATAGTGTGTCCTTGATTGGAGTTTGCTGCAGAAGCGAAGAGACATTTAATCTAAAATGATCTGTTTAGTATTGGCCAAGTGGTTTCAGGGCCTACGGATGGTGAGGTGTCAAGGGTCCGGGGCCGAATTCACCAAAACCAAATTGCAGAAATACTGGAAGTTGTAGGTAGTTATTTTAAATTTTTTTGTTGCTACATGCGGTAACCTATTGACAGTGCTTCTAAATAGGTGTCAAATGTTAAAAGGTGTTTTGTAATTGTAAAACAAAAAAGTAAATAAGTGAAAAGTTTGTCTTGATGCAAACATTTCCAGTGTAGACTGCAATGCAATAATGCATTTGAATACTCGCGTATGTTAAATTCAGTGGCAAAGTGGAATATTGTAAAATAGGTTTTTCTCAGTTTAGATTAACACCATAACCATAAAGAAAAGTAAAAACTACTGTGCTCACATTTAAATTAGTCTATGGTTTCAAACCTGCAAGATGCCTATTCGCTTTATACTGTCTCCCTAAAACTTACCAGACCCTGGCATGTGAAGGTTAGAGAGGATGAGGAGACAGGACGAGAGTCAGAGGAGATAAAGATGTGTTGCTGGAAGATGATGAGGGCCTCTACAATGCGAGCTTGATGGGGGTAGTCCACCAGAGAGGACAGCGAGATAGTGGCACCTGTGGGCCTGGGTCTCATCAATGTCGGGCCAAAAACGATACCCAGGTTGCTGGAGCTCATCTTATTGTCCTGCTCCAGCTGAGCCACTCTACAAAGAAGAGGAGGAGGAAATAAAACGGATTCAGTTTTTCATCCATACCCTAATGGATTCATTGCAAACTTTGATTTCATGACCACAGCCCACAAACGTTCATACTTATAATACCTGTGCAGGTGCCGTATAATGTATTTTAGTGTGGCGTTGTTGGCGGGTGGAAGCTCCTTAAGCAGTTCACGAAGTTTCTCCACCAGAGTGGTCACCTTTGGGTCTGTCTGTGGCCCCAGGTCTTCCAGCTCTGGGCCCTTAGCCCCCTCTCCCCCTTCTGGACCCTCAGAGTGAAGACTTTCTTTAGCCATGCCCATCAGGTCATTATACAGACGGAACAACATGATGGGCTCAGGTAGCTGAAGAGGGGGAATGAAGGCTGTGAATGTTACTGAGGCGATATTTAAAGCAAAGAAAAATAGGTTTAGTGATGAGATTTAAACCAAGAAACAATGATTCCAAGCTTTTAAAAATAATTTTCTTTCTTACAAAAGAGTAAATTATTCTTAAAATCTTCTTAAAATCTGGTTTATGATTTCTCATTTATTGCTGATTGAAATCAGGGGAGAAATTCTGTCTAAACTGTGGATTCGAAATGTATAATTGACGCATTTGTGGTTGTAAATAGACGATATGAAAAAAGTTGTGGCTGAATGAAACGTCCCTTATGTTTTTGCTATATTTGTACCAACTCCTTGCAAGTAAAACAGAAAAAGTTTAAACTCAGATTCATGAAGCTGTATTGTAGATAGATAGATAGATTAAAACTTTATTAATTCCTAGGGAAGGTTCCTTCGGGAAATTAAGTATCTTCTTAAAATCTGGTTTATGATTTCTTACTTATTGTATATAGAACTGAAGTTTTAGTGAGAAATCTAGTATCTCACCTGTCGCAGGTAGAGTTTGAGCACGTTGCTGATATCATGGGGAGAAGCTTGAGAAAGTTCCACCAGCTCCTTACCATTCTCAAACGCCTGACACAGCTTCTCCACTCGTGTCTTCACTCCATTTACACGGTATATTCCCTAAAGCAGCATTTAAATATGAATAAAAGAAATGATAAGATAAGCAACATTTAGAAACTTTTGGAAATTGGTTTTTACCAACATCCCTGATTGGTTCGGCTGACAGCAGCCCCTTCTCCTCCTTTTTAACTCACCTTCATCCTAAGTGCTCTCCTCTCAATCTCCTGGATGCACTTCTTGATAATAAAGGGCACTCCCTCTGGGTTGCCCTGCAGCACCTGGGCGAAGGTTTGGCCGAACAGCTGCAGTCGACCTTGCAGCTTTTTGTGTCCGCACTGAATGGCCAGAGACTCCAGACACTTCTTATGGCAGGCCAGGAAACACTGCGACACACCATAAAATACAGGATGAAGCATTCAAGTCTACTGATGTGCCACATTATATGCTAGTGGACCTAATTTAAATATAAAAACAATTGAGCACAAATCTCCTTTTAATGCTTACGTGACTTTTATCATAATTACAATTATAATATTATCATAAAATTATCTGATTTATACTGTGCATTTGAACTTCACATGCACAGCCTATTGTTAAATAACGTCAGTTCAAGTTGGACAGTTCAAACTGAAAACACACCTAAAGGTCAGAAAGGCGGCTTTGTGACCAAATGGTTGCTGGGTTCAATATCCTGAACCAGCAGAAATGCCCATGGCTGAAGTTCCCTTCACCAAGGCAACTAACTCCCAACTGCTCCAGGCTGCCCAATGCTCCAGACATGTATGCTCACTGCTTCAGATCGGTAAAATGCAGACAATCACTTCCTCTTGGGGATTAAAAGAGGATCATTTAATAAAAAATAAATATAATACTTTTCAGATCTGATCTGTCCAAGGCATTAGAGTGAAGGCGCTGAACTAAAGTCGCACCTTATTCTAAAGAGTGTCTCAGACAAGAGCTCTGCATACCATAGGAACAGATGTGTGTATGTGTTGTCTCACCTCCTCACACTCTGCTCCCTGAAAGTACACGTAGCTGTCACACTCGCGGCACTTGGATGGAGTGCGGAGTTTCCGTAGCCGATGTGTCTTGGCAGCTTTGGACAGACCCACGTTTCGAAACGGCCCAGTAGAAACAGTCATCTCTGGCTCGATTCCATTCATACCTAACACGGAACAAACAAAAAGTGTCATTTCTGAGGATCCTGGGGTATTTAGGGAGGTTACAACATGCAACCCTCCCTGTCATTCATTTTGGTAATAAATGGCAATAAAAAAATGACAAAAATATAGATTTTTGCAATATAATTAAATGCATATAAAGATACTGTCATTTTTTTTGTTTTGCCCAGTTGAGTTTTCTCCCCAATGTAGTCACCAATTCCAACAGCGAAATAAAAGATTAAAAATAAAATAAAGGAATATCCTTCCTTTTATGATTTCTGTCAATGCATTGCTAAGAAAAGTTGGTGCTTGTGTGTAGCTGAAGGCTGTGGGGCAGTTATTTCCTTCTTTTTAAAACTGGCATCAGTTGGGCCTGATCTGATCTCCACGAGGAGCTGGTTCCAGCAGTGGGCAGCATAATGACTAAATGCCATGACACCCTTAGCTTCTGCTGATCTAAGAGACCTTCCAGGCTGATATTCAGTACATATAACATGCATGGCAGCCTCCTCTGTTCTTAGGCATTAAAAAAGAAACATGAGAAATGACAGAGGGTCACAGATGTGCGGTGAGAACACAGCTACATTATTAGAAGGTGGGGTCTTCTTTAAAAGTTGATTGGTAGTTTTATCCAGCCAGGAATTTAGAACTTACTTTGTTCAAAAGAGGCCACATTACTGTCCTGCTCATCGATGTCTTCGTTTGACGACAAGGTACCAGCTGACACTGGCCGGGGAGCCTTTGAAACATCTCCTGCAATGGAAGACAAGCCTTGAGCTGGACAGTTGGTCGGGCAGTGATGGCCTAGTGGTTAGGACCTTGCCCTTTGAACAAGTCTACTGAGGTACCTTTGAGCAAGGGCGCTTCTCATAGCTGACTGCTGCTCCTCGTGTGCACGTGTGATGGGTTAAATGAAGAGGTCACATTTCTTGTGGTGCTTGAGTGTGTTCACAATGACAAATAGTCAATTTCACTTAAGTTAAACGCAGAAAACATCACATGCTTGAAGGTATATGTTACTATGGAACAGCCTTCAGGGTTATATACCAAGATCCTGCAAGTACTGCATTAAAAGTTATACAGTTAAACACATAAATGTGAAAGTGACTGTCATTGTGAACACACTCAAGCACCACAATATAATGTGACCTCTAGATTTAACCCATCACATGTGCACATTTGGAGCAGCGGGCAGCTACCAACAGCACCCGGGGAGCAGTGTAGTGGAACGGTACCTTGCTCACGGGTACCACAGTAGTGCCCGGGCCGCGACTCGAACCTGCGACCTTCAGGTCCCAATGGCAGCATCCTAACCACTATGCCACCACTGCCCAAAAAAAGGAGTGTCTGAAGTTTGCTTCTATTGTCTTTGCACTGGAGCAATTTTAATGTATCTAAATAGTAGTTACTGCTTTTGTCAAACCAACTGTATCATGCAAACTACAAGCTATAACCTTCTCACACCTGATTTCTGACCTAGTGATATCTGTAAAACCAGAAAAAGGTATTTAAGGTAAGAGAAAAGCTGTCATTTTTTGTCCAAACCGTCCCTTTATGACACTAGGCATGGAACCAAACCCTGTTCCTGCCCCAGTAGCTGGTACCTGTGCTGGTGGTGGGGGAGCCCAGTCCACTTCCACCTCCCACGCTATCTGTGTCACTCAGAGTGGAGGGCCAGGACTTATAAGCCTGATGACCCCGGCCTGCAGGAACAGTCAACAGTGAACATCCTAACAGAAAAAGAACTGTTTCTATCACTGGAAAACTGTCTCAGCTCTTTCTCCAGACTTAAACATTGGTGTGTTACAAAACTGCTCATGACCTCTTCTGTGCTTCACCACACCCCTGTCTCCAGATGCTGACTCATCGTTGGTGGTTAGGGCCTCAGCAGTGGTCTGCCGTTGATCTTCGGTGAGGCTGTTATGACGTGTGCGACTAGGATTGAATGGAGCAAAGCATTCAACAACTGTTACCGCAGCAACTACGACTTAGTTTTCATGTTATAGAAACAGAACAAAGATTACAATTCATACTAAACTACAAATCATACAATTGGCAATTTTATGATAAAAATAGTATGATATTGAGATTTTTAGTCAGACAAAATGAGAAAAATCTGATTTTTTCCTTATTCCAAAGTCAAACTGTCGAGTAATCTTAAATGCACTTGCTTATGGTGGTTTCGGACACTGTTTGACATACTGTTGGCTGTGAACAACTTATAAATACATACAAAATTCAGAATTTGATGCCTGCAACATATTCAAAAATAGAGGTAAGTTTACCTCTCTGTTCGTCATCTTACCATACATTTTTCACTATTATTTTGATTCATCCCAATGTTTTTTTAAGTGTGTTGTAGGTGTCAAATTGTTTATATATGCAAACTACATTTAAAATGATCGGTGAAAACTTTTAAAATATTTTCAAAATTGAAATCTGGATTCCAACCACGTCTTGACTAATTGCCTATATCAAGGATAAGGGGACAATCTTTTGCATTACATTTTTCCACATTAACCCTTTAATGTACATGCTTCTGATTATGACAGAGTAACTCACTTGGCACTGGAGGCAGAATACGGCTCAAACCGGTAGACTGTGATGGGCTCTGCGCTGAGTTGCAGGTTTTTGATGTGAGCAGCATACTGCTGGCCTGGGTCATACAGCTTACAGCTCTCACACAGAGTCTGGTAGTGTACGGGCAGTGCCGCTGTCTGCATGTGCAGGATCTGGTAGTACGAGATGGTGCACTGGAGGCAGGAGAGTCAGAGAGAAACAACCAGAGACTCACAATTAGACTAAACCGTTTTTAAACACTAAAAGATTTGGACTAAACTGCAAAGTTTACTGCTGATTGGTCCTGTTTACACTACACGAATACATGGTTAATAGGCTTTTGCTATAAAATCTAATACAAATGGGATTTTCACCATAAAACTATTGGTTGTGCATGAAGGCAATATTGTACATATAAAGAAACAAACCACAGACAAAAATGCAAATTTTTTTAATAAGCAAATAGTCTGATATTTTCAAGAAATTTACAGAATCCAGGTCTGAGCCCCCTAAGGCCTAGTCCACACAGACGTTCAAATCTTGTGTAAGTGAACGCGCTCTGAGTGGTGTAGGCATTTTAGCTGCGGTTTGTAGTGGTACTTGACTTGAATATGACGCTACATTTGAGTTCGTTTGCCTCTGTTAAACCTGCAGCCCAGACTAATTAATTCTGTGTGTTCACCTGCGAGGGCAGTCATCTCAATCTCATCTCCTGTGGGGTTTGAGCTTTATCCTGCACTGTATTAGTGAAATAAGGATCAGTGGCTTTATTTAAACCTAAACCTTGATGTTGTTGTGTTAAAAATCCCTCTGATACGGCGAAAATATCGTCGCCGCCAGTAGGATCACATTCTGACTGAAGAATCATCTGAATGCGAGCCCCGAAAGCCTGTGTGGATGGTCTGATTTGCTCCAATGTGCAGAAAAACATTGGCGTTTGATCTGCACTCACCTGATGCTACAAACGTTAAGAAAACGCTTAATTCAGACATCCGTGTGGAGAGGGCCTAGTGAACAAGCCAAAGGCGACAGAAGAGAGGAAAAACTCCCTCAGTTATAGGAAGAAACCAAGGCTCAGATGGGGAACCCATCCTCCTCTGGTCAACAATACCAAACAAAAGAAAATACAGAAGGGGCAGGAGCTCCTAGTGTGCAGGTAAGCCACAATGCCATTGCAAACTGGCAGTGGTGACTCTTCATTTGTTTCACTCTTGCTGATTTGGGTTTCTTGGAGCTTAAAATCAGATTCACCTCACTCTCATATGCAGAAGCTGCTGAAAGCCTGAGAAAATTAGCTCTTTGTATGTGTGTGTGGGTGTAAATAATTACTGCTGTAAAGAGGAATCTCACCGCTCGCAGTATCTGATCACTCTGTCTGATCACATCCTGGATCTGTTTGAGCACGTTCACCTTCACATCCTCCAGGTCCTGCTGCTGAGTGGTGGCGTCGGCAACACACGTCCGATACGTGGCCTCGGCTTCCTCTGCCTGTGAGCGCACACAAACACAGAAACCTGATGTGATTTACCATTAATTACTTCTCACTCACAGTTGATTTAAACAAGAGGATAACATGTATTGAGGACAGAGATTCTAAACTTTCAGTCTAAAGGTTGCATGTGAGTGGAGAAGGTTCACATTTTTTTATGAACATCTTATGAAAGAATCCTTAAGGATCTAAATAAACAAAACATAGCATTTACTATGTGACTAATTAATCATTTTGTAATTACACAATGATATTATATAATAAGTTATATTATATATAATATATATAGTTAGTTTATATGAAGGTGACCTCTACTGCTGAATGAAAAAAGTTGCTTTTTGCCAGCATAGAGTTGTTAGGGCTTATCCCTGCTGCCTTGAACCCTTCACGAGTTCAGCACCTCTCTGCAGACTGGATCGTCCTTTGTAACAACTTCAAACATTATATACTTGAAACGGCTCTCCAGGGGCGCTGATCTTGCACAAAAGGAAGTCATTATATCTATATGAGTGGGTGGAGCTGCTCTCGCTTCATGCTGAGCCAGCACAGTCCAGAGGACAAGTGAGAAGTGTTGGTGTTGAAACTGATTTTTGTAGTTTCTTTAAAAAAAAAAAAAACAGGGAACGATCAGAGAAGCTGATCGGACTAGGTGGAGAGTAGGTGACATGTTTGCCACAGCTCATGCTGTGACTGCCTGTGCGTCGTTGTGTCATTTCCTAAGTGGGTCAGCTGACCTTGCTGCGAGCTTCCTCCTCCAGTCGTCTCTTCCTGTCCAGTGCTTTGTTGGTGGAGCCACTTCCTGTTCCGCTGTGCTCTTCCTCCACCTTATTGGCCACTGAACGAGCCTTCTCGTACTCCTCGCAGCGGCTCTGGTACCAATGGCGTGCCTTTCGCAGGTTGTTCTCTGCGTCCGCCTGGTGGCGCGGGCACACACATAAAAACACACACACACACACACACACACACACACAATTTGCATTACTATCTTTATGAGACAAAACCTACCCACCCAGAAACATCTAGGCCAGTTTTGCTTGCGGAATCAATGCCGCAAGTGGCTGTGGTACCACTGGGGATTGAACCTGCGATCTCCTGATAATATGGCCAGTGCTTAGACAGTTGTGCCACTTGGTAACAACGACAATTAAAACATTCAACATTCAGACTATGTTTTATTGCATTTTCCTTAAATTTGTTTACCAAAAATACATTTGTTTTGATTCTGACTGGCGACTTTTGCACAGTATATTCTTGACTGAAGTTAATAATAAAGCCAGTAGACAAAGGGTATGAGTGTGTGGAGTTGTATACCAGTTTCCTCTTGGCCCTCTGCCACTGCTCTTTAATATCTCTACGCTTCTTTTCATGCTCTTGTTTACGCTGCATCAGTGGCTGCAAAAGAGGGGAGAAAGAGTGCGAGGAAGAGGGAGGTGGAGAGAGCGAGAGAAAAAGAGAGAGAGAGAGAGAAAGAGAAAAAAAAAGAGAGAGAAAGAGAGGGAGAGAGAGAGAGAGAGAGAGAGAGAGAAAGAGAGGCGAAAAGGGTGAAAGAAAGAGCAGAAGAGAGAGATCAACAAAAGTAGAGGGAACAGAAGACAGAGAGGAAGAAAGAGTGTGACTCATTTCAGCACATCATATTTAGACAGGTGAGACTCGGGCTGGAAATTCCACCTCATCTACAGTCTGCACACCAACACTGATACAGTTTCACACTGATTACACACTCATTAATGCAGGATGCCAGCGATCACACTTCACTCATGAGCAGGTCTTACTTAAGGATATGGATGTGAGTACAGGACTTGACTTGGACCCTTGTTTATTATTACTGAATGATGACTCCATAACCAGAAGATGTTTGCTGCCAGTGCCTGTTTTGCTGTTTTGCTTCCAGACCCCTTTTCATTTTTTTCTTATCTGTACACTCTCTCTGTATATGGTCTGTGTCTATTTCATAATAAAAAGAAAAGTATAATCGCAATAAAAATGGATATGAATATTCTTTTTATTACCTGTAAAAAGGAATGGGTGAGGACAGAGAATGTAGACTGCTGCATACCAACACTCTGCTCCAAGTCCTGTTCTAGAGCCAAAGAATAGATAGACAGCAATGGCATGTGGTTCTGATAGAGAAAGAGAAAGAGAAAAAAGAGAGAGAGAAAGAGAGAGAGAGAGAGAGAGAGAGAGAGAGAGAGAGAGAGAGAGAAAAAGAGAAAGAATGTGAAAAGATTAAAGATTATGGTGGCGTATAAAGTGCATACATGCAGACTGTGATGAACATTAGGCCACATCATCTTATAAATTATAATGGAAAATATACAAATCCCATTTTTGGAAAAGCTGGAATATTGTCTAAACTGCCATAAAAACAAAAATTTGTGAACTCTTAATTCAGATGAACTTTAATTTAACAGAAAAAAGGAAAGATTTAATTAGATTTACAGTCAATTTAATCGTATTTTGTAAATATGCACATATTACACAATTGTCACAATCATGCCTGCACCACACTCAACAAAAGTTGGGACAGAGTTAAAAAAAAAAAACCAAAAACCAAGTGCACAGAATATTCATGTAACGTAGGTTTGAGGATAAAGGCAGCATCCATCACAGGCACCTTTATTGCCAAACTGTGGGAGAGAATCTTTAGTCAGTTTAAAAGGAACATGTCTCAACAAAAGATCGCAGAGCATTAAGCTCTTTCACCATCTACAGTACATAATACTGCGAAAAGATTTACAGAATTCAGAGACATCTCAGTGCATAAACGTGAAACCACTGCTGAACACGTAAGCCCTCAGGCTGCACTGCCTAAGAGACCATATTACAGACATAGCCATCTGGGCTCTCGAGTACTTCAGAAACCACTGTCACTAAATCAAGAGATGTGACCTGAGAAATGTAACTTGATACAGTATTATGCAAGGAGTAAGATATTGGTATACCAACTACAACGCCTGAGCTTTTCTCAGATGAACCAAAAAGCGGTGTAACCATGTGATATGGTCAGATGAGTCCATATTTCAATGTCAAGTTCTCCTCGCCAAAGACAAAAGGTGTGAAAGCCACTATCTATGATGGCATGGGGATGCATCAGTGCCAACAGCATGGGTGTGTTACATGTACATTAAGGTACCATTGACTCTGAGGCATATATTAGGGTTTTAGAGAAACATATGCTGCTTATTTCAGCAGGACAATGTCAGACCACATTCTACACATGGCTACAACAATGTGGCTTCATAGACCCAGAGTGTGTATGCTTGACTGGCCTGCAGCCAGTTTAGATCTGTCTCCTATTAAAAATGCATGGAGCATCATAAAGAGGAAAATCAGAAAATGGTGACTGCGGACTGTTGAGCATCAAACAGGAATGGCAAGGCAAGGCAAGTTTATTTACAAACGTGGACAAAATTGTTGGTACCCTTCAGTCAATGAAAGAAAAACTCACAATGGTCACAGAAATAACTTTAATCTGA
>JBBPDA010000041.1:33094470-33106864 GCA_037974385.1 Arnoldichthys spilopterus | reverse complement strand
CACACACACACACACACACACACACACACACACACACACACACACACACACACACACACACACACACACACTCTCTTTCTCTCTGGTCCCTAAACACTAACAAGACCTAACTTGATCTGTGGGATGTTGTTTCTTTCACGTGTGCTTCAGACCTTTTTTACGGCTGCGCTGTTGAAGACTTTTATTTCCAAGAGATTCCACCTTGACTGAAGCAGTTAATCTGCCGTTGAGGCGGCCTGAAATTAGAATAAGCTCAAAAGAAATTTCCCTCTCAAATGAGCTCGCCAACTGTCAGTGTGATTACGGCTTATCTCTGCAGACCCCTGGAAGAGCCTCTTGACTCACTGCTACTTGAATATTAATCAACTGTTTTGTTCTTAAAGACACTGGATGCACATTATAATGAACAAATAAAGATGGAAGATTACTCACGTAGACCACCCCAAAAAAACAAACAAACAAAAAAAACCATTCACCCAATAATCCCTTCCATCAAATCATGTTTGTCACTTTGGTTTTGCACTGGAGCCATGAAGGCACTGAAACAAGTGATTATGGTTATGTGATGATAGATTATGTTTACAGGTTAGAAGTTGTTAAGTCAGCGGTTCCCAAGCCTTTTCTGCAGGGCCCCCCCTTAGTAGATAAGAATATTTTTGAGCCCACCCCTCCAAAACACACACACACACACACACACACACACACACACACGTTTCTTCATGACTTCACTGAGGGAAGTATTAATTCCTCAGCTATCGTAAGACTGAGCTTCGTATGGCGCTACTATGTTAAACACACCTGAGCGACACCACCAACGTCATCGCCGGTTATGGACGGGACCCGGTCAGACCAGTGGTTACTGGGACAACTCTGAAAGAGAGCTCGTGCTTCCACATGAATGGCAGGAGAATTTTTCATGCTTTGGCAGCTTTTGTCAGTGTTTGACATTGTTCTTTGTGATTACGTGTGGACAGAGACATTTTAAAAACCGAGTGGACGGGATTTTCCTTAAAAATGTCGACGTTTTCATGGCTAAGTGTGGACTGGGTCTATGTGATCACATTTAAGACTTTTAAAGACCTTTATGAATGAAATTTAAGACCAGTTTCGTATCCACACTGATAAGAAGTAGAAAGGACATAAAAGAAAATCCAAGATTCTCAGACTTACTAACAAAATAAACAAATGTATTTACATTTACCAAACTGTGTGTTCACACTGGTGGGCAGTAGTGGCCTAAGGGTTAGAACCTTGCCCTTATGAACAGAAGCAGTAGGCAGCTATCAACAGCACCCGGGGAACAGTACCTTAGTCAAGGGAATGTTAGTGGTCCCCAAAAAGTGATGTAAGTAGCATCGATTTTACAATGACATTTAAGACCAAAACATAAGCCGTTAAAGACCAAGTGCGTAAAATCCTAACGTCTTTAAGACTTTTAAAGACATGGCAGAAACCTTGTGTTATGCATAAGCTACCAATCCTTGTTATTTATATTAGCCTCTTTATCTTCACTGCAAAGCTCGAGTGTCAAACCTTAGACAACAAACACATCTTGACTGACTGAATACATTTGGGGTAAACTGTGTAAAATTACCTAAATAATTTTTTTCTCCTCTAAACCGGAACCGTGTTTTTGTTGACAATATGGACTCTCCAGTGACAACAGTGTTGTTTCCCCATCTCACCAGTTTATTCTACACTACTACATCTTAATGTACTGAACTGATTTCTGTGATATATGTGAGCTTCCCCTTTTTGTCACATGACTAAACAGTTGGCTGGATATATCCTTTATCACTGATGGACCTTTGCATGATGTTGAGAGGGTTTAACTCCGTAATGGCTGATAATTTTTTGAATAGTTACAATCTTTTTTTTGAAAGTTTTGGGTTTTAAGTGTTTATATCTGTTGTTACAATGGTTAAAACTGGACAGTTGTGATACCGTGTGACATGATTAGCTGTCAATGCCTAATTGCCTGAATAAAACTAATGCATTAAAAAAAACTGACCAGTTTTGAGGGATTCTAGGGTCACTACAGGCCTGTACTGCTCTTAGTTGTAAGTCACCAATGTTTCTGAATCATCATCAGCTCTGATTCAGTAGAACTGCTGCTCTAACATTCAGCCGCTCACTGACTAATGGTTCTGCGCACTGTTGCATGTCATTTTTCGTGGAGCTACATGTTGGATTTGGCCAGTCAAGTTCCTTCTGATGATGTGGGCCATGTATCTCCACAGCAACGCCACAGTCAGCCCTGATAGGAGAATGTAAACAGGAAGAGGTGTTGATGAAAATAGCGACGTTTCGAGGAAGTAACGGCCCAAGAAGCCTTGAGTAACTGATTTCTGCTTGGCCTCCAGCTAAGGGATCTGATGCGACCCTACGATTAGTTCTCTCACTTTCTTCCAGTTTCACACATACCAGTAATAAACCCTGGGTGGGGCTGTTACCGCAGAGATCTATTAGTAATGAAATAACCTGTTATTAGAGTTTTTACAAAACTGCCACTACAAAAGTTACAAAAGTGTGACTTCATCAGAAACTAAGCAGATCTTAAATCATAAGGTACCAAAAGACTGTAGCGACAAAAGATAAATCAGAACGATTTTTTTTTTTTTTTAAATCTCATACATCTTGTAAAAATTATGACATACAATTATGGGGTCAATCAGGTGTGCATTATACTGCATAATTTAAATATAGAATTTAAAATATCCAAAATAACTCAACTGCTAACTAGTCACTGCTGATCAAGAAGGAAAATAATAATCTAGAATTATTTTAAATCAAGAGTAGAATAAATGAGCTGAAATGAGCAGTTAACAACAGTACAGAATGTAAAACAGTGGTTATCAAAAGTGGGAGAGATAATTATTTATAAAAAATCAGAACATGTAGACTTGTTTAGAAAAGTCTAGAAATAATACCTCATTATCTATCACAGGATAAAAGGTGCTTATATTATTTTTAAAAATCCATGTAAAAACCTTTCTAGTCAAAGCTCCAGGTAGGACCAGCATAGTAAGAAAAGTCCTTCATGTAGAAGTTGTGGAAAGACTGGGAAATTCAGTTTGGGAACCATGGTGTTCATGAACATATGAGCCTGAATCCTGAGGGGTAAATCCATAAAGGTTCTCTACTGTGCCAATTTCTGTAGCCCATCCTGTAGTTTGCCAAATTCTTAAGATCCTCTAAAGTTAAAAATAATTGTTCTCGTTTCCCTTTAAAGAAGCAGCTGTTTATGTGGACCATCAGTGATGGGAAGTTTCTGCATCATTAACAAAGAGCCTACATTTCCCTGTAGGCTACAGTATTTTTATACTTTGTCCAAATGTATCTAGACTCTCCGTTCATCTGCAGCAAAAATGCACCTATTGCTGACATATAAATAGTTTTGCACACACAACTTGTGCGTTCTCCACAGAAAAACACGGACAATAAAACACGATGCCTTTGGGTGGTCACAAACAACCCTGAGGGCACCTTGGCACCTTGCCAAGTGCCAGCTAGAGGGGTATAAAGCTCTCCAGCAAAAGTCCAGTATCTTTCAGACTGTTTTTTTTGTGATCTAGAACTACTAGAAAGATCAGTAGCCAATCATTCTAATGCTCTTGTGGTTCAGTGTAATTAACTAAACCAAACTCCCTAAACCCATTTAGTGCTGTTTTTTAAAGGAAACTGTTAATTTATTGATTTATATCATGCAAATCATAGCAAGACACTAAGACTGTCACATGTGAACCCAATTGAACTTACAGAGTAATGTGATATCCTATATTAATCACACATTATTATACCTAGAATAGATCAAACATTTATAGAAGGGCAGCTGTTGAGCTGGGCTGGTTGAACATGTGGGAGTGGAAGGTAAAAACAGTGGTTACATGGCAATATGAATATGAGGATTTTGTTACCTGGAACGGCCTTAACGCAATCAAATTCTCACAGAAATGTGCAAACATTTACTTTACACAGTACAGACTCATAACAGCAGAGACTGCAACTGCAGCAAATTGGGGTAAAAATCCCTAGTAATACCCCTGATTTTAGAAGAAACACAGATTAAGCAGTTGCCAAGAAAATGTAGGGCATAAAATGAATACTGCTGCTTAACTTATGATTTTCATGATACTACCACCAAAACTTTCTGATGGCAGGTTTTCCTTCTCCTCAGGAGTAGCACCTACATTGCTAGGTGCTATGTTTATATGACATACAATTTTCACAAGAGAACATTTATAATGAAGACGCCTCAACATATTAGTGTCACCGTCTTTTTTTTCAAGGTTGCTTCACTGTAAAGAGTAGTTAACTATGATTCACAGCCCCGAGGCTGCTTTCAGAGAAGTTGTGTGAAAATACACACGTCAAGCAGATGCGTGTAATCCTAAACTATGGGCTGCAAAAAAAAACATCTGATGCACCATTCCTCTTCCTTCCTCTTTATCACCATGGAAACTAAGAGGGGAAAAAAAACCCTTCGCGACTACTAAAAGGTCAGTTCTCAAAAAGACGGGACAACTGTGACAGGCACGTTAAGTCGTGGAGAATGCTCTTAAGCTAAGTGTGACAACAGACAAGCTACATGAGGTGAACTGCATTCACACAAATAGTGATGATCTGTTGAAAAAAAAAACCACTTAATTTGGTGAAAAGAATAATTCAGCATTAGAACGATCAGATTCCACGCACTCAGAATGACTGAAAAATGCAATGAAACATGAAGAAACCCTGATTGATCAAACATATGGATGGACTGACACCCATCCGGCCCTGTTTGGCATCCACTGTGGGTCCACACAGATGATCAGCAGTCACGCAACTTTAAACAGGGCATTATCACTAATGGGTGAAAGATACATTGACAGGAATCGTTGCTGGAACATACATCACCTCCACACTTAAAATATACATAAAATATGGTATAGTTATCCAGTATGAGAAAATATAAGAAAATCCTCATTTCCATAGAAATCATTTAAGTCCAGGAAGACCAAAATCCATTTTTTAACAAACCATGTGAAGTGAAAGTGACTGTCATTGTGAACACACTCAAGCACCACAACGAAATGTGACCTCTGCATTTAACCCATCACACGTGCACACGTGGAGCAGCGGGCACTTATCAACAGTGCCCGGGGAGCAGTGTAGTGGGACAGTACCTTGGTCAAGGGTACCTCAGTGGTGCCTGGGTTGGGACTCGAACCCGCGACCTTCAGGTCTCAAAGGCAGTGTCTTAACCACTAGTCACATCTATTAGCAATGGTCCTCTATTTGCCAACACAACACCAATTAGCCTTCTCCTATAATGCCTTATTCCACCATAGAATACAGAGCAAGGAATTGAAAACAACTACTCAATACACATTCTCTCTATATCCTCTTGTGTTCTAAGTCTGCTCTTTTAAACTCTCCTCATCAGCTTTGCCCCATTGATTTTCAGTAGGGTTTAGGTCAGGGGAATGGCCTGGCCATGTCAAAAAATTCAGTATGTGGTCGATGAATCAGTTTTGGTGAATATGGATGCTTGTTTTGGATCATTCTTCTGCGGTCATATTCAGGCATGACCCTGTTTTAGGTGTTTGACTGAGGCAGCCATACGTGCATTTAAAATCTAGTACCTGGTAGCGTCCATGATGGGATATTCTCAGAGTCTCTGAAGGGACACCCCCAAAACATCACAGATCCTCCATCATTCTTAACAACAGTGTGGATTAGGCTTTTTCTGTATAATCATCCTTCCTTTACACCAAACCCTGGCCATTAAGCTAGTTCAAGATGAAGTTCCAGTCCCAAGGTCTGAGTTATGTTTTTGGTTAGATGAAAGAAATGCCATGTCCTGACATGCCCTTCAAATTTGTTGGCATTGAGGTGAAGTAAACCTTTTCAGACCTGATGATTTCAAAATGTCCCCACCTTCAAATCTGCAAATCTACAATTATGATCCTTGGGAGACATTTTTGCCTCTTTAACAATCCTCTCACTGTGGATGACGGCAAAATAAACATGTGACCTGTTACTGGCAGCTCCAGTTGTTTTAAATGTTCTAACAGTGGGTGTGACATCATAGGTATTTTAGGCATTTGTCTACTTTTTTTTTACGATTATAATGTGTATTCTCATTTTTTTTTAATAATTCATATTCTTTATAAACAACTAAAGGAATTTGGCCTTTGTGTCCCTTTTTTATACCCTAGCGAAACAGGAAGTTGTGGATGCCCACTTAAAAGTTTAAAAACATTAAAATGATTTTTTTAATGTAAAAATACTAACTACATTTCATTTAAAAAAAAATTATTTTCAATCATTTCCACATGATAATTTACCTAATACTGTAGTTAGTTAGCTTATTTTATGAATAAACACAAAACGCATAGATGTTTTGCTCGGGATGCAATTTTAGCTACTCAACACACCTTTCATATGTTTAAACTGAACGAAAGCTTCAGACATGATACAAATTATTGGTATAAGCTTCTATTGCTATCTACATTACCTTTGTAGTTCCAGTTTAAAGACTACCAAAAATGTCTTGACTGACTGACTACATTCAGGGTACGTGAGAAATTTCCATACATTTGAATTTTGTGCCAAACTATTCTTTTATGAGGAAGAAAAACCTACCTTCCCCCAGCACCACATCCTTCAGCTTCTCCACAGCATCTGCAAAGCGAGCCACATCCCTCAGTAGAGGTGGAATTTCCTCCACGTCGATAACAGTGCCCTCTGCATTCTCCATGGTTGGACTTTGGGCCAGAGCCATCCTGCCATGGGCCTTGTTGAAGCCCCAGGTTCCAGCAGTTTGGAAGGGGAAGCCGGCAGCACTGGCATGGCGACTCAGGCCCGTGGGGCGTTTTAGGTTTGTGGCAGGCGAGGAACAACCAGCCAACTTGTTGTGAATGGAGGGAGTACTGGGGCACGAGGAGGGGACAGAGTCCGGCAGAGACAGAGTAGATGGACCATTGACAGTGTTTTGGTAAGGTTGCTCCTGAAGAATGGAGAGCTGTGATTAAACAAATGAGAGAGAAAGACCAAGAATGGATGGGATGGGATGCCATGGAATAATAGGTTAAAAGCTCAAGATGGATGGATTTAAAGTGTGGATGTAGTTTGAATGAGGATGAATGAGTGGTGATGGGCTGCCTAATGAACATGCATACTATAAGTGGAACACACTAACTACATTTACACACACACACACACACACACACACACACACACACACACACACACACACAGAGAGAAACAGGTGGTTCAATAATAGTCTAACTAAAACATGGTTTATTAATTATGATCTGACTCAACACAAGGAATCAAATGTGCTTCTGCCTGACTGGAATCAAAAGCCACAGCCACATTAGCTCTTTGCAGACTAGACTGGACATCCCTGCCTTCAGTAATAATATAATAGTATTTTTTTATTGACAGCGAAATTAGTCCCAATACTAGACTCAATCCAACTGTGGGCTAACAGCATTTTTTAAACATTAATTGCATCACTCCTGCAGGTAGAGTAAAAAATGAAAGCATCATGTTAAATTCAGAAAACCTTACACAAATTTGTTCATCCCTGTGCTACAGTAATGGCCCTCTACTGCATACAGCGCAATGCATTCTGGGTATTCTGTCTTTGGCACACAGTGGAGGCACTACCTGTTTGAGATTGTGCAAGAAAATCACTATGACGATGTCCAATAATAATGACTGTCCTCCTGATGATGTACTTAAAAAAAACAAAAAAACAAATATAGGCTGCATCCCAAACCGCATAATGTCACTGTTAATAGAAATAAATATATATACTTTTTTTCTTATATATACATTTTTTTCTGTCTTTCTTTCTAGTTACAGTGACATTATTTAGCTTATCCACACTTCCTATGTTCTGTATATTCCTGCAAATTACTTATCTGTAAACTAAAATTTATTTGCTCTGTATATATTGTTGAGGGTGTGTATTTACTGTTTAATCTGTTTATACTGTATATTGTTAGGTTTATTGTTTAGTGTTAGTTTCCTATTTATTATTTTACATTTTTAACCTGCTTATGTTTTGTAATTCATATTCTGTTTCTTTTGTAATATTTTTTACTTCTTAATTCCATTTTAACTTTATAATTAAAAAAAAACTGCACAGTCTCAGGAACGATCAGGGCACATTTCACTGCATGTACTTGTATAAGGATGTATGTGACAAACCTCTTGAATCTTGAATTACTATGCGGTTTGGGATGCAGCCTCTGCGCAAAACAGGGACCAGATTGGGACATGGCCTAACCCTCTGTGTTAATAGAGATGCATTTCCAGGCTGAGTGGCGAGGAGCGTTCACACAGCCTCGTTACATCAGCAGGTGTCGCTCATCACACCGTTAGCTACTCTGAACATGCAGTAACTTGGTGGAACTAGCTAGCTCTTCAGTGTTGAGACTTCATAAAGGAAATAAACACACAGGAGATGTTAAAAAAAACAGTTCAATTCTTAATTATTTTGTGCCACCGACACTTAATACAGCCTGTTAGCATGAAACACATTGTACCCCCACAAAAACAGCCTAAGCACCTATACCTTATTACAGACTAAATATTTTAAATGATAAAGTGCTCACTATTAGTATTAAATAGAGCCCCAATAGCGTCCCGTAGCTATCAGAGACGTCCCACTACTGTGCTCAGCTTAGAAACTTCTGGAATCGAGTTCCCGAGTGGCCGTGGTTTTAAAACCCCCTTTTAATGTCAGTATCGCTGCATTAGCGTTACCGACGTATGAAAATATTAATTTAAATGTCTTTAAAGTACCAAACTACATAATGGTAAGGTATTTTTTTTGTTTAAAACCGTTCAAATTGCTCAAATATCGATTTTAGAGAAGTTAGCTAAAAGCCGTTATGCTAGCTAAACTAGCAGCTCAAGGTTGTGACACACAACACGGACCCTACACGGAGCCTCAAATCCGTAAGCGGTCAAACACTGGCGTCCTCCAACCAGTGTTTTCTGTCCTGCCAAAGGTAGTTACTAACGTAGGGGTGGTTTAGGGACGAGTTAGGGACTCACAGTGTTTAGGTGAGGAAAGAACAGTGTTGGGTACAGTTACACACTACAGGAGAGCGAAAGAAAGCGGTCGAGCTTACGGAGGTGCTGTGCGCTGCAGGATTTCCTGACTGAGTCTTCTTTGAAACCGACGGTGCTTTGGACAGGTCCTTTTTCTTCCGAGAAAACATTTTCCCCCCACACTTTCCGGATTAAACGAAGCGAACGGTATTCCACTCGTTCAACAATACGCATCCCAAGACGGCAGGTTTTTTTCGTTCCGTGGTATCAGTCGCGACTTTTGACAGTTGCACTTGCCTGTCTCGACCCCCCCTCCCCTTTCCTGTGGCCTCGTCCCAGCCCAGAGGCAGCAGCGCGGAGTGATGCTGCTCTGCTGTCATCTGTTGGCGCTTCCTTCATTCGCATTACACGCCGCAGTGTCGCTCTTACGGAGGACTCAAAGTCTTCTCGTTTCGACTAACAAAAGTACGATTTATACACGTTAGAGTCTATTTTTGTCCATCTGTTTTTTTTTTTCAAACCAGTGCAAACATTTTACTTTTTAAATTTCTAATATAAAGCATGTGGTTTAAAATGAAAAGGTACAGCCATAACATTAACACCACCTCCCTTATATGGCGTAGGCGTCATGCTGCTGTGTTCAAACCCCAGTCAGCATTCACGCTGTGTGCAACAGGAGCTCCTCTTTGGGGGTCAGACCAGACTGGCTGGCCCTCACTTCCCACATGCATCAGTGGGCCTTGGGTGCCCATGACCCTTTCCTGGATCACTTAAGAGTAGGTGCTAACTACTGCATCCCTGGAGCACTCCATAAGACCTGCTCCAACTCTGCTCATCACAATAAGGCCCTTTTCAAAGTGGCGCTGATCCTTACCCTTGCTTATTTTTCCTACTTCCAGCACATCAACTACACGAACTGGCTGTTCATTTGCTGACTAATATATCCCACCCAACAGGTGTCCTTGTAATGAAATAACTGTATATTCAGAGTAGTTCACTTTACTGGTCAGTAGTGTTAATGTTATGGCTGATCGGTGTGTTTAAGCTTTAAAATGAGGTGGAAATGTTTAACGGTGTTCCTGCATCACTAAAACGTTCTGTTCACCCAGAGCAATGGCATTATTAAATATCGGCCAAATTTAACCATCTGTCAGCTGCAATTTTTTAAAAATATCTGCTGATACTGATAAACTCCTGCATCCTCAATTACATCTACCTGCTTCTAACTGTGGCCGTAACTCTGTCATACTTGGTACAATCGTGTCATGTCAAGTGAAAAGCTCGTTTCCTGTAGAATCTTAACAGCACGTCCAAATATGTCCGTTTCCTCTGTAGCAGTGACAACATTCACACCGAGCGGGTTTGCCGAGAAGAGATCGCGCTCTTCATTCACAAATGCTCATTTCAACAAACTCTTTTAACTTTTATTTTGTTAACAAAATTAATATTGCAGTACAATATATTCCTTCTGTTATGTTGTAGAAAACGTTCAGAATGAGTCAAAAGGCACAGTTGTTTACATTATGTACAGTTCGGTCTAAATCATAAATATTCAGATAAAATAAAGAAGCCCAAAGTAAAAGTGCTTAAAATAATTTTAACTGGTAACAACAATAATAATACATACATACATACAATCAGTAGCAGTATTAATAAATGTTCTGTATTTACTATCAAAGTGTTTGTGATCTCTTTTGTACTCGTCAAGATATAAAAGCATGGGCAGAGTAAGGGGATATAAATCCGACTCTCGAGACGTTTCTGAGCCAAAACCGGAGCGATCGCGGATCTCACGCACATAGTGGGCCTTCATCTCTGACCAGAGACTTGTAGAAATGTAGAAAAATGTCAAGGAGCAAATTACAACCCACTGTAAACAGCACAGCGAGAGCTAGAAGGAAGAAACTGTCCGTCCAATCAGCGGACTAGTTCGGGTAGGACTAATGGCGTGCGCCCCGTTTCAAACCCTTGTTCCTCCCCCGCCCTGGACACCTGAACGCCGTCTCTAAGTCGGTTTTTTTTTCCTCGGTGAAAAATTGAAATCCGACGGTCTAGAAATACAGTAGTCAGAAATGCGCCGCGGCCTTTTCGCTGCGACGCGTCGCTTAAAATGGTTCCCTAACTTTTCCTGAGATTACACGAGACCGAGCACAGACTGGAGAAGAAAACTTTGGTGTCACCTGGGTTCTATAGCCAAAGCCCAATGAGCGAAACATGACGTGTATATTGACTTAGTGTGAAGGATGATTCGTAGACGGACATAAATAACATGTCGATGGTGGACAGCAGTGCAAGGCAGTGCAATTGATTTGGTGGCAGGTTAAAATAAGCTTCTGACTAGATCTGCATCTGGGAAAATCAGGGGGAGGATAAAATAAAAGGAGATAAAAAGGACAGACCCTGACAACACATTTAACAAAAAGTGTTCCAACTACCAGACAGGATTATAACCAAGACTACCCATTACTAAAATGTCCCGTGGATATAAATAACAATAATTAGAGATATAATAACAATAATACAAACAACAGCAACAATAACAACATCAAAAAGACAATAAAGTTGCTTCCATTCCACCTATACAAGAACATTGACCTCATAAGAAGAACCTCTTTGAAACATATCCCACATCTTTCTTTATCTTTTTTAAATAGAATATTCTTCTAATGCATCTGAAAAATATTGGTTCAACACAAAAATTGGACACGAATCCTAACCAGGCTGCAGATTGATCCTCTTGTTCGAGGGGCAGTTTAGTCTTTATTGCTAAGTGTTACGCTCCCTCTGAAAGGAGAGGTCCAGTAGTTCAACTGTCACAAGTCTTTCACTTTTCATAATATAATAATAGATTCTGCAGAGAGAGACAGAGAGAGAGACAGAGAGAGAGAGAAAGAGACAGAGAGAAGAGAGAGAGCGAGAGATGAGAGAGAGCTCTTAAAAGAGCCAACTTATCTAATAAATAATTTGGTGTCCAACCCCCGACGTTAAGAAAGGTCCATCTTTAGTTATTTTTTGTGTTAAATAATAATTGGTCTGGACAGTAAGAAGTTTACGATACCTGAGAAAGTACAAAAACAAGAAATAAAGCAACTGAAGTACTTCATTTGCCTATGGCTGAAGTTTTTTTTTGTTTGTTTGATTTTCAAATCCTAGATATTATCAACTTAACTGTCCCTCTACTCAGGCCCATGGGTTTGGAGTGGGGGGGGTGGGGGTGTCAACAGGTAAAACAGCAGTTTTCAGTCGGTCAGTGAGCCCACCCACCCTCAGTGAAGCAGAAAAGACCTCATGGTAGAGGGAGAAATATGCTGGTCATAATAAATATAACTAATCTATATCAAAT
>JBBPDA010000041.1:33045957-33062610 GCA_037974385.1 Arnoldichthys spilopterus | reverse complement strand
CTCTCTCTCTGTTTCTGTGGGACGTCCTAAATCTTTTGAAGGACACTATTTCCAGACGAGACTCTCTCTCACTCTCTGTTAAATAAAACTTTTAAAATTACTTTACGGTGTAATTCTGACCTCTCCTTGAAGACGCAGTGTAGAGCAGTGTAGTGGGACAGTACCTTGCTCAAGGGTACCTCAGGTGCTGTCGTTTGCCCAGTCTGGGACTCAAACCTGCGACCTTTGGGTCTCAAAGGCAGGCAAAAGCAGTGTCCTAACCACTAGGCCACCACTGCCCTGCTTTTATATTTAAGTCAGTCATTGATTAAATCAGAGCCTTAAGAATTCTAGGCAGATCTTCTCAGAAGCCCTGCTGCTAGACCACAAAACACAGCTGTTAGTAGGACAGTGGTGGGCTAGTGGTTAGGACATTGCCTATGTGAACAAAATCCTGGCCCGGGCACCACTGAGAAACCCTTGAGCAAGATACCGTCCCACTACACTGCTCCCCGGGTGCTGTTGATAGCTGCCCTCCGCTTTAGACTTTGCTAAAAGTCTTAATGATGAGATGGATCTGGGCTGCCGGTAAATGTGAAATTTACATTTATTCATTTGGCTGACGCTTTTATCAAAAGCGACTTCCAAGACGTGGAGCAGAGTAGTGGGACGGTACCTTGCTCAAGTGAACCTCAGTGGTGCCCAAGCCGGGACTTGAACCTGCGACCTTCAGGTCCCCAGTGCAATGTCCTAACCACTAGGCCACCACTGCCCACACATATAATAAGCACATGCATTATATAGAATAAAAAAAAAATAAATAAAAATAATACCAATTAGTGATTCCAGCAAATAATTAAGAGGGGATTTTAATGAACCTGACTTAAAAAACAAGAAAAAAGGTGCTTGTCCCCTACAGTTTCCATGACCTATCACATTGAAAACACATTTAGTCGGCCAAAGCCTACACCTGCAACAGTTTAACCAAGTCTAAGAAAACCAGCATGAGTTTGACAGAGTCTAATAGAGCTTGTGCATGTTAAACAGGCCTGACAGTGCTGGGCTGGTCCAGACAGAAGTTCTTCCAGGTCATGTCAAACGGTAGTAAGCCCTCACCAAAAATTATTCATGAGGCAATTTTTGCCTTGAACTTCCCCTCCTTGCTTGACCTTCTTCTTTTATAGGGGATGGCGACCCCAAGTGGCCAGTTACAGCAACATACGCACTCAAGAGCCACTGTATTAGAAACTGACTGTCCAGAGAGGCGCAGAAGTTTGTGAGGAGTTTCAAAACTTGTCAGCATCGCTGGCATGAATCACCACCCAAAAATATTCACCAAACAGTGGTTTTGTGGTCAGAAACTGACCTTTGGTGGAGGGCTAGAGGATGGACAACCGATTAATTACTCTGTCTAACTGTACACACGTAAAGTTTTTGATAAAGTGGATGGGAAGTGTATGTTTTCTTGAAGATGTTCCATTGTTTTTATATGCAGGTCTACATTCTACTCCTTCCATCATCATGAATTATCTTTGAATAAATAAGGGCGGCACAGTGGTGCAGTGGTTAGTACTGTCGCCTCACAGCAAGAAGGTCCTCGGTTCAGTCTCCGGGTCGACCACTGGTGCCTTTCCGGGTGGGGTTTGCAAGTTCTTCAACTTGCGTGGGTTTCCTCTCACTGTCCAAAGGTGCACAAGGTACCATCCTCAAGCACTGCTCTCCGGGCCTTGCCCATGTCAGCTGCCCACTGCTCATAAAAGGATGGTTTAATTGCAGCGCTTGCACATTGTGGTGCGCTGTTTGCTGGGCTGTGGTATGTTCACAATGACAAAAAATCATTCATTTAAATTAATAGTTTATGTTATGATTTATAAACAGGTCATATTAATCGAATTCTACTGCTTACTTTGCAGACCTGTTTTTTTTTTTAGTTTTTTTTTTTATCAAAGTCAGCTGGCCCTAGTCACCTAAATCTGCAAGCTGTCTCAACAACAGTTTTGGAAAAAAACACCAAAGTACTTCTTAGAGTTTCCAAACTGTAGTCCTTAGAAGTTGTTAAACTGTACAGTTTATTCCCGAGCTGCAACACGACTGACTCAGCTAAAATCAGCCACAGGACTGGCGCTGGAGACACGGCTTGAAAATGCTTATGTAAAAACAAAATGAGAACTTTTAATAATTCTTCATGTAAAAAGATTTCATTCAAATTCGTATAGTTTAATTTCAAATAGTTTTAATAAATCTGCAATTTGTTCAAACTAACTGTGAAAGTTACAAAGAATTTCCAATGTTTTCACTGACCAACTTAAATGCATTAAAGCATAAATACTACTGTGTTACATAAGCTTTTGTTTTAATTATAATTTTAATCATTTGGGAACTGAGGAAACTAATTGTTGCAGTTTTGTCTTTTTTTGCTTTATACAAGACATCAGCTGGTCAACGGTCTATGATCACTTTTGTCTGATTCTCCTCTTTATCTTGCTCTATACATTTATAAAAGACAGATCTGTCAGGCCAGTCAAGCACATGCACTGTATTCATGAAGCCATGCCGTTATAGTGTGTGTAGGTCTGGCATAGGTCTCGCTGAAGTACCCATTGAAAAAACCCTTGTTGGCAGCATATGTCTCTTTAAAATCCCAATACATGCCTTCACATCAGTGGTACCTTCACAAATTTGTAAGTCACCCATCCTGTGGGCACTTATGCTGACAACAGTCTTTAACCCTGAGAACTCAATGTCTGTTTTTTCTGAAAACAAGTTGACACGTGGACTGTAATTATTGCTCTTTTCCACTGTCATTCAGTCTGTCTGGGATAAGCTTGAATAAAACTCTTGTATGGCTTTTCTCCATCCACAATAGAGGTTTAATTTCATGATGCAATGGCAAACTGTGTTAAGTGGCAATATACACTGATCAGCTATAACATTTTGACCACTGACAAGGAAAGAATAACATTGACTATCTAGTTATTTCATTACAATGGCATCTGTCAGGAGGGTGGGATATGTTAGGCAGAAAGTGAACAGCCAGTTCCTGAAACTGATGTGCTGGAAGCAGGAAAAACTGGCAAGCATCTGAGCTACTTTGACAAGGGCCTGATTGTGATGGCTAGATGACTGAGTTGGAGCATCTTCAAAACAGCAGATCCTGTGGACTGTTCCAGGTATGCAGTAGTTAGTACCTATCAAAAGTGATCCTACGGAATATTAGGCTGGTGATCATAATGTCATGGCTGATTGAAATGAGATTTTATCCCTAGTAAATTTGGACCATTTCTTTTGGTCCATTTATTCCAGAATGTTCATACGGTGTAAAGGGTTGGTTCCATTTGTTCCATTCCAAATGTTAAAGGTGTTATAAAAGCACTCTTCAGAGATGGATGCTGCTATACGTTTCGAGGTGAGATGCTGTGAGTGTATTGGCTGCTGCTTCTTACTCCTAGTCTTACTCCCCTATACTGAACTGATCTCTCCAAACTCTCCACCCCAGTCTAAGGTCATCCACCAGCATTTTACTCTCTATGCCTTATACCAGGTTTTTCTAAATCATTATAAGTGATTTTTTGGCATTGTCAACACACCACACGACAACAACGTGATCTCTGCATTTAACCCATCCATGCAGGAGCAGTGGGCAGCCGACATGGGCAGTGCTTGGGGACGATACCTTGCTCACGGCTACTGCAGTGGTACTTACGCCAGTCTGGGATTTAAACCAGCAACCTTCAGATCACAGGAGCGACTCCTGAACCATTACTACACCACTGCCTTTTTACAGAGGCACTACTTGTAAAGGAAATAGACAGATATGCTATAGTGACCACAAATAAGCAAAATATCACTATATTTATGAATAGTGTAATATCATTGAAATTGTCATTCCATGGGTTATAACTTTTTTCCATGACAAGTTGACTGTTCAGCAGTGAATCCTGTATTCTAATGTAATACTGCCGCTATAAATAAGCAACATGAACCAGTTTCTGTTTGATGTAGACCCAGCAGTAGCACGTATTAGCATTAGTGCTTCATAATGAAAGGGAAAGCTTAGGCCATGAGCAGAAGTGAATGTGAATCTGGCTGTGTGGTTTTATACCAGCGCCCCCCTATGGAAATGTCTTGTAAGCACATGGGTTTATTATCAGCCCTGTGTGCTGGGGGTTCCACAGTTCATGGACTTTGAAAACCCATATAAATGAGTAGCTGCAGGCCTCACACATTAGTGTGCTCGCGGCCAGGCAGGGCTGTCTTTTACCTGTGCTGGCGACGTGATCATTACGCAGGACAGCCTACATGACTTCAGTTTAACATATTGACGGTTATCTCCGACTCTCCCACCGTGATTGAATCCCCCCTGCCGCCGCCGTGGGCGTTTGAACGGATTTGAAGGATGATGGCTCTTCCCCTGGAGATACGGGTTTTTATCTTGTCTCTGACAGCACCGTTCGTGCTGTACGCAGCGAATAATATCTCTTCATTGCTAACGTAAGCTATGCTCTTCACGTCCTTGTGTAATAGCTTAGACCGTTAAATCAAAAAATTCAGTAGTTCGACCACGAGCATGTTCATATATCTGTAACCTGATTGGCTGAGTAAGGTCCAAGCATGTAGTGCTGGAATTTCTGCTTTGAGCCTTTTCTCATTTCTCATGTGGTATTGCTTTTTTACAAAGTGATGAGTTGCCTTTTCTTTTCTTTTTTTTTCTTTTCCTTTTTTTTCTTTTGTTTTCTTTTAACCAGGGCCTGGCCATTCAATCCATTGCCTCTTGCTCAATGTCCAGTTCAGACTGATTAGCACATGAGCCAGCAGGCTTTAAGGAATCAGTTTCAGGGCCAAATTCTGCACATAACAATGAAGAAATGTTTTGTTTGTTTTGTAAGGAAGCAGTGATGCAGGCCTGTTGTTGTAGGCCATGTCTCTAATTGTATTTTTGTGTGTGTGTGTGTGTGTGTGTGTGTGTATGCTTGTTTTTACTTAGGCCGGTAGTTATACTGGGACTTGAAGGAGCAATTCTTATGACCGTATTCTTCATGGCCTACCTGTGTGTTCGACATGAAAAGTCTGTGGATCCTCTCTTTTATGGTAAGGCCACTGTGTGTTGACTACAATGGGTAAACAGTAAAGGTTTAGCTCCATAGTAGTTTGCAATAAAGCTGGAGAACGAAAGCTTTTAGTACATAATAGAAGAGTCCCTCCAGTATGAAGTTACATAGGCTGCCATGGATGCATGCAGTAGTGCATGAAACTATGAAACATAATACATTGATCGTCTTTTGATAAAACTGTATGTGTGTGTGTGTGGCGGGGGGTTCATGCCCAGAAATGAACTTTAAGCTTATTTTTAATCCTGGGCTTAGCTGTAATGAAGTCTACTCACCTCTTGGTGGACCGTCCCTGAAACAACACACAGTAATCAATCAGCAGCCGGGCCTCAGGCTGTCTCAGGCTTTCTCCTCTGTTTGTCTGCTTGTCAGTCCTAATCCACGTCCCTCTGCGCCCCTTACTGGGCTGCTAGGCCTGCCATTGCTTTTTTTCAACATTAGGAAATGCCCTTTCCAGCTCTGCAGGGTGGACATTTCGGAAAAGCAGGCACTATTTCTCCATGATAAAAAAAGATCTAGCCTCAGCTACATAGCCATAGGCCATCATAAACTCCTGTTGGGAGAGAAATCAATAGCTGTGGAGGAAAGGGAGAGAGAGAGAGAGAGAGAGACAGAGACAGAGAGAGAGTATAGTGCATGGGCTGATAAAGAGAGAGTCGATGAAAAAAGCTCAGGCCTGGGGCCTAATTGTGACCATTTTCTCACCATGTCTTTATCTCTATTTCAGTATTTGCAGTATTTTCTTTCACCTCTGTTGCTGACCTCACAACTGCCTTGGAGCAGGATGGCCATATCAAAGGCTTTTTGGCTTTCTACATTAATAAGGTTGATACACACTTGCAAAGGCCTGTCATGATTAATTGCTGAAATTTGATTACTCGATTCAAAAATCCTCAATTAAATTGCACCACCTTGATCAATCAACAGTGATTACTTGGCAATATGTAAATGCCTTGTTCTTGTTACATGACAAAAGCAGTGAAACAATAACAAAGGGAAGGAAAAAGATTTTTTCCTATGATGTAAGTCCTTATAGGTTAATCTACCCAAAATAATTGGACATACCAAATTTTTTCTGCCTTATTTGATGTATTTTTTATAAAGCCTTCCTATCTGATCTTCTTCTAAAATACATTTATTGTTGGTTTTTAAAAAAACTTCACTTCTTGCTTGTAATATCAGCCCCCACATCAGATAAAAGCCACCATGACATCATTTCCCCTCCTTTTTTCTTCTACAGGGTGAACCCTACTTGAACACGGCTTATTGCATCATGATGAACTACTGGAGTGGAGTGGTGCACTTTGTCCTTCTCCTCACAGTTGTCCATTGCATGCGGAAAAGGTGAATATGCTGTATGCACAGAGACCTAACATGAGGCCATGTTTTCACTTTTTCACTGAAACTAAAAGACATTTGGGTTTTCGCTGCATCTACGAGGCTAATTAAGCTAACAAGTAAAGATTTATAGCTATCAGTTAGCATGGTGTAAAGTGTATCGTCACACTTTTGGGCAGTGGTGGCCTAGTGGTAAGGACATTGGCCTTGGGACCTGAAGGTCGCAGGTTCAAGTTCCGGCCCAGGAACTACTGAGGTACTCATGAGTAAGGTACCATCTGCTTAACTGCTTCCTGGGCGCTGTTGTCAGCTGCCCGCTGCTTCATGTGTGATGGATGGATTAAATGCAGAGGTCAGATTTCGTTGCGGTGCTTGAGTGTGTTCACAATGACAAATAGTCACTTTCACTTCACACTTGCCTCAAAGCATTTAATTGTTAATTAAATCTCCAATATACTTGCTTATAAGGTTTCTGGTACTGTATGACATCACCAGCACATACCATGTATTCTGTAGCATAAGACTATATTCCACAGCCTTGTTGGTTTGACAGAGTTTATGATTTTGTATACTTAATGTGTTATTAGAATACCCAGAATGCATTACAAAAAAATTCTGGCAGCTTGTGTACTTAAGGGGTAATACATATAGAAGTGATATTTAGAGCTGTACTATTAGCTATACAACTTATTTCTATATGAGCCAGCTACAACAAATAAACATTGGAAACAGCCTACCTTCAATGACCTGCAGGTCCTGCCTTCAAGCTACACAATCAGTAGGTCTTTAATCTGGAAAATGTTATGCTGGAGAATAATATGGCACTGCTGGAGGTGAAAAAGCATGTTTACAACTCATGTAGTGAAGGTAAATTATTTAGTTTAGCTGGAGTGCTACTTTTAGCATTCCATATACATATTTGCTGTAAAGCTGTCACTAGCACATACCATCATTTTGAGGAAGGCCACATTGTCCTTCAGGTAGGGCATGTACTGGTAAATGTAGGAGAAACAGATGTGCGCAGATGTTTATCTATAAAACTGTTAACAACAGTGTTAGCAGCCAACGGAAGTCAGAATTTTGCCCGTACTTTCTCCACTTTCATTGATAACAGTATGTCATACAGTGGCAGAAACCACAGAAGCAAGTCTATTTGAAACATAATCTTTCAATATTTGTTAGCTACATTAGCCTCAAAGCTCCAGTGCAAAACTAAAGATGCAAACTTCAGACGCCATTCATGTTTTGGTTGACTACATTTTGGGTGAGACGAAAACTGTTTTTTTGGTTTTGCCCCAATATTTACTGCATTAAATGCTCTCTTGCTCATTTTTTCTCTTTTTTTTCTAGGAAACCATATCGGAGCATAGCTCTACTTTGGGCTAGCTCCATGATAGCCACTCAAATCATCTTCATCCCAGGCATTGTTGTAGGTGAGAAAACTGCACTATCCAAGACTGATGAATATTTTACAGTGCTGTTGCTGGTTTAACTTATATCAGTATAGTAATTATCCAATGTAATTCTCTTTAACTTTTTTGCAGGAAAACATGCTAAGTCCATCTATCCAGCCTTCTGGCGCAATATTCTTTTCTTGATTATGTCCATATGGGCAGCTGTGAAGCTTTTCATTAGGCCAAGGGAGCTGCCAGTCATTCCAGCTGACAAGGTGACTTTCCTAATATTGGCTTCAGTTAAGCATAGATTGGAGTGAATGCTATTCAAATCCAGTTCTCAAACTTATAGATTTGATCCTATCAAATATTCAAACCAAGGACAGAAGTTGTTCAGGAAAGCATGTATTTCTCATACATTTATGTAAAATATGCAAATCATGCATATAAGATTGCATTTGAAATGTCATCTGCTTCTGCAGGTTGAGGAGGAGCAGAAGAAAGGGCTACTGTATCGTCCCAAAGAACTTCTCCTCACACTTCATCTTCTAGGGGCTATGGCCTTTACTGTGTTCAGAGGCTTTGTAAGTTTTTCTTATTTAATTAATTTCTTCATGCTTTGCTTGATTCAATCCTATTATCCCCTTATAATCTAAGGACCCATCAGAAAGTACTGATGTTAATTTTTTACTATCATAACTACTTTGTTACTAAATAATAAGCTTTTTGATTCATGGCTGAATAAAGACCTTTAAGGTCAGTTTAAGGTGGTGACTGCAAGTGTGCAAGATCAGAAGTCAGTGTTTATTTAGAACACTGTTTTGGAACTCTCTTACAGGTTGTTCTTGAGTGTGCTTTGGATATCTGTTTCACCTACATTTACCAGTATGAGCCCTACCTCAAGGACAATGTGGCCTTCCCCAAAGTGATGGTATGTGGTGGCGACAACATTAGAAAGAATATGTGTATACTATAGAATACTGTATAACACAACAAATAACATTTAATGCTAGTCTTAGGCCAGAACATCTATTTTATGAAGTAGTCTAAACGTTATGTGTAGTACAGTAAGGACAAGACTGTTTAGGTCTGATTTGGACAATTCTAGACTAAAATTAAGTTATGCTTTTCCACAGATGTTGGTTGTCCTCTTTTATGCCTTACCTATGCTGATGGCATGTATCTATGGGCTGAATACTCCAGGATGCACATGGATGCTGGACTGGACATTGATCCTTGCAGGGGCCATAGCTCAGGTAAATGAGCCAGACCACCCACCATGGTTCTCATATATTACAATGTATAAAATTAGTTCTTTACAAAATCTTTACAAGCCATTTTACATAGAGAACAAATATTATACCACACACACACAATATTTATATTTTATATTATAAATATACATTTATATTAAATGTTTTTAATACATTTCATTTTTAAGTTTAAAAATGTATATTTATAGATATAGTATTTTTATTTTTATTTGTTTTTTAGACGCAGTGGGCCCACATTGGGGCCTCAGTACACTCCAGGACGCCCTTTACCTATCGCATCCCTAAAGATGAGTGGAGGCTGGTCATGACGCTCAACGTGCTGTTTATGGCTGTTCCTGTGCTGCTGGCCCTGCAGGTTTACAGGCAGCCCGCCTTCTTCATGAAGACAGTTCCTCCCGGACAAGCTGACAATGACAAGAAGCGAAAATAGACATGGTACAAGGGCAAAAAAATGTCCAAGCCATAAAAAGACTGGTGAACTTATGAACCTCAACACCCAACAAGATGTCGGTCAGACAAGAGAATTGTTCCTAAGATGGATGCCCTATGGTAAAACAAGAAAGTACTGTATAATACAATGGCAACTAAGACAATTGATTGTGTCTGGGTTCTGGAGGTGGTAGACCCTGCTTTTAATTGTAAGTGCTAATACTGCAGCCTTATTGGATTATTTCTGGCACACAAAGTTGGTGAAGCTCGTCTATTTGTCTCATGTGACTCTTGTCTCTGGCTGGTGTTCAGTCTATTGGACTCGGATCCGCTTTGTTTTTTTGGATCCCAACCTATCTCTCCTTTGACTATGAGTCATTTGATGAAATCCAGACTCCGAAAGACTCTGGACTCTGACCCACACGTTTCTGCCCACACATCAACTGAAGAATTACTTCATACTGTTAGTCTTTGACTAGCAGGGCATTGGGTGTGTGTATTGCAAAGATGTCTTAATTGACAAATAGCTACTCTTTTTCTTCCTAACCATTGTTATATGAGAGAGATAGGGTTACTTTAGCAAAAATGTGTTATCAGGAGAAAGATTTTTGTTTGAAAATATGTTTGTTAAAACTTTTTTTTTATCATTTTTGCTTGTTTTGGTTGCTTGGTACATGAATGAAGATAACCTTGAACATTTATGTGATTAAAAAATAGACTTGAAAAAAAGTGAACTCTTCTTTATAAAGAAAGACACCAAAGCGTTGATGCAGCATGTCTTATTTGTGACTCATCTGTGGGTGTGAAATTTCCTGATATAACCCCCTATTGATAAACCCTCTAGTCTTGTGAAATTCACATAGAATTATTCACATTTGTCTACAGAGGCCCAGGTTCAAAAGACTCGAAAGTCACAAAATAGACAGATGTGTGACTTTAACTAATGACTTTAAAGAAGAGCTCATGGCTCATTACAAGCCCCTTCGCTCGCCTTGCCGCTTGGCTGTATGCCCTGTTGATGATATCATGCAGTCTATGGACTGAATGAAACTACAGCTGGCCTAGTGAACTCTGACCCGTTCACTTGCTCTTTTACAAAGATAACTAAGGAATCTCTGTGGGGTTTTGCAACAGTGCTGTTAATCAGAAACAGGTCAGTCACTGTGGCTTTTGGCAGACATGGAGATTGATGAAGTCATGTAGAAAAAAAGCTATTAAGGGGTCATGCTGTGTTATCATCAAGCAACTGGTTTAAAATTGTCATTAAGCTTGTGCCAAATTCTAGGAAAGCAAATGGTCACATTTTCTTTGTTGTGCATTTGATAATGATTGCTTTAGCTGTCTATTGGTCTTCGCTCCATTTGGGTTGTATGAGATCCGGTCCTGTCCAAACAAGTCCCAATGATGACTTGCTGTTTCGAGGACATTTTTTAAATAAAGCTCTGAGGAGCACAGTACATTCCCCCTCAGAGAGATGACTCTCAGATCCACCCATTTACATTTACAGCATTTAGCAGACCCTCTTTTCCAGAGTGACGAACAACAGTGGTTTGTAGTCCATGTCTGTTCTTCTATATGTAGAGCTAAAGACGTCAACAGCCATCATTCTCCTAAGATACTACTGTATAGACAGTAGACAGTAACAATAAATGCGCAACAAGTATGAGGCTAGTTAGTTTCCAAAAAACTACTCCTTGAAGAGGTGCGTTTTTAGAAGTCGCTTGAAGACAGTGAGGGACTCAGCAGTTCTGATGACAAGAGGAAGTTCATTCCACCACTGGGGAGCCAGTGCTAAAAAAGGAGTCTTAAAGTAGATCTTCCCCTTCTTTTGAGCATTGGAGGCTCAAGGCGAGCAGTGGTTGATGCTCGGAGATGACGAGAAGTGACACGTTGCATTTATACATTTATGATCAGCGGTTTCAAAATCAGTGGTATACGCCTGGTGAATAATAAACCAAGCACTCTTTGCTAAATGTATTGTATTTCTAACACAAGAGCACAGGGAAAATCCTAGATATCTGTGTGAAAAACAGTAGCACTCCTTCTTAATGTTCATGGGTGACTATTCTAAGAGGGAGGGGGGCTCTTATGCATCTCATTAATATTTTCTATGCGAAAAATTACATTGTGTTCACCCCTACAACCACCTATAGAGCACAAGTATGTAGAATTGAATCAACGAACAGCAGTGATGCTAGTTTCAAAACATGCTTGGGAATGTTCAAAAACCATGGTAACACTTCCAAATCAAAAGGAAGAAGTCACATGACTGTTCCCAACCAGTGCTGCATCACCAACTCTTCGTATACATTGCACTTACTCGTTACATGTAGAAAAGAAATGAAACCGTGCCCACGACTTAAGATCATTCACTTTCTACCACGAAATTCTTAACCAGATTTATTAGGATAAATGATAATTAAGGAAATCTAATTTAAAATAATTGGCAAGATGAGCCCCTTGATCACTAGACCAAAGGAAATATCCTCACCTTTTCTAGTTAACCTTTACCTCTTGCAGCCTTTGTGCCTTGTGAGAGAATATTCTTCAAGGCAGGGGAAATCCTAAGTAAGAGGAGAAACTAACTTACTTTTAAAACTACTGAAAAGATTGTTGGAGGTGACGTGTTTCCACATACTGTGGAGCTCAACACCTTACAAAAGCTTGCCTCCTGTGGAGCTCCACACCTTAGACTGGCTGCAGATACTTTTGGCACTACAAAGATTCTTGATCATCAGCCACAAATTCTGGGTCATCATCTATTAGTGGGGCCCCCTGCTGGCTTGGCTGATTGACTGCATACCATTTATATTAAAAATGCCGCAGTATGAACAGCATGAGCAGTAAATGTGGACATGAAAAATATAGGAAAGAATATAATTTTGAGCCCACAATATTATACAGTATTCTTTTTAGAACCTGTTCTCTGAGGGCTCCCTGTCAGGGCTGGGCCTTTAAAATGATCCTAACTGCTCTCTCCTACTTTCTGCAGCTGTCTTATTACATACCTCTATGCGGTGCTTGTAGTTAAATTATACAGAGTAATAACCTGTAAGAGTGTTTCTGAATCTTTTTGTATCTGAGAACAATAAGGGTTTTGAATTAGCTCCCAGCCCCACTTTTTAGTTCCCCTGCTGCTCTTTCTGTAAGAGTCCCTGTATTCAGCGATAGCAGGCCTGCTGCTGAGGGCAGCAAATGCTTTTTCTTTGAAATTATAATTAAGAGATTAAAATAAAGGACGTATGATAGACTGAAGAGAAAAAAAAAAGCTCTTAGGTCTGAGAACATTTTAGAATAGTATGACATTGAGAACTGTAAAAAAAAACTGCACCATAATTTTCAGGTTGATTAAAAATGAAAAATACAAAAAAATTGTGAGAAATCAATATAAATCAATGATTTAGTGTAATGAAAAAAACATGTGTTTGATGGTAAGATATGCTACATAGTTTTACAATTTAGACAACTAGAATTGTAGGCTGAACTTGTCTTTCTAGTGCATCAGATCTTGAACTTGTGAAATGAAGTGTGTAAACCTGAATTGAAGACACTTTATCTTCTTTTTGTTAAATATTGGAAAGAATTCCTTGGGATAATTCCTCAGTTCAGGCCATAGGTCAGGCCAACCTCAGTCCAAAATGAAGATTTCTAACAGCAAACTAAAACCTGGTTAGGCTGCTGTTCCTATTCATGGTCGGTGATGTTTGAGGACTAGTCCCACCCATTGTAAATCAAAACATGATTAATTGATTCCACTGTCACATCTTATTTATTGTTAGTTTACCCTTCAGTATTCTGGTCAATCATTTGGTCGAGTGTATTTTAAGTTGCAATATCTTATTAAAACATGCACTTAACTTAACACAGCCTGACTGTCCCATCTCTATCACTTGGTTTAGGTCAGTTGTGGTGAAAAAATCCACTGGATTTCACAGTCTCTTTAATTAGTAGACCAATTCATTGAGCTTCCTCACAGGAAGTTAAGTCCAAAGCATGCTACTTGCAGATGGTTCTGTTGCACTAACATGCATGAGGACATTTGTGAATTTCTATGTGAAGTTGTTCTACTTGTTTGTATTCAGAGTTTTAAGATGAAGACATCTCGACTGGGGCCTGTATTTCAAAAACTATAGGGTTGTTGAATAAAAAATTAAACATTATTTTTATTCTTGCCCCGAATGAATGTAAAATGCAAAGACAAATTATTTCATTGTTTTTTTCTTGGTGTGGCCATTAAAGGTTTCATCACTAGATAGAATGGTGAATCTAATGTTTAAGCCCTTCAGTCCAGCTCCTCAAGACCTTTCCAAGGAGAGAGCTTAATTGACTAAATCTATCTATGATCCAGCGCAATTTTTAAAAAATATTTTCATGGTCCTTGGCTATTCAGAAAATATTCAGGGCTGTAATGCAGGCCTAACAACACCCAGCCATAATTTAACAATGAAATGTTGGCAATTCCTTTAGAGTTTCTAAGAAAGAAGAGTAAACAAATGAACAAAAATATGCTCATGTCTTCTATGAAGGCCTCAAAGACCTTGTGGGTTTCCAGAAAAAAAAGAAAAACTAGAGACATGATTTTTGTTTTGCCCTTCTAACAACCAGTTGTATGCAGAATACCTTTTCACAGTTAGCAGTAATATTTAACCAGTGTTTATACACCAGTGCAAAGATAATTTTAGGCTGTCACTCACTTATAATGAATAATGGCAGGAAATAATTAATTGGGGTATAAGAGAACGCAGATGGTGAGTGAAAGGAAGATTGAATGTTAGAAGAAAGATGGACTGTGGACATGTGTAGAAGGTGGAGCATGTACACAGAGAGACAGAGAAGCCATTATTAATAGCATTTCTGTGTTTATGTGTGTGTGTGTGTGTGACCTAAGCTGTAATGAAATGGGCTCAGATGTGTCTCGATGAGCTGTGGCTGTGACTGAAACACTCTCCCCCACAACTGCCACAGAACAGCCACTGCTCCCGATGTGAAAATTGCATTTTTTTTTGAGAATGGCTGATGGGGGATGTGTGTGCAGGGAGGGGGCTGGAGAGCTCTCCCGGAGCAGCAAATGAAATAAAGCCGACAATGGGGGCCGACGACTTGAGTAAATTCAACACCATCAAATCACAAAGGCTTTCAATTCAGCCCCATTTATCTGTGTCTGCCAGGACTAGAGATGACTAGGTCCCTTTCAGCCAAAAAGGAAAGGATGTTAAAATTGAACTCTGATGTAGCCGCACCACTGCAGGACAGAAGGTCACATCATCCACGCCGCTGTGCAGGAGATTAGGCCTGATCACAGACTGCAGGCCTCATTCAGCTGTGCTGGGAGATTTTGTCACTTCATAGGCTCAAAAAAGATCTCATTGTAGGCCTGCTATCCCCAGACATGCTTTAGGTCAAACCTCATCGAACCCAGGATCCAGATAATGAGGCTTCTCTGCAGTATCTGAATAGAAGAACAAGGTATGTTAGATTAGGGCTGAAGTTAAACTCCATAGGAGGCTCCAGTAGCTAGAGACACCTGCCTTACAGTAACAAAGTCACTGGATTCAGGATGAACTCACCATACTTGTGTGGGATTGGAAGGATTCATGTTTCTGCATGAGATTTATTAAAACTAGCTGTATTTCATCATTTTTTACAACCATTTAGAGTGCTGCCCTTTAGTCATTCGTTGTATTTGACTTTCTTGACAACTGGAAGTGGTTTTGGAGCAGTGGGCAGCTATAAGAAGTGCTTGGGTTGCAATGAGATAGTACCTTGCTCGAGGGTATGCTAGCCGAGACTGGAACCTGCAACCTACTGTTTACAGGGGGAAGATCCTAACCACTAGGCCACCACTGCCCACTAATAAATGTGATGTGATGTGACTAACAGTGACTATTTTCTATCACATTACAGTGGCATATAACAGTCAGTTCTTGAAGTTAATGCACTGGAGGCAGGAAAAATGGGCAAGCTTAAGGACGTGAGAGCCAAACTGTGTTGGGTAGACATCAGTCAGAGCCATTTTTGCAGCATAAAGTGAACTAAACACTATTAGCTGGTTTCATTGTTATGGCTAATCAGAGTAAGACATGTCAATCTTGTGCCACCAAAACAGCTTTGACTGAGCTCAGAACCATGTGCAAAAGGTTCTAATCAATGGCACCTAATCTGGAAGATCGGATTTTTATTTTACAGACCTAAAGGTGTGTTTAAATGTAAGTGTGTACTTACTTTTTCCAGCTTTTTGTTTATTTCAATGATGAAAGTGACTGAGTCATTTGTTAAAGTATAGTCACCTTGTATCAAAGAGGGTGAAATGTTTGATTGATCAAATTCCTTAAAAAAATTCACAATATCCATGGGGGTGTACTTATTTTTTCACATCACTGTACAGGATTAATATAGCAATACCTTTTTCTCTAAAGGCAAGCAGCCCATGTTTTATATCCATGCTTAGTGAATAATTTGCCCAGCCTCTGGCACTGCTTTCACATGAGGAGCCAAAGCTACGACAGCACCAGCATTCTGTATTAGCACATGGGTCTGACTCCTGAGCAACTCGAGTGTGTTCGCCCGAGCAGGCAGCAGCCTAGAGGGCAACAGCTTGGCTCTGCTGTGGAGCCACAAGAGGTGACACGGGCCAATTCCAGCTCATTAGCCAATGAGAGGAGAAGTAGGCTGAGCGTTTAGGAGCCCGGGGAGGATGACTCCAACTGGGAGAAAATCTGCTTGCAGTAAACATTGTAAATGACAGCTGAGCTCAGTCAATGTCAAGCCTCGGCAGCTAAATTATTAGTTGGGCGTTTATGGTGAAAGCCGCTACATGGGGCCAGGTAGGGGAAGTGGAGCACTATGGCTCAGTAAACGTGTGTCATTCACTGGGGATATGCTAACATATGCTACCAGCTGTTATGCATGGAGCTGGAAGAAGGTGCCAAAAGATCTTAAAGGACACAAATATTTTAATGCTGTAAACACTGCTGATGTTTTACAGTGTACTATACACTACCCAGACCATACCATATATACAGTGGGTATGGAAAGTTTTCAGACCCCCTTCAATTTTTCACTTTTTGTCATATTGCAGCCATTTGCTAAAATCATTTAAATTATTTTTCCCCCTCATTAATGTACACACAG
>JBBPDA010000041.1:33033457-33045857 GCA_037974385.1 Arnoldichthys spilopterus | reverse complement strand
CACCTGAGTTAAATATGAGTGTCACAGCAAAGGGTCTGAATACTTAGGACCATGTGATATTTCAGTTTTTCTTTTTTGATAAATCTGCAACAATTTCAAAAATTCTTTTTTTTGTCTGTCAATATGGGGCGCTGTGTGTACATTAATGAGGGGAAAAAAATTTATTTAAATGATTTTAGCACATGGCTGCAATATGACAAAAAGTGAAACATTGAAGGGGGTCTGAATACTTTCCGAACCCACTGTATGTGGAAACTAAGCTTCCTTCTGTGCATCCTGGTGCCATCTCTTCCACACCCAGCTGTGGTGTGATGTAAAAGAGAATGGGACCTTCTTCCATCACTTCAAGGTCCAGTTCCAGTGCTTTTGCGCCCATTTGTATTTTTTTTTTTACAGTGGATAGGGGCCAGTATGGGCACTCTGACCAGTCTGTTGATATGCTAATTTGTGTGATGTGCTACATACCCTCCGTAACCAGCAATAAACATTTCATTGATTTATGCCACAACAGCACTTTGATCACCCTACTATGATGCTGGTTCATGTTTTTTCCCTCTTCGGGCGATGGTTGGTAGGTACTCACTACCACTACAAGCCTTGCAATTCTCTGAGATCTTCCAACCCATGACAATTCTGGCCATAACCATTTTGTCCCTGGACAAACTTGCTTAGGTCACTACCACATTCATTTCTACTGCATCCAATATGTCAACAATGAGAACCAACTGTTCACTTACCATGATGTATTTTCCAGACCTTGACACGCACAGTTGTAACAAGATTTTCAAAGTTATTTGCTATATATATAAAGCCCTAAATGGACTCGGAACAAAGCCCTGGAACACACTACCTATAGGTATCAGGGCAGCTCAGTTACTAAATATTTTTTGAAAAAGAAAACATATCTCTTCACTTTAGCCTTTAACAAGCTGATTTTACTGATACATTTATTCTTCTTATTATTATTTTACTAATTTTCCAGTGTTTTAAACATTTATTTATGATTTATTTAATGCCTAATGTCTTATTATTATATGCCTTATGCTTTTTCTTTGAATATATTTCTTCTTGATCAGTTATGCTTTATTGTATGCCTTAATTCAACGCTTATTTTTTAAACTGTTTTATTATTATTATTATTATTATTATTATTATTATTATATTATCATGTAAGAGTTCTCATAATGTCTTGGCTAAGCTGTAAAGGATTTATTCACATAATTCTATTAAACGTGTAATGTGTGTGTATGCATATATGTGTGGATGACCATGTGGCAGCCCAGGTATCGCAGCTGAGCACTGACATCCCATAATAAATCCAGGGAGGCATCCTTCCAAAGGGACGAAGCCAAATTTAGGTATAATGAACAACAAAGCACTACAGCATCTCCAGCATGCTAAACCAGCCATGGAAAAGAGGACGTCCTGACGTGTCCTTCGCTCCTCTGTCCGCTTGTTCAGCTGTGCTCAATAAACTCATCTATAAACTTTGCAACCTGCTCAACGTAAGTGACTGTTAACTAAAAAATGTGTGAAGTGTTTTTTCTTGTATTTGCGATACAGTAAGAGAACAACACTAAATTGACGGAATATTTTAGAAAAATGTCTTCGGTTAAGCTAGAGTTCATTAAACCTGAAGTTAAGTTACACAATGCACTTTATGTTGTTGATGTTAGTTGTGTAGTGTTTGTGGTCCTGTGTTTCATGTAGCACTGTGATCCTGGAGGAACGTTGTTTCGTTTCACTGTGTACTGTGTGAACCCAAACTCCACAAATGCACTTTTTGGCAGCAAATGTTGGCAGGTATCACAAATCTTACAGAACACTGGAAAACATCTGAATCGACCTAAAGAGCTTCTAATCAACATGATACCCTGCCACAAAAATGGTGCAACTGTCAAAATGTGGGATAAAATTAGGAACAGCTGGTCTAAATGGGCTAATATGGCTAAGACCTCCCTGTCTTTCAAAGAGCAAAAGGCATCAAAATAAGTAGCAATAATTTGAGGCAGACACATGATTGTAATTTGACTGTCTGTGACATGCGCAATGAAGTTGGGGGTAATATTTTTATCCCATATTGTCCTACTCCAGCTTTCTGCACTCTGCAGTAAGTACTCTAGGTCAAGTTAGAGTGACTGAACAACCACCCAGCCAATCACTGCCAGTCTATCATTAGCATGAAGCTCATAACAAATCTGGGGCATGAAACAATACAGCATTAGGGTATACAAAATTTACTGTTGCACTTTTGTCTTACTTAGTGGTTCCAGCTAACATTATCCATGTAAGACATAGCCTGGGTATAGCAAGGTCAGACATCCCCAATTTGAGCCAGTTAACATGTAAGTAGTTATGTGTTTTGGGGTGTTTTCTCATTGCATTTTCCTATCATAGAATTATCCCTTTCAAGCTCAAATTGTTCTTTTTGTTATACAAGATAATTAGAATGAACTAAAGCACAAAAGGCAGTAACAATGACATAAAAACATTATGCTTAGCTTGCCAGCTGAATAGGTAATTCTGTTTTCAATATAAATAATTCATTTTGAGCTTAGTAATTATTAAGTAAGCGAGATTGGACAAGTTAGGTTACAGGAAAATAATGCATGTTAAAGGTAATGTGGTCTTGTTGTTTTATAGCATATTAAAACATATTTTACAAGCTAAAAAGTTATGGTGTAACACTACATTGTACATTAAAATCTGATCATGTATACACTACTGACATAAAGGAAATTCAGAAATTCAGAGTTTTTCAAAGGAAAAAATGCAGCAACATAACAGTAAATCCATGATGACCAATAAAAAAGCCAGAAAAATTACAAGAAGTTAAAACAACGGCTCCAACCAAGATCAGAGACGCTGGGGGCGTGGTCTTTGGCTGTGCCTGAATAGTTAAATTAAACTTATTTTCCTGTCCACTTCCTTAATTTTGACTGATATGGTAGTCAATTGGATCCACATACTAGTCAGCGCTATCAGTATAATTATTACGGCCATGGGCTATGGAACAGGACAAACAGATAGGAAAAGAAGCTTCATTCAACTATGTGGATGCTGTCAGAGTTGCGGAGGTCTTGGATGTAGCAGTGACCTCTGTAACACATTCAGACACCTCTGTTTCTCAGTGTAGTGGGAGAGTAACTATATGTTTATTTGTAAAAATGTGAAAGTGACTTATTTTGTCATTGTGAACAAACTCAATCACACACAAGTGCACCATAACAAAATGTGACCTCTGCATTTTACCCATCACATACACACCTGGAACAATGGGCCTATGAGCAGCGCACGGGTAGCAGTGTACACTTTGCTCAAGGGTCAGGACTTGAACCTGCGACATTCTGTTCACAAGGGCAAGGTGCTAACTACTAGACCACCACTGCTCAATGTCCTTTCGGCAAGAATATAACCATGGAACAAATTCTGTTGATAAACAAAGAACATAACAGTGCACATTGTGATGTTACAAGCCACATACAAGTCAACACTAAAAGAAGAGTTTCTGAAATCTTCAGGACTTTTCCAGGCATTTTCGGTGACCTAAGAGGCTGTTTACTTGTGGACAAAAGGCCAAAAATCCATATTTTAAGAACTGGACAAGGGGCAAATAAAAGCATTTTGACAAAAAACTAAATGAATTTGTTGCAATTACTCTAAGCTTGTCCAACCTTGGAACAGCAGCTACTAAAGAACACATTTACACATTACACAAAGAACAACAGTATTTTTGATACTGTTCACTTTTATACTTGCACCCTCCCAACAGATTCAATCTCACAACAAAACAAACACAGTGTCATAAAAAGGCCTTGTAAACAGTGGTAGTACTGATCCAATCAGTTTTATTGTTTTATTGGTCTGTTTCCAGCTTAATAAAGAACATAACACAGCAACGAGAAGTCATAAGAACACCAAAAAAGAAGACACATTAATATCTCAGAGACCAAATCCATCACAACCCGTACCCACCCATGATGTAACCTCTCTCTAAATGACACTGCAGAAGCCCCAGCTTACTGATGGAAGGTCCTCCAGAAGTGTGAGGTCTGCTAAAGAGACACTCTGCAATAGATCTCTTACTAAAAAACAACCTTTCTTTCTATAACATAATTTTCCTAAGGAATGCTACTGACAGCAACATTGCTGAAGCCTTATTGAGTTCACCTTCTTATGTAACAGCCCAGGTCACTGAGACTTTTAAGGTTGTGGCCTTTGGAGCTGGGGCAAGGCTGCTTAACGAAATTGGGCTGGACATTTTTCTTGTCAAGGAGGTAAAAAGAAAGCACACTAAGAGAACAGAGAATTTTAAACTCTCCATATGCAAACCAAAGGTCAATCAGTGGATTTAGATGTTTACTTTAGGCAGGTGTGTTGGTCTCATTTTCTCTAACACCAATCATACATGTTATAAATAAACACACAGAACACATGTAAAAGTGAAAGAAAGGGAATATTAGAGAATAAGTCAAATGTTTTACAGCATATGCATGGGTAGCTGCTTTGAATCCACACTGAGAAATGTTGAGAAATTAAATCAGGCAACTATAGAACAGAGGTGGGTAGTAACTTCCAAAAAAATGTCTTCACTTCACCTGATGTGCATTGTTTCTGTGGGTTAGTTAATCTTACGTGACAATTTTTTTTAAAATCTTAAATGGCCCATTTGTCATTACTGTGCCTTTACGACATATGGCATGACCTTTGTTCAGATGCCCTCTTTCATTGTGTCTCATTCAAACTTTCAAAAAGCATGCCAAGCTGAAACACACCTCATGACTTGAGTGGGAATGGGCAGGGCTAAACAGCTGAAGGCTTGATAGGCAGATATGTGTGATTGTGTTGGTTTTGTGACATGAAAAAAATAATGAATACAAAACAGACTTTTTTGCAGTTTAGCTTACATATATGGACAATATGGATGGTATGTTTTGACCAGCAAAGTTTACATAATCATTTCCATAATATGGAAGGTAATAATATTTAGGTGGAAACAAACAAACAAACAAACTTTAGTTCCTAGGCTGCTAAAATGCACTGTGTACAAAGATGGGGACCTATAATTTATTGAGGTTCATACTTCTTTGGCCTCCTACTCAGTTTGTTTCTGTTAGCAAATGTTTTACAGTTGCTTTATTTACAATATTAAAGTGTTGATACTAAAAAACTGAAACTGAAAACTAAAACTGAAACTACCCACCCCTGCTGTAGAAAGTACAATGGCTGTAGGTTTTAGCCAACATGGTAAGGTTTGAACAAGACAAATGTATGAAAAGTTAATTGACAATAACAGAAATTGAGTTCAACAGTGGAAACTGTATTACTGTCACAACATATTACTGTCTCGTGGTTAAAAATTACATTTTTACTAATATGGATTGCAAGTTACATTGCAAGGTTTTACTTTCAGTTTTACAACCAGAATTTGTTTTAATAAAAGCAACATTTTTTACGTGTGAGTTAAATTTGTACATGAATTTTCACTACGTTTCAATTTCTTAATGATCAGAACTGCACTGTAACCATTTAGCTCTTACATGTAAAATCAAAGCTTAAACATTAAAACCACCGACAGGTAAAGTGAATAACATTGTTAATGTCATTATCTCGTTACAAGGTGTCACCTGTCAAGGGGTGGGATATATTAGTGATCCAAGGAAGGCCAACTGGTGAACCAGCAACAGGGTCATGATGCACATGGGGGGCAAAGGCTAGCACACCTGGTCCGACCCCCAGAGGAGCTACTGTAACACACAGTGCACCACAGTCAGAGCTGTTTTGGTGGCATGAGTGGGGCCTACACAATATAAGCCAGTTGGTTTTAATGTTATGGCTGATTGGTGTATAGTGATCAAGTTTCAGTAAAATGATTTGAGGAAAAGCTGTGAATTCTAAACTGAAAACTAGGAGCTGAAATCTTGCACGCTAAAACCAAATTCCCACCAGTAGTGTTGTAGTACTCTGGTTTGCTTTTGGTTTCAAGACCACAGGCTAATTGTCTCAGTCTTGTTTAAGGGTGAGGGTGACTCAAAGGAGGAATTATTTGTTGTTTAGTAGAATGATGGCTGTGTAAAGAGAATGCTATTTTAAATTAGAAACAGCTACCATGGCACATGCAGTATGGCCGCATTGTAACAAAAGGCTAATGCAGTTTTTAGCAGTTTGTGTCCTTATATCCAAAGCTATGCACTCACAAGTGAAGTGAAAACCTTTTTGCAGTGCTGTACGGCTTTTGGCATAAAACAAGCCTGAGTTAGGCTAATGTGCTAATAATATATAATGCTAAGTGACACTCAGTGGTCAACAGGCAAACCAGAGTTTAACCTCAAGTGTAGATATATCTATTCATTCTTCTGTTGTATGTAATATGGTGGGGGCACACTAATATCACTGCATCAAAAAATCTGCTGTTGCCCAGCCTTAAATAAAATATGCTAGCATACTGGCAAGAGCTTTGCTCTCCTCATGCAGTATCTGATCAATAAACAATGATTTTGTACAGAATATCTTACAATTCCACCATCATTTACTTCCAAATATCTGAATTTAAATGTGAGATAAGCAATGGAAGTTTTTATTACCATGCAAATGCAAGTGGATCTGGAGACTAGAGGGGTCACAAGCACCTGGTTACATCACAAGGTCACAAGGATGAAATTAAAGCCTGAACTGGAAACATACCCATGGCTTTGTGACTTGACCCAGTCTAGAACTCCTTAATTTGAAACCCAAACCCTTCCTGAAACCTGAACCCAAACTGACTTCCACACACTAAAAGGACTGTTACAGATGCTGTTGTGCACTGTTTTACTTTCTTACTAAGCTCATGCCATCAAGTGGGGGAAAATGTTCATTATCAGTTTATTTTCATGGATTTGCTGATTGTAACTGGAAGAAAACAGCATTTATTCTCCAGCTGTTAGTCTCCCTGTGCTAAAGTTTCACCTGCTGCTGCTGCTTGCACAAATGCTTACCATGCTTGGTCGAATTTAAAAAATAAGAGGAAAGCTGCACTGTGACCTTTCTACCAGCCCAGCAGAATCCTATATGGTCACACTTCAAATTTGTAGAAACCAAACCTGAGCCCCATGTTGCATGTGAAAAATCAGTACTTTGTCAGACCCTGTTAGGCTTGGGTCATGTAGTAGACCTCTAGGCTGAGTCCATAAAGACACTGAAAAAACAGGATTTTGTCTTGTGTTTTTTGACACTGAAGAGGTATCTCAATTCCGACCGCAGTAAGAAAGACTATAAGGTAAATACTGCATTTTGTACATGTATACATATAGACATAATACATGTCTTCATGAGGCCTAAGAAAGGCTGGTAATCTTATTTATTAATTGTTTATTTAGTTATTATTATGACATCTACCAAATACAATGAATAAAAAATAAATTGAAAAAAACAAACATCTTTAAGTCATTTTAGTCTTGTACTATCTAATCTCATCCCAGTCTTGACTCAGCCTCACCTCTAATGATCTTAACTACAACACTATCCCATCCCTATAGCCATTTTCATGTTTTTACTAGTACTAATATCACTTTCACTTGTTCAAACAAATCGACTTCTTTAAAGACAGTATTTCACCTTCACTTCATGTCACCCCACTTCAGCAAGGCCTAGGATTGAGCACTCCCATGATCCCCTGCGCATCAAATGCATTAGCGGGGGTGTGAACAGCGCTACAGAAAACACCACTTTCAACAAGCCAGAGCAATTAGCACGTGTCATATGCACGTCAACAAAAGGCCGTGCAGTTCACCGCAATATCCTCAAGTCTGACAGAGTAAAGGCTGCGCCTTAATGATCACACTGTAGATAGAAGGCTCCTGCACAGCCAACACTGCGTGCCTAAGCTAAGTTGTTTTAGTCTAAATCTGTCCTCAGCGTCTGTGCTTGATATATTACATTCATTTATATCGAGGCAGGGCTGAGAAAGATTGAGTCAGAAATGTATCTTAATTGGCTGTTTCATGTATGTAACATTGTGGAGGAAATTTGCATGAGGCATGATGAAATGAAGCTCAGACACAACTCAGAAGGTGAAATGCAAAAATCGAGGGGTGAAGTGTGAAAGACTAGAGGAATTTTCTAGACTAAAAGGAAAGGTTTGGCTAAAAATCAAACTTTTAAGCTCACCGCATATTCAAAGAAAAACAGGGAAGCTGCTGAGTGAATTTCAGGCTAACAGGTCTGTTCTATTACTGAAAGTATTCAGCTTTACCCTGAAGGGCACATCTAGAGAACCTTTAGTAAATCAACATTATTTATATCATATGTAAATCACATTGACCCATAAACCTGGTCTTGACCTTGTGTGAACAATAAGGACTACACTGGAGCTTTAAGGGGACATTTACATTGTTTGTACCTTGGGAAATTTACAAGGACAGTACTATTTGATTTGACAGTGCACATATGCAGTATATAGTAATTAGGTTGGAAAACAGTTTATTTAAAGCAGTGGAGGCTCTGTTGGTGCTGTCAGTTTGCATTGCACACTCTCAGGGGTGAATATCATGGGGCTGTGGCTGTTTGAACGGCTCCAGTAGCCAATTTGAACACAAAATTTACCAGCTCTAAAGACAAGAAATACAGTCATATGCAAAAGTACAGGCACCCCTGGTCAAATTATACTTTGTCGATGTTTTACGTACAAATCATCTACAGACAACATAGTTCTGCACATATTAGTGGACAGTAGCTGAATGTACCATATTGGGGAAAAATGATGACATCAAATGTAGCCTGCTCAAAGTGATGTTTTATTTACCATGTTAAAGTCAGCACATAATTAGAAATCAGGCTCTGATATGAGCAGACAAACGCCTTATTTAGGTTTGTCCCCTGTAGAGGATGTGGGAGCTTATTTTCCCTTAGAAAAACAACAACAATGCAAATCGACCGGAGGGTGTTCTAACTTTTGTATACAACAGTACTTTGCGATTCAAGCCTCAAACAGTATGCTAATTAGATAGTCAGTAAGACTCAAGTTTTGCGCAGCAGTGTTTTAATTAGCACTAAACTGGAAATGACGAGTGCCAGAATCTCAGATCTCACTTCTTGACAATTTTGAAACACTTTGCTGATATTTAAGCCCACTGGGCTGTTTTGGCTCAGAGAGAGTGAAAAATCAAAACCTAAGTACCCTAAAATCATGGTTAAATCAGTTCAGTGTAATATATAAACATCACCCCATGTGGACAAGCTGCTGTTGTGGACATCCTGACAGTAAATTATGGATTTATAATAAATTTGAATGATTGTACCATAACAAGGATTATGGTTATCATTATATAAGCAGGCATCAAAGAGGCTGTTTCTTTCATTTCTGGGGGTTGGGCCACATTCGTTAAAGCATTATTGCACTACAAAGAGGATATACATAACTCTAACCAAATAGATACTCTGCAAGACCTATGAGAACATTCTGCCACTACAACGAAAAATCAATACAAATGTCCTACCAAGGGCAATCTGACTGGGGCGGCAGGAGCCACACAAACCACCTTCAAACACACAGGTAAATCAATCAGTCAATCAGGAGGACCTGCCCTGCAATCAAGCCGTAGCTGAAAACCTTAATTATGTTAACATCAACTCGGAATATATGAAACTAAGTCGTATATTAGTGGCAACGTCAGAAGAGTCATTTTCCCTCATGGGGAGATGGAAATCAGCACGGTTACTAAATCCAAGTGTAAAAGGAGAGAGCAAGACGACTCGAAACACAACTTTGCTCGAAAAAAAGAAAGAACCTCTAAAAAGAGAAGAGTGAGGAAAAAAAGACACGATTATATCTGTCCTTGGAGGCCCTTTCGTTCTCCTCTGCGCCAGAGCAAAGGACGTGACGTCACGCAGGGATCCGCGGAGGGTCGGGGGGTGGCGTTGGCGGCGGTGTTTGATGGATCTAGTCCCGCCCCCTGTGGCCGGCGCCGTGCCTCCGGTGTCGTCGGTGCTCGTGGCGGGATCTGTGATGCTGCCGACGATAACGGTGAGACCTCCGCGCTGGTGGCCCAATTAGAGAGAAACTTGTGAGAACCGTTGCAAGGACCAGCACAAACACGGCATTATTAGGCAGCATGTATCACTACAAACATCAGTATACAGAAGAGTCAGCATCATTCTCATATTAGAAACTATAGGTCCAGCCTGGTTTTCTCAATGAGGAAAAAGAACACACATTGTGCAAACATGCCAAATCAACCAAAAAGACGCTGCAAAAGTTTAGATTTAATGTACTTAAAAAAATTAACAAACCATGTTATTTGACTGGGGGTGTAAGTGACAATATTTTCAAACATTTTTAAATATATTAATTAATTACATGCTATTTGGATTTTTAGAAATGCCACATTTTAATCAGCAGTGTTTTAATTAATTCTAAATAAAGAGCACAAAATGAAGTGAAAATGATTATACTATTGTGAACACACTCAAGCACCACAATGAAATGTGACCTCTGCATTAAACCCATCACACGTGCACTGTGGAGCAGCGGGCAGCTATCAACAGCGCCCGGGGAGCAGTCTAGCAGGGCGGTACCTTGCCCAAGGGTACCTCAGTAATGCCCGGGCCAGGACTTGAACCTGCCACCCTCAGTTCACAACAACAAGGTCCTAACCACTAGGCCACCACTGCCCACAGACAGAGTCACTGTCATGAGAAAACTTTAGAAATGTTCTTTTCATGATAAATAAAACTATTCCAATATTCTTTTAGCAGATCTGATGAATTTAAAGATCTAAAAGGACCGAAATGTGCAAACTGCTTCATGCAATGCATTACTGTTGTGCACTGTATTGTGGAAGTTTGTCCAGTCTGGTAATGGTCCATTCCAGTTCTTGAACCTCACCACTCTAGAAAAATAATTGTTTTCCCACTCTAATACAAATGATGCCTTAGCCAGTTCCCTAATTCTTCATTAGACAATTCTGGCAATTGTAGAGACTGCAACTGTCCACAACTGTGCCAATATCAACACCTTGTCTGTGTTAATGTTAACAAAGAACCATTTTAAGTTCTATTCCACAGTACACATCACTCAACTCTGCCTACTCACACTTGGTGCAGACAATCTTGGGCCTCTCCCAGGTTCCGTTGGGCCGGCAGCGGGCTGTGGGGATGTGCCTTTGAAAGAATCCGTCAGCGCACTGGTAACGCACCACCGAGTGGATGTCGTAGTGAGACCGTCTCCGACCCACCAGATATGCATTTTCCACAGCAGGAGGAGTGCCACACATCACTAAGAAAGAAGGAATGGACACAAAAGAAAGATGTACTGTTGAGATACTAGAATTACTGGGAATGAAAGGAGTTTAGTGTTCTCTGTGATGGCCTATAGTTATCAGCAGTTTATGACTGGTAGGAAATAGCTGGATTTGTGTAGGTAGTGTCCGGCACTGAATGACAATTATCTATAAAAAAATATATACATAACAGGGACATGACAAATATTACACAACTGCATGATTGCATTTTTATACCGTTGGTTATTTACTTTATAACAAACTTCTTAAATCTTACAAAAGCCACAAAAGTGCTCACTGGTGCTAGAAGACCTCTGGAGGGCAGTGGTGAGTAATGTTTGTTTATTTGAGCTTTGAGCTGAGTTTGCTGTCATTTGGGAGCTAAGTACTGAAAGCCCATTTCATTTTTCATCAGCCAACTTGGCCACTATAGACTTTTCCTTGATTAGCACAATAGAGACAATTAAACTGTTAATTGCAATTATTTCCAAGTGAGTGAGTAACTATTTGTCATTGTAACTGCTCCCTGGGTGCTACTGATAGCTGCATGCTGCTCCATGTGTGGATGGGTTGAAAGTGAGTGCGTGACTATTTGTCATTGCGAACACACCACAGCACAGCACAAAGTGTACCACAACAAAATAGACTTTTGCATTTAACCCATTCATGTAGAAGCAGCGGGAAACTAACGTGGGCAGTGCATGGGAGCAGTGCTTGGGGACGGTGCCTTGCTCACAGGTATCTCAGTGGTACTTGTACCGGTCTGGGATTTAAAACGGTGACATTCAGGTCACAGGAGCAACTCCCTGACTGTTACACCACCACTGCACTTTCTATTGTGCTGATGTTTGTTTTCCCATTTCTTTCCGATTCCCTCAATCTGCAGCCATGTGTTCTATACGAGACCTCTAATCAGCTCTGAAAATACTACTTTATACTCTGTCATTTATATTACTGTAGTAATTTTAACAACTACCATAATTCTATTGCGTATATTTTATATATTGTGTTTATTATTATGGTATTATTTATTTACTTTGGGTCCAGTAGGTCCTTAAATACGTTTACACACACACACACACACACACACACACACACACACACACACACACACACACAAACACACACACACACACACACAC
>JBBPDA010000041.1:32998260-33013414 GCA_037974385.1 Arnoldichthys spilopterus | reverse complement strand
TTTATCTGACTGTTACATATTTAGCAAATCTGTCTTTACTCCTGTATTTAATCCTGTGACAAACCATTGTTATTAGAGTTAGGCCTGTATTGTAGGCCATAAAAATGTTAAAACACAGCCAAAAAGGATACAATATACCTATATACCAGTTTCTTTTAAAACTTCTATATATCACTCAAAATTATTTTTGGCTAATTTAGATTAACACAGGCGCCCAAAGCTTGTAAAAGACAGTCCATGTTTAATTTGAAACTTGTAACATACATGTTACATATGTTACCATACGCTGCATCTACAAAATGACATGAAAAAACCTGCTATAGAGATTTTCATCTGACAGCAACCCATTCGTTATGCTGCTGCTCATATTCACAGTCAGTGATGTATCTAGGACATTCAGAATGCCTAGAGTGAAGATTTCCCTCACAAAAAAGTTGATTCCTCTGTTACTCCCTAAGTTGTTATGGTTGCTCTGGCACATTCAGTCCAGGGCCAGAAGGTATAACCAATGGAAGAGTACTATAATACTAGCAGAGATAAAATACAAACATGATTTTACTGAATAAAAGAATTATATTGAGCTAAAGATTACAAAGTTATTTTTTAAGTTCTCAGAAATGTTTAGGGCTTTTCTGATGGGCATGAGGGATCCCCCCTGCATGTTCCTAACCAGGTTTAAACTAGTTGCCATACTGCAAATTCTCAAACTTTATCCGAGCTGAAAAAGTTAAGCCACTGTATTCTGGAGAAGTCTGGGCAAACACTGTGATGGCACATATTTTATATGTCTAACAAGCTGTGCATGATATATTTATCTGCAGTTTGTCAGAAGGAGAGGACGGTGTAGGAGTGGGTCATTCAAGACGCCATTGCAGAGAGCGCCAAGGTCATTTTCTATTCCCTCAGCCTCACTGCGCACTTTTGCACCTCATGAATACTTGATCCACTTATGCATTATGCAAACGGGTCCGACTCTGCGAAACTGCGCAGCTGCTACAAATCCATGGGCTCTCCAAGCTGATGTTCCTTTCCATGTTTCACTCCGTGTGTTTCCGGTCTCCTGCCTGGGTCGATAACTTTGTCATGGTGCCGATTGTTTAAATCAGATTAATGCAAATGTGCAAATTTGGCATTGAAATATGAAAATTACCCTGCAATGCTGTTACGAAACTCAGGTAGATTAAATTATTGTTTAGCTGAATGCTACTATAGCTTGTGCATAGCACAGAATGAATGATGATAAAAGAAAGACAATAAGGCAAATAAAACATATTCATGTATCATTCACAACTGACCAAATGAGAAGCAGGGCTTTAACAGATGCAGCCTAATAAGACATCAGTTCCCAACTGCCATTATCTTTAACTGCTCAGTCATTGCTACAGCAGTCACAAATTATCTCCTGCCATCCAGAAGCACTGAATAAAGCCTGACACAAGCAAAACTCCTGTAGGCTGGCTCACATTGACCTCAAGGGATGTGTTGCCATATTGTAGCTTGCTATTAGCATCTAGACGTTTCCTAGTTCTAAGCCATTTTTGTCTATGGGAAAAGTGAATGGCATTTAAGAAACTCTTCACTGTGTCACTTTGATATTAACCCACAAATTCCTACCAAAAGTTACCACCAAATAGAATTGTGATTTAAATTACAAGGTTGTTGAGTAGGAGAAATAGCAGTATTGCTACATGCAGTGCATATTGCATTTAAGCTTATTATTATGTTTTAGTTCAGATCTTTACATTTTAATATATTAATCTAGAATGTCTTGTCTGATCTGAAATGAAAAGCACGCATTGGGCAATTTTTCCCCTATAGAAATGAATGGGGGAATTAAGTGTGGGAAAGCTCTGCCCACTCATATCAGCATGATACAAATAGAAGACCAAGTCCTGTCAACAATTTGAGATACTGTAGCATGCAAAGTAACACCTTAGCAACCACCTGGCACACTGGAAGAACCACATAGCAACTACAAGAAATACCATTAAAACCAGGGAAAAGCTTATTAAAGCTGCAAAAAAAATTTTTTTCAAGTTTTTTTTTACTGTAATTACAGGTTTTCTGCCTGGATATTTCAGCACCACTTTTTTTTTGAATCACTAACACTATGGATACCTCTTGATGATTCCTAGATACGTATTTGACATTAGCCTCAACTAAAAACCTAAAATTAAACCTAAACTGTGTACTGATCCTAATCCTAACAGTGAACCCTTGTTGGTTAACTATTACTGAAAACAGATTTAAAACTTTTGAACAGCAGTGTATACTGTAATGTGTATATATTTATGCTTTTTTCATTAAAAAAAACAGTCCTTATTCTGGCCTTAGTGGTCAATTTCTGTTCATCACGCTCATACACTCATAGACTATTTGGTTCCTAGGTAGTTACCAAACAATATATAGTAACTACTCTGTGATGCATCTTTAGATTGATAACTGAAAAATAAGCCAGGCGTTTAGAGGGCTAAAGCAGCATGCTTCTTACATTATAATAACAAATCATATTCTCTGTTATTTTAAAACTGATCCTGGCTTGGTTAAAACAGACTGACTGGTTAACAACGGAAATCAGAAGGGCAAACTTAAGTGTAAAGTTCACATGAAAAAAAGAAAAGAGAATTATTAACAATACACTACCATGACCCCTTCACCTCACTACGTCCATCCATGTATGTCACCATGATGGGCTGCTTAACCTTTGACCTCAGTTATGCTCTACCTATTGACCCTTGTTCCTGCCACAGCTTAGGTTTGCTGGCCGCACTCACTTTCTGTATGAAATTGTTAACAATGACCCAGAGGCTGCAATGTCATTTGAAAGTAGGTGTGGCTATTTGGGCAATATTTGTTATTTGAATATCTCAATTTTTAATTGAACAGTATTCAAATATTCAAAAAGATAAAAAAATAAAAAAATAAATATATATATATAAGCATTAATTTTCACATTAATACTTTTTCTGAATTGTGAATTGTGATAGTTGGCAACCAACACCCACAAACCCATGAGCTTCCAAGCTCAAAAACAACTTTTCACACTTAGAAATTTTCCAGAGCAAAATGAAAAGCTCTATAACCTGCCATAACTCACAATTTACAGAGCTTTGAGATAATGGCAAAAGAAACAGTTATGAATATGTTTCCCTGCTGACAGACACCAAGGGCCAGGCTTGCACACATTTCTTTAACAAATGCTGTATCTCGTGCAGTGGAGCACAGTAAATTGCACTGCTCATCATCTCGATACAACGTGAAGGCAGAAAGTGTTCAGTATTCTGCCTAGAACTGCAGGCTGATTTATTCCGGATGGCACAGAGACTCAGACCCAGTAGTAAATAACTGCAGCAAAGAGGCCACTGAAAGCTCAGACAGATCCTTCAAATACAGCTGCCAGTATAGAAGTGCCAGGTGTAAAAGGCTTAGCATCTGACGAAGATATTCAGGTCTTTATACGTGTTGGGACTGAACAGTGTTGTATTATGTAGAGAGTAAAAGAGTAAAAAGTAGAGCTTCACATAGTATATAATGTAAATAAGCTGTAAAATGTACAGTACAGTGTGTGAATGCAGTGTGGTACACTGAAGAAGTAATGCGATGGATTGACTTGATTCAAACATGTATTTTATAAATGTATAAATGTATATAAATTTTTCCCCACAAATGAAATACATTATTTAAATGTAATGTCAAACTTTACTTTACTTACGACAAGTAATATTTAAATAATTTTTCATTTGTCATTTCTTTTACCACTTCATTGAAGGTCAGTATATGTGATACATAAACGCTTTCATGAAAACTGACATGAAGTGAAACTCTGTCACTGTGAACACACTCAAGCACCACAACGACCTCTAAAATTAACCCATCACATGTAGGTCACATGTGGAGCAGCTGGCAGCAATCACAGCACCCAGGGGAGCAGTGTAGTGGGACAGTACCTTGTTCAAGGGAACCTCAGTGGTGCCCAGGCCAGGGCTTGAACCTGTGACCTTCGGGTCCCAAAGGCAATATCCTAAGCACTAAGCCACCGCTGCCCGATGACATAAATCTAAATAAACCTACAGAAAGGCTTATTCTAACTAGTGTAAGTTGTCATAAAAGCTAATGATATTACTGATGTTAATGCCATTTCACATCAGAAACAGTTGATGCTTGCTGGAAAAGCCTTCACAAAGGTCTGTGTTGGTTGTAATGAAAGGATAAGTTAAATGACGGGAATGCTGGCCTTCAGTAAAGTTTAAAAATGAGCTAATTTAAAAAAAAGTCAAATCACTTCATTTAAAGTGAATAAATTAGTAAATAATAGTATACGCCCTTGGTCATATTCACAATCCACTGTAGCAGCTACGTTGTGCATGTGCACATGCTGTGTGTGTGCTCATGGCATGTATGTATAATGTAGGATGTTTACAGATGAATACAGAAACTCACCAATCTCACAGCTCTCTCCAGTGTAGCCCTGTGGGCAGAAGCAGCGGAAGCCTTCTCCATCCGGCAGACATGTCCCACCATGCAAACAACTGCATCTGTCTGCGGCTGTGGAGTGAAAACACACACACACACACACACACACACACACAAGCACACAGGTCATTAACTGTAGTGGTTCCCAGACAGCTCTGTCACAATCTGTCGCTCATTAGAAAGCTGGCAGGCACACACAGACGTGACCCGTGGTACGAAACTCACTCGAGCCTTTGCACGCTGTGATGGGACTCCAAACACACACTGGCCATTACCATATTTATAAGCACAGAGAGAGACGATGAAGTCTTAACACACACTACTCTTCAAAAGTCTGGAATCGCAGTAATGTAAATGGCATTTGGTTACAGGCACATGCCTAATAGTATTTTGATGCTACTGTGTCACAGCTTTACAGGTGGTACAGTCTGGTTTAGGGTTAGAACAAGGGTGGAGTGTAGGCTTAAAATTTTGGTAAATCTGGGCAAGCTACAGCAGTAAGTGTCCTTGGGCAATCTAAAGAGTACAATCCATATGAAGTGTTTGATCCAGTGTTCAGAATGTTGAACAATGCTGTAGGTGACGGTTTAGTAAGCGACAAAGCTGAATTAACATTTAATAATATCATTATCATATTTCAAATATTGAGATCAAAGCTTAAGACAGATAACTTGACAAACTGCAATGTATTTTTTCAACTATTATTATTATTAGTAGTAGTATTATTAGAAATATATTATTTTCTTCTAACCAGGTCAGAAGATATAAATCACTTTAAAAAATAAATCCTTGTTACTTTTCATTTGCTTACAGTCATTTTAATACTATATGTTGTGTTTTATTGCATTTATTCAAGAGTTACACTGCTACTTTTGTTGCATTTATTACCTTGGTAGGCAGCATATGTTTTTTTGTATTATAATGTTATATATGATATATAGTGTTTTACTGCCTTTAATGTAACTTTTTTTATTGCTGTATTTTTTAATGGTGTAATAAAAAAAAACAGAATATTGTAAATATCTGTAGACTTTTCACCATGGTTGATTTTTTATAAAAGACTCTGCATTAAAGGTCCTGGGCTTTGTTCAACCCCCTGCACAGAATTTTCTGACTTTTTGAAAAAAATTTGACCACAACCTAAAAAAAATTGTGAAGAATGCTTCACTCAAAATACTCCTAAATTGCTTGGAAAAATATTTTCTCTATGACTTTTAGTTTTTGTTAAAGTTCAAGTTACAATTTTATTTAGATTCTACTATTTTTTTCTAGTTTTTTTGTGTCCCAGCCCAAGACTACAGCTTCTAACTGCAGAAAAACAAAGTGCACTTACATTGTCGACCTGCAGACCTCATAAATGAACAGTGAATGTAGATGCATGGCAGGTGTACCTATTAAAGTGGATGGTGAGTGTACAGAAAATAACAAAAACTATAAAAGTATTTTTTTACAACATATCATATCACTACGATTTCATATTGTTTTACCTCTGCGGCTTTGTTTTAATTATGCTGAGTTCCAGCTCGGTGGCTACTGAGAAGGGTTAGAGGTCATCCTCCCGGACAGCAGCAACATGCACTGACATTACAGCAAACATATGGCAGCACATCTATAGATAGACCCTGCGTTCAAAAGCCATTTTTGGTTTGCATACCTTATCTGTGCTTCAGAACTACAGTATAGTATATAGTCTTCCATCCACAGTGTAGAAACAATTTCACAAAACCAGCATAAGAGAAAAGCAGTCTCTGACCCTTTCTGTCCCACCGTCTTTCCTTTTCTCTGCTTTATTTCTTGTCTCTCTCTCTCTCTCATGCACAAACACCTGCATCAGCCAGCAGCAGTGTTCTACCAGCGCTTACTGAGGCTTGTAATAGGCTTCTAGAGCTGTGGTTCAGCGCTTGGTGCACTTGAATGTGCCTCTGCCTATTGGATGTGCTCTGCCGTTGACCTTCACTGCGTCAGACTTGTCTGAACAACAGCAATACTAAGGTATATACAGCCCTATTGAGAGAGAGAGAGAGGAAGAGAGAGAGAGGTAGAGAAGAAGAGGGAAAGAGAGGAAGAGAGAAAAGAAGAAAGAGAGAGAGAGAAAGAGAGAGAGAGAGAGAGAGAGAGAGAGAGAGAGAAAGAGAGGAAGAGAGAGAGAGGAAGAGAGAGAGAGAGAGAGAGAGAGAGAGAGAGAGAGTTTTGTTTCAAAACAAGTACAAACCACTGAACCAGAGAAAATCTATGTCTCTGAGAGAGCTAACGCAGGTACAGTGATTGTCTGCTGGGAAAACTCTTCACTGGCCTTTTACTGATGCTGTGTACAGAACTGTTGACATCACCCACAGCTAATATGTCTTAGCTTGTGAATGAACACGCGTAATGCTACATGGCATCAATAAGCTTCTTTATATGCTATATACTGCATACTTTGTGTGTATAGGGCAGACCAGCTTTGCCTACATATTCAACAGCCCAGGCACATTGGATTGGTAAGGCAAGGCGATGCAAAGGTGCAGGATTTTTGTATAATTGAAGGCAGTGGAAAATGCAGTTTTTAGCCTCTCTTTAAAAATGGCTACAGCTGAGGTAGATCTGGGGAGCTGGTTCCAGCAGTGAGCAGCATAATACCACTTATGGTAGGGTGTTAGGGAGTTGCCCCTGTGATCTGAAGGTCACAGGTTCAAATCCCAGACCAGTAAAGGTACCACTGTGGTCCCCATGAGAAAAGCACTGTTTCCAAGCACTGCCCACACCAGCTGCCCACTGCTCCTACACGGATGAGTCAAACGTAGAGGTTTCATTTCATTATGGTGCACTGTTTGTTCACAATGACAAATAATCACTTCACTGCATAATGCCATTTCATCCTGTTTAGTTTCAGCTCTGCCACCCTTATCCGACCAGGCCTTCCAGGTTCATATTCATCAAACATTTCAGAAATGTGTTTTTTTTCCAGGCATGACAACTCACAAAACATAAAGCTGCAACTTTAGTGGTGAAACGATTTGGTTTGTGCTGATTTTAGCTTCTTATGTTTTATATGCCACATGCAGATTGACATAAGAAAGCAGGTGAATGCACAGACTTCTGTTACATTTGCATCTCAATAGCAGCAATGAGGCTGTGACGGATGCTGTGGCACTGCTAATCACTGACCTAATGCAGTTGATGCAGTGAGTTGAGCTGGGCATTTTCAGCAGACTGGTTGATTCAGTTTTGTGTGCACTTCAGATGCTCTACAGATAAAATGATCACCCTTTCATTCAATGGCTTGCATTGTTTTTTTGCCATGCTCTCTCCTTCTGTTTTCTCTTTTAGACTGTCCATCTCTTAATCCATCTCCCTCACTCGCTCCTTCCTAGCCTGTCCCCCTTTTCTACGCCTTTCTTTTAATTTTCTCTCTGTCTCTACCCTTCCTCCTTTCTTTTGCTTTCCTCTCAACTCCTCTCACAGCCGGTTCCTCTTCCTTTCATTTTCTCTTTTAGTCTGCTCCCTTTCTCATCTTTCTCACTCTCTCATTTTCTCTCTCTCTCTACCCGTTTGGCTATTTTCCATCTCTCACAGTTTGTCTCACTCTCGCTCTCTCTTTTTTTTCTCTCTCTCTCTCTCTTCCTCTAATTCTCTCACTCTGCTTTACAAACTCTCCTGACCACATTTGGTGCACTCAGGCTCTGTCGTCATAGTAACTGCACCAAGACAGGGCCTCAGAAAATGGGTGGTGGGGGTGAGGTGGGGGAGGGTGAGTGTGTGAGGCAGTGCAAGAAACCCAGCCCACCTATCACTCTTGCAAGGCTCTCTCTTGGCCAATTGCATTGCACCTTTAATTACCAACTGTTCTGCGCTTTAAGTGACCAGTGATGGTTCCAGCCTTAATTGGCTCGTTAGATTCTTTCACTACATATGCTAAGGAGCCTGGCATCTTCCTTATGCAACGGCTTGCAGATCCCTGGCACAGCCGTAATTATTCTTCGGTGGCTAAGGATTTACATAATCCCACCGTTTGGTTTGTTTGCTTGGGTAATTGTCTTTCTGAGGGCGAGAGGGGTGCACACAGTGCTGGAAATCAATTTAGGGCAGCCAGCATCCCTGCAGAGGTGAGAGGTCCTTTAAGAGCCAGTATTCTATGTTCCTTGGGTTTTATTTAATCTCACAAAAAATTATTTTTATCCCTTAGAATTAGAATAATGTTTTGATACAGTGCCTTTAATGACCAATATATGTAAAAGCCCTCTGTTCTGATTGGCTAACTTGGGCTGTGCTTTGTTTAAAAAGAAAGAAGTGTTTGGAACAAACTGTCAAGTTTGGGCTGGTTTCGTCAAAGGACATTGGGTAAAAATAAACTTCAGTCGCTCCTTTTATATGCCCTGGATCCTTTGGAAGGCTGCCATGATCCGTTTGCTTCTTGACAGCCAGGATCAACACATCATTTTGTCCATAACTTTTTTCTCCAATGATCCTACTACAGACTATCAGCAAGAACAACACTGCACATCACTTGGCTGTGAATGGGCAGGGCTAAATTACTGCTGACTGAATGAGTGGTCATATGCAAATATATTCATGGTTGTGACATCACAAGCATTATGGGCTTAAAATAATTTGCAGCTTATTTTGCATATTTGGACTCTTTAGCCTGAGCCGTTAACAGTGTTTGCATAGTATGCCTGCATTCATTGTCCTAAAAATTCCAATGATACCATGTATTACTGCACAAGTGAATCTGTCCATTTATAGCAGCTGAGTTGAATTTGAACCTGCACGTCACTTTTGCAGATGTTAAACTTCTTTTAACATGCTGTGTTCTGTTGCTCTGCCAATCAGATCGCTTTCAGGCAAAACTCCAACACAGATCATCCAGTCAGCTCAGCCCTGTCACTGAAGAACCAGAGCGGACGCAGGCGACAGATATAAGGCTTAGTTTTAGACTTTTGAAAGCTCACATCACCATGCGGCATTAGGAGCAATACTCAGGCAGCTGCGACACAATGGGTAGTGTGTGTGTGTGTGTGCTTCATCCCCCATTCCAGCATCTGAGGCTCTACCCAGCAGACAAAGCGCATTGATTGACGCATGATGTAACACACAAGGTCAAGGCAGGCCCTATAAAAATTGCTGGAGAGAGAGAGGGGGTTGCTATGGTTGATTAAAAGTCACAGTGAGTGAGTTCGATCTCAGACAGTCTCACTCTCCATTAAACGACCAGACTAGAACAATATTCAAGGTGGATTCAACTTCACGTGTACGCTCTTCTATACATGTCACTGCTGTCGGAACAAAACCTTGTAGTACCAGGAAAAAAACATTCTTTACTGACAATGGAAGCAAATGTACAAACACCTCATTCCAGGTCAACGTTTTGGTTGGTTTGGAAGTAAATGCAAGCTTTTAATAATAATAATAATGATTCAATAAATGAAAAACAAACCCGAAAAAACAAAATCGAGAAAACAAACACAAATACAGGGGTGATATTAACAGGGCAAGACCGACAACAGGATGTAGACTACAGCAGGGTATAAACTACAGATAAATGACGACACTAAGACAAACACACGAGACTAAATAGGAACATGCAACAAGGAACACCTGACGGGGAGATGGGACACAGCTGACGAGGCGGGAGGTAGATTGCTGTAATGGCTGAGTTTCCCTGTGGTTTTGAGGGGGGTCCAACATCTCTGGACTTTGTTCTTTAACAATGTGTTGTGATTGCTTTTGGTTCGGCAGATTTGCTCAATAATGTAACTAATGTAAGCATTTTTAAACTATGACATCAGCAGTGAGGATCTCTGTTTTAGACCCATATTGTCACGTCTTTTCTAATATTCAAGACTGTTTTCCCTGGGCACTGTTGATAGCTGTCCACTGCTCCATGTGTGTATGTGTAATGGGTTAAATGCAAAGGTCACGTTTCGTTGTGGTGCTTGAGTGTATTCACGTCACTAAAAGGGAGGTAAACAAAGCAGATTGCCGGTGATAATGTAGGACTTTGTCACCTTGATGACTACCACTAGCTGTAGCTCTATCCTGGATAAAAACAACAAATGCTTTAGGCTGGTTTGTTAGTGATAGCTAGCTTTTTAATTAGGTTTAACAGGTTTATTTACTTTATTTAATCTAAAATCTGAAGCTAAGAGAAGCTTATAAACACACACGTCAGTGTCTGCGTGATTCACTGATGGAAATTTAATGGGGAGAACAATAAACAGAACAAATTCTGAGGCGCAGTTCTTAAAGGGGACACTTTACCACCCTTACCACTATTCAGAGGGGATCCTTATAGCTATGCTATAGCACATAATAGATTGGTAAATCAGTCTGAGATTTTCATTTTGCAGCAGCGCTTGTGTATGTCCCGGTCCATATATAGTATATATTTTTGGAAAACATATACAATCATATGCAAAGGTGACACCCTCAGTCAATTTATATTTTGATTTTTGATTGAAATTACATTTACATTCTCAACAGAGAACATTAAATATGACATTTTCCTGCAGACCCAGACAGAAATTATGATGTACTTTTCAATCTAATAGCAGACAAATCAAACAAAATGTACTTACTTTAGTATGATTTCTGCAAAATAAAATAAAAAAAAAAAGCATCCCAGTGTGTACTGCACAAGGCAACACCTTAACAACTGAAATTCTTATTTTAAGGCATTAAATCCTAGTTTATTCTCAAACCTTTGCTTTGGTCTTTTGCATTTTTTACAAAAGGTGATCTTGCTTGGTCCATTGGCAGATTGGCTTAATATAAGCATATTTAATATATTCGCTCTAGGTTTGTGAGTTGCTAAGATGTATCTATTTATTGCAGTGTAGAAACATGAAATAAGTACCTGACATGTAAAAAAGTTTTACTTTTTTAAAGATAACATTTTAACAGAAGGGGCGCCACGGTGGTGCAGTGGTTAGCGCTGTACCCTGCCTTAAGCCTGCAGTCAGCTGGGATTGGCTTCAGATTCCCCGCAACCCGGAAACGGAAGAAGTGGTTCAGACGCGGTTTGGATGGATGAATGCATGGATTTTAACAGAATAAATAACACAGATCTATTTTTTCACTATTGGCAGTTCAGTAAACTAAAATATAAAGGCAGCATGGAAACTTCTCTTTTACAGTTTTCTTGCATTTTACTTTTTTCCCTGAGTTGGGATGGGAAATACCACTAATTATCTTTTTGATCTGATATCAAGTAATACCAAGGCTAGTATCCCAAAACCAGTTTTAAAATGGATACTTCTTCTGAGAATAAAATAAGAACTATGATTACCACAGTAAAAATGTTGAAATAACTATGAAATAACTCGGCATGACTTTCCTTTACAGAACATTCACTCCTTCATGTAGCTGTGTGTGCTAATGAGAACTAGAGACAGAGGATGGGAGAATAAAAACTGTTCCCCATCATAAACATTTGCTACGCTATTCACTTTTTAACACGGCATTAAAAGCACATTACATTTAATATAAGAATAGAAATTCAGCTTACACAGTAAAGGGTCAGGATCCGACATCTGTTAATGCAGTTTTATGTACTTATAATACTTCTGATCTATTTTTAATTAAACAGGCTGATTTTTGTTCCTAAAGACTGGGGAAACACTCCTTACAACTTCAGTATGAATGGGTGGGGCTAAACTGCTGTAGGCTGAATAGGCAATAATTTATGCGTTAGCTCTGACGACATCACAAGAACAGAGAATTCAACACAGGTGTTTTGAAACTTTTATCATGTTTATGTGCTACATTTAAATGTCATTAAGTTACATTAAGTTTTTCATTATATGGGCCCTTTGAAGTTCAAATGACATTTTTCACAGCGAAGACAGATGGGCTGCAAGTGACAGGATCGAGAAAGGCCGACCGTACAATACTGAAGGGCAGTGAAGAGGAGTGTGTGTGTGCATATGCATGTGTGAAAGGACGCGAAACAAAGACCGAGTGAGTCTGAAAGGAGAAATGGAAGGGTACAGTTGGATGACAGCACTATAAAGTCTTTGGTGGAATCCTTTCTTCCTTAATGAATGTCTTTGTGTGACCCTCAAACAGCCAGTAAAGCCTTATTTCACATTCCGATCATGACTGTGACATGGAGGGCAAAATTTCTCTCTCTCGCTGTATCTCCAGGATAGAGTGTGTGTGCCATATCTGTCTGGAAAATGTTGGATTTCACTCTCTGCCTCTTTTGATCTATATTTTCGCTGATGGCTCCAGCGAAATTCCTCTCCAAACGGTAATCGTTCATCACCGATAAACAGAAAAGGGTGTTTACAGCTGACCTATTTATCTCTTACCACAACTCACAGACAGCTCTTCATAGATAATGATGCTGCCTTTTAAACTTGTTGACTGTAATGTCTTTGGCAAAGAAGAGGTGAGGAACTAAAGTTACTAAATTACTAGGGTTGGTCTAAATAATCTGAACACTCGAGCATTTGTTTGTTTGGTGGTATTAGATGCTTTATACAGAATTTATACATTGTCTATACATTTAAAAAAGTAAAAAAGTGAATTATAGCTGTGCAGCCATTGAAGCTAAAAGAGCAGATGTGCCTGAAAAAATTTTGACATATAGGTTATATTGTTATTACATACAGAATATGTATCATATAGCATTTTAAAATTATTAAACAACAAAGAAAAGATGTAAATGTAAAGCCTGAAAATTAGCTTTTGGGCCAGCCCTACTGATGACTTAAACTGTATTGGGATTACTTCATTGATTACTTCCTGAAAAATGTGATCTCATCAATAATTTACTTTACTTCTAGTTACTCACTACCCTTACTTGTACTAACTGAAAAGGGATATAAACAGCATGGCTGGATACCAGTCCTACCATTTATATGGAACACATGAAGAAAAATTACCTAGGTATCTTACAAGACCTAGAAGAATCTCTATCTGGAAGAATAAAGCTCAGCGAGATTAAAGCAAAAACATCACAGTCCATTGGCAGCACTTGGTTCAATAACTGAATGACTCTTCAGTAATTCCAGGAATTTTGATATTATCTTTCACCTGCCTCTAGTGTACTATCATACCATCTTGCAGATATAGAAATGATACAGAAGTTGCATGTACCAAGCAAGTCTGTATTTGACACTTTAGATCAACACAGTGCAGACATGTCTCAGGTCTAAAGTCAGTACAGGCAAGATTTAAGTCTAATGTCTTTCACAAGTCAATGCACATTTTAATTTAAATAAGCATGCTAAATTTGCATTTTATTAATCCCTCTGTGGCCTCACTTTGCATGTTTTGAACCTTCTGTGTTCTCATTTTGCATGTTTTAAACACTCTGTGGTCTCATTTAATCTTTAATTTCACCAGCTCTGCTCCAACAGCATTTCTCTAGTCTGTAGGTAATGGGGATAGTTTAACTTGCTAGCATTTCCCAGGGCTGGCCATCCTGGTAGTCAAAATGAGCATCAGATCTTTAGAAATTTTAACTCATTGAAATAAATAATTAACTGTGAAAAATGCTTTTATGTAAGTAATACTAAATAGTAGAATACTCAAAATACCTTGGCTGCTTTGAATTAAATGTAGAAACAAACCTAAAAACCAAAATGACCACACTGAACATGTTTATGGAACATAGGGTGAAAAAATTACTACAGTGGAGTGTAATCGCTATGGGAATGCTTGCTTTTGGGAACATTAAATTGAAAGTGATTATTTGTCATTGTGACACACTCAAGCACCACATATGACCTATGCATTTAACCCATCACACGTGGATCAACAGTGCCCAGGGAGTAGTGTAGCAGGATGGTACCCTGCTCAAGGGTACCTCAGTGGGGCTTGGCTCGGGACTTGAACCTGCGATCTTCGATTCACAAGGGGAATTTCCTAACCACTAGGTCACCACTGCAAATTACTTGATTGCTTGTTTCCAGCTGATAGACGAAAATAGAGTACGCACATCAGGAAACAAATCCATTCACATGAAAAGTAGCCAGTCTGCCTTTTAGATGCCTGTGTTTTGTGTATCATCCAGAATAGGCAAGAGGTTGTACCCTACATAGTGTATAAGGACAAGCAGACTACAATCAGCACAACACATACTGATATGACTTTATGCAGCTAATACGCATATGGCAGTCATCAGTCTTCACTAAAAGTAAGTAAAACAGACAAGACAGAGAGCACAAGCACTGCAAAACACACAGCTGTGGGTATATCTGATACAGGCATTCATTCACTGATGCCCCTGCTGGAGTTCTGCGTATGTGAATAGCAGTAACAACTAAAGTGTGTTACTGGGTCTTTTTATGCACCAGATCTACTAAACCATTCAACCACATGCAAACCTTTTTATAAATTTATAAATAGTGAGCAAGTTAAAAAAATGTCAATTCCAAATCAAAGGTAACAGTCCAGCATTCCATCTTTCTGTCTAGATTCAGTTAAACAAAATAGACCAAAAATACCCCAGATCTAGATTATTTCATTAAAGCGTTTTAAATTTAACCATTTAGCCCAAATCAAACCCTTTCATAGAGGGGTAAGGTAAGACTGTTCAATTTCAAAACACAAATAACAGCGCAAACTACTCTTATTTAATTAGCATCTAAAACAGAAAAAACAGGGTCACAATATAGAAGTGAAGTGAAAATTTGTCATTGTGAACACACTCAAGCACCACAATGAAATGCAACCTCTGCATTTAACCCATCAC
>JBBPDA010000041.1:32978458-32996725 GCA_037974385.1 Arnoldichthys spilopterus | reverse complement strand
GTACCTCAGTAGTGCCAGGGCCGGGACTCGAACCTGAGACCTTCAGGTCTCAAAGGCAGTGTCCTAACCACTAGGCCACCACTGCCCACATTGAAGAAAGAAGCAGCTTGGAATCACACCTAATTTCTCAAAATTTCAGCCTAAAGCTCAGTTAGGCAATTTATTTTCATTTATTTATTCTAGTTTTTTTTATATTCTTCTTGAAATCCTTTCTATGGCCTGATAGCAATGAATAATTAAATGCTTGGACAACAAAAAGATAAAAAATCTGTCACCGGTGGCAGCCACAGGGCTGTAAAAAGCCCATCTAATCATTTAATTCATCTTCAATTTGCTTGCCTGTCTACCAACCTACCTGCCTACTCGTGCACAGTCTGCTTATGCATTCATTGCACATGACCACCAGAGTCTACTACAAGGCTAGCCAGGCTGACACATAAGGTAAAGCTAGCGGGCCAATTGACCAATATCAGAAAAACAGAGTTCCAAACAGAGTTGGAAAACGCTACGACCAAAAAGAAGTTGGATACAGTAAGAAACAAAATGACAGTCAGTGTTAGCGTGGCTCATCCACTATGGCACGATCAGGCGAGAGGCCATTTAAGTTGAGAACAGAACGTCTGAAGTGAAACTGGTTATTGTAACCTATCAACTCTGATTTCTTTACAACACATTCTTAAAAATAAGATGGCCAGAAATGAAACTGGGACTGCCAGAACTGGGCTGCACAACTCCATTCCTGGAGGGCCAATGTCCAGCACAGCTTGGTAGTTCCTCTACTCAGCATACCCACTTGACAACTAACAGATGAGTTGAATCAGGTGTGATTGAGCAGAAACACTGCCAACTGTGCTGGATGCTGTGCAGCCCTCCAGCCTTAGAAGAAGCCATCCCTGCTTTGGAAGAACCATTTTCGAATCCCCAAAGCTGTGCGTCCAACCCTTAAGTGTTTCACTGCTTTTAGCATACTGATCCAACTAAGCCGAACATTAACAACCTCTTAGTGAGGCGCAGGATAGTGTGCCTCCAGGACCAGGTTTGTCCCCTTTCATTGGATGGTTTCATTGAAAGAAAAAAACGTTTAAAGAAGAACATAATATTAAGGCTATTGGAAGAAGTTGTTAAAGAACCTATACATTAAGTGATACTCTTTATACCCTCCTATATCTATACCTTTATCTATATATTCAACAGGCTTCTATAGAATGGAATACGTCATATCAAACCACTCAGAATGACTTTGCCCTTATGTAGACAATTTAATTAGGCAGAAATGTTAAAGAACCTGTGGAACACCCACATTGCCTTAGCTAACAGAAAGTTAGCATGGTAGTTAACATGCAGTAATTAGCATATATTCACTGGCTGTAACCTGACAACACTAATGCCCTTTGATGTTTTTAACAAATGTGCTTCAACCCCTTTGTTGTTGAAGGTCCCCAAACCAGCCTGGGAGGTGGAGAGATTTCCTATTTTGGGATTGAATATGGCGATTAGCTCCAAAACAGACTAGTAGGGTCTAATGGGATAGATGAAGAGTGTTCTTGTTTGCTCTGAAGTTTCTCTCTTCATCAAGCTGTGCTGTGGAGTTCTTAACAGCTCTCAGCTCTGAGCGCATGCTAATTTACTGCAGTAAGGGTCTCTTGCCTGCATATAGATACTTAGCAAGCGACCATATTCTGTCATATAATATTCAGTGCTCAAACAACATTGTACAGAGTGCTGCCTAAGAGCTGCCTTAGCCGAGGTAATTACTCTGGGACTGATCAGATATTTCCCCCTTTTCAACGCATTCACGCAGCTGCACTCAAGTGGTGCCGGGTGACAGCTACTAGTTGTGAAAACCTCATCAACTCCATTGCTTTTTGTGTCATTTTCCAATGGCCCCCTTAAGTAAAGGATGTTCTGAAAACAGAATATGAGGTGCAGGTCCTCATGCTGTCAAATACAGTGATGTGGTTAAGTTAACCTATGCTGGACAGCAGCATTGGCAAGACACAGCACTGAAAAATGTAATCACTGTGTCCGTGGATGTGGACATCTTTGAATTCTGCCCTGTTAAGTTAAGCATTTAGCCAATCAGCTTGCAGGAAGGCTAAGGGACAGACAAATTGAGCAGGTGGAGCAATGAAAGCAATAACAGAGAGACGGAAAGAGAGAGAGAGAGAGAGAGAGAGAGAGAGAGAGAGAGAGAGAGAGAGAGAGAGAGAGAGAGAGAGAGAGAGACTTTACCTTCAGAACTATGTGAACCGTTGCTCCTAATGGCCTCAGAATTGTCATGGCCACTCTTTGTGTTGCTAGGCAACAGAGTTGATGGCTGGACATGATCCCCGGTCACTGGAGAGACACTTTGTGTGTCTCCCACAGTAGGGGATGCTGAGACGTGCGTCTGGGGGCTCAAACTGGCCAGATCTCTGTCTTCTCTCTCCGCCCCTACCGAGGTGGTGGGAATGACCACTGTGGTGGTAGTTTCTTGGTTACGCTGGCCTGGTCGTCTAGGTCTGTTCTTACGTTTGTATTGGATCTCCCCTCGAGCTTCCACAGCCGTGCTTTCTTCCACTCTTGCAGTAGTTACTACAATGCCCTCTGTACCAGGAGCAGGGGTGGATAGGACCTCTGTGACTGCTCCTGTAGCTAGGGTTTTGAGGGTACCTTCTGTGAGATCCAGTTCACCCCAGGTACTGCCCTCTGCCCTCTTGATTTCCACAGAATCGTCCTCTGGTAGCCCAGATTTTCTTCTTTTCTCCTCTTCTGTCTCACTCAGTGGGACTGTGGGAGACTCAGACTTGCCCTCAGTTTCATTCCATAGGTCGGTGCTTATGCTCGCTTGGTGAAGAGCCTCAGTTACAAGTGCCCATTCTCCTGTGGCTACGGTCACAGTTGCACCAAGAACTTCTGGAGTGACCGGCACTGGCACTGCTGATGGTATCACTGATGGGGTTGCTGATGGTACCATTGATGTGGTTGCTGATGGTACCACTGATGTGGTTGCTGATGGTACCACTGATGTGGTTGGTGATGGTACCTCTGATGGGGTTGCTGAAGGTACCACTGATGGGGTTGCTGATGGCACCATTGATGTGGTTGCTGATGGTACCATTGATGTGGTTGCTGATGGAATTTCTGATGGGCCTGCTGATGGTACTGCTGATGGTACTGCTGTGGTCTTGGCCTCAGAAGGGATGGATGATTTATCACCAGTTGACAAAGGGTTAGTGAACCATTTTTGCTCCCACCATGGCCCTGCAAAGATAAAACCAATGCATAATTAGCTTCAGCCTTGGCTCCTGAAATTAAACTGTGCTGGGCCAAGAGAATTCCACAACTTTTCAGGCTCTATGCAACTGTAGTTGCCTAAGGCCCCTTTCCCACCTTTTGTAATGGTGTCTAAAGTAAATACATCATCTCTAAATAAAAAAAAAACCCACGAATACTTAATATAGTGTAGTTCATACTTCTAGCATTAGGAATTCACCATTACTCGATCCACCAAAAACCTTCTTCTCTCTTCAGGTAGTTTTTATTTACTCCTTGTGATACAGAATTTGCCAACTTTGTTCAACTTGCTAGAGCATTATTTGCCAATACTGGTTCTCAACAGGCCTGATTCCAATAGTCAAATTTTGAGGGGTTGAAGTGGGCATGTTGAAGCAAGGAAAGCATTGTAATGTGCAAAAACGTGGCCCAGGCCCAAGTGTGCTTGATCATTGCTAATTAACTAATTAGGACAGGTGCGCACAGCAGGGAAAATACCAAATGATGCAGGACAGGGTGCTTCAGGGCCAGAACTGGCAACCACTCCACTATTAACAATAAGACAGCACTTTTATCACTGCACTCATTTTTGACATCCAGCCTGTGTATGTATGTGAGCACATGGGCATGTGAGTGTTTCTCAGCTTCCTGTGATTGATTAGAAGTGCACACAGGTCCAAGGTGACTATGACTCATCGAAAGTAAATAGATGATTTGTTTCCCTCAAATAAGATCAATGGAGAAATTTGGGCCTTGTTGCCAAACAAGTGGGTAAGAAAGCGAGCGAGGAATCATTATTAAAGCCTCTATGGAAAGTTCAAGGCAGGCCTGACACCAATTCAAAGAGTGAACGCTTAAATAAGTCATCGACCTTGGTTGTTTTTACAATTAGGAGTTGTGTTTGTGTGCGTTCGTGCGCCACGTTCGCTCCCTAATGTTTCTCAGAGGAGTTGCTGTGGAGACAGAGGCGAGAAATGTCTGCCAGACGGTTTCATCATGTAATCGCTTGTCAGGTCCCTCGTCTTGATTTATTCATCCCAGACAGCAAGAAGGTCTGTCTGTTTGCTTTTTGGCTGCGTGTGTGTGCGTAGACATGCAAGTCTTGTGTGTGTGAGAATCCATGTTGCAGTCACGACAACAAGTCGATACAAATCCAAACAATTAAATGTAATTGCCAAAAAATGTGAGGCTTTGACTGAAAGACCATATAATGGGACAAAATAGGTACAAAAACAGAATTCAGATAATGTTCACATGCCTTTCATAAAAAATTCAACACAATCAGTGCAGTTAAGGGAAAACAATTGCAGTTGCAGTTGGGTGAAAGAATATATCTAGCAATGTTATTTAGAGAATTCCCACATGATACTGTTTACCAACAGCAATAACACAATGTTACACAATTTTGGTTCCTGGCTTTTAAGTGTTAAAGTTCAACTGCTTATGTCTGAAGCCTGTGTAAAAATGTCAAGACTCTGTATTTCGTATTAATAGTGGCAAAAACAGGTGAATTTATATTTATATAATTTTATATTTTCTGTACAGAAAGTTCCAAGTTCTAAAAAATTTCTGAAAGTTCTAGAAAATTCTAGACAATTCTAGAAACTTCTGGACTGTTCTCACAGTTCCAGAGTATTCCAAGAAGTCTACTTAGCATTTAAGTGAATGGAGAATGTCCTTGAAAACAGATACATTTCAAAATGCCATTATACTGAGCACAGAAGCAAAGTTTTTGAGGAACAATAGCCATTGTCTATTTATTTTAGGCAATGGGGGTTTTATTCTAGTTATTGTTGCTTTATTGTTTATATTTCAAATGAATATGCCTATGTGTATGCTGTGTTTCTCTTGTATGTAAGCTGCTGGAACACCCTGCCTTATTTCAGTAACATAAAACAATGAAAGAAAAGCTGTCAAAAGAGCATTTAAGGAGCAAAAGATATCTCTATTTCTAGCAGACTGTGCTGGTTCTGTCAGACTGGGACACATTAGCAAACAACTTCAGTCATTCCAACCACTTGAATCATTCAATTATTACTCCCATTTAGGACTAATCATTACAGTGCTGTGCCTTCAATTAGCAAGTTTATAAATTAAACATGCATTACATGAGTAGAAAGACATCCTTGCCAACAGACAGACTAGAACATTTTGCGAGCTAACTTGTGCTGCAGACTCAAACTAATTAAATCTAATTGCTATCAATTCAGGGGCAGGTCAATATCTCAACAAGCGCACTAATTGATGATTCACTCTGTTTCCTTAAGTAAAAATTAATGCTTTGGAGTAACATATTTATTTTCATTGTGAATGTTTTTTTTTTTTTTTGGAAAAATGTTATTTTTTGGCTCCAAATAATGTTAGCAGTTGATTTTACACTTGCAAAGTGATTGCATTCAGAAATGTGCTGTATTAGATATAATAGGATAGCCATATTTTTGATGGCATCTTATAGTATTTGTTTTTCAAGCTCAGGTTTACATGCCAATGAGCTGTAAAATGTCCCTGGAGCTCTGAGACAGCATCTGAATCTATCCATCACTGGCAAATGGACTTTAATAATGTAGACGACAAGGCTAACTTTCCATCCGCCATTAAACATTGATAGTCTTGGTTGAGTTTGGGCTGGCCAGGGTATGTTTACTAGCGAAGTCGGAGGAAGGAACGAGAGAATCCATACTGAACTTGAATTGGTGCTTTATAAAGTTCATCATCTTCTGCAGTGCACCCAACACCAGTGCTGTAACCAATAGACTGAATTAACATCCAAGTTTCAGCATTTTAAACACTCCAGCAGACTCAGACTACATAGTGCAGTACAGTGGAGCAAATGTATGTGACCAGCTCACACTGTCTTAGTAAACTGAAGGAAACAACACTGAAATAACACTTGTTTTAGTTGATTAACTTTCATTTATAAAGCATTTATATGATTAGACTTGGGTCTAAATCCCAAGGACTTATTGCACATTAAAGTGATGCACATATTAGGGTTTATTAAAATTATTTTAGAAGTTATTGCCTCTGGGGGCCATAGCTGGTCTAGATTCCTCTGTACCAGTTGGGGATCATCAGGATGGCTTTTCAACGTGCAGAGACTCACAAGAATTTGTAAAGTCTCGTAATTCCATTGTGTTTCTGACCCTTGCTGATTCTCTGATTAATCAGTGTATGACCTTAGCCTTGTTTCTTGGATTGTCTGATTTTTGCCCTTGCCCTGGATTAACCTGTTTGCTGTGTTTTTGACCTATGCCTGATACTCACTGTGATTTTTGTCATTCTACATAATTCCTGCTTGTCCCTGTTTGACCATGGTTTGGATTACTCTATTTTTGCATTATCTTACTTATTAAAAATGACTTTTTTCCATTGAAAATCATTACAGTAATTATATATACGCAAACTAAAAGTATGAACTAGAGCTGTCAAGGTGTAACTCGATAAGTGATTAACGCCACTAATTTAACACATTTTCCATGTTTGGCCCTTCAGAACATACATAGAGTGCAGCTGCTAATGCACTTTATGTAGCTGTGGCAGAATCTGACTGGTCATGATTGGTTTGACTGTTTGACAGTCCTCATAAGAACATTTCTTTAAAGCCATGCATTAGTGGTACATGGCCACACTTTCTTTCCCTCTTACTTGGTACTTGTTCTCTAAAGCAGGCAGTGGTAGCCTAGTGGTTAGGGACTTGCTCTTGTGATTAAATCCCAAGGCCCAGCCTAGATACCACTGAGTTACTCTTGAATACTGCCACACTGCTCCCCGGGTACCATTGATAGCTGCCCACCACTCCATGTGTGGATGGGTTAAATACAGAGGTCACATTTTCACTTTTATGCCAATGACAGACTAAATGAATGATAAAATCTATAAAAATGTTGACACCCCCCCCCCCAATTTAACCTTAAAGTCTGATTTTTGTTGTTTGCTTTGCTGTTTGCTGATATTGTCACATGCCTGCCAAGCACCATATATAGATCTGCCAATGATCCCAGGACCTAAAATGTGAAATAACACAATTGCTCTGATCTCAGTCAGCAGAACCTTAGGTTTGCAGAGATATTCTTGCTCAGAACCATTAAATGTGAAATTTGAGCTTTCTATTGGCTGCCAAATTAAATAAAATGGTTTGATGGGCAGTGCTCCAGGCTAGAGTCAGAACTGAACAGCCATCATTGACTGGGAGTGCAGAGAATGCTTGCCTTAACTATCTCTGGGTGCGGTCGACGACCCTCCTATTTCCCATCATTCTTTTGTTAGCTGCTGCTTCTTATATCTGATATAACACTATTGGCAGTTATTGTTCTCTTCCAAGTGTGTTGCGCTGTCCAATGACATTTCATTTGTGGCACTTAGAAAAGACGATCATATAAAGCACTTGAACTACCCAGTATTAACTGGGAGAACATTATCTAGCAGGTGGATCTGGACATGACTAAACTGGGGAGAAAACTGCGGGAAATTGCAATAGATTTTTAAATATTTGCTGAGTTATTTTAATGGCACACTGAATGTACTTAAAAAGAAACACATCACATGCAAGTAAACTGTTAAAACCTTCATTTTTAAAGCTGAACACCAACATTTACAGTGCACAGAAAAGGTTCAGGCTGTTTCTTTCATGGCCTCTGGCCTGGATCTGGGTGAAATGGAGCAGGTTAAAAGTAAGCACGGGCTTTGGCCAGCCAGCTCCAGAACAGCAAGCTCAGGCTTTGGGTTTAATTTGAAGCAGCAGTGCTGACAGGACAACATTCATTACAGCAGGCCAGGCTGGCCTGGGCCTTGTGCTCCGCCTCTTGTAACTCCCTGGGGCACAAGCTCGGATTTATCTGGCGAACTCTTCCCTCTCCAAAATCCCTCCAGCAAAGACAGGCGATCTTTCACACGCGACTCTGCTTGTACTCCAACTTGTCATGCTGTGTGACACAAAATCGACACTAGCCATCCCATGTGCTTATACTTACAGAGCTTCTGACAGAGCTACTATGTAGAAACTGATGAGCATGAGCTTATATGTTAAAATATATAAAGAGAAAAGAATGACAATGTAACTAGCGATGAAGCATTCATTTAGCCACAGATTATTTAACAAACCCTACAATTAATTGTCTACATTTAAACAGTATTGCAAGTGTTATTGGGGTATAATTGTAATAATTAGGTTACAAAAGACATTAGGACTTCATAAATAGTGGTCATTTGAATCTATTTGTTTTAGGACCACTGACCACTATTTGAAAGTCACTATTTGAGAACACACTCAAGCACCACAACAAAATGTGACCTCTGCATTTAACCAATCACATGTGCACACGTGAAGAAGCGGACAGCTAACAACAGCACCTGAAAAGCAGTGTAGCGGGACGGTACCTTGCTCAAGGGTACCTCAGTAGTGACCGGGCAAAGGGCAATGTCCTAACCACTAGGTTTTTTTAAATTAATTAATTAATTTATTTATTTATTTATTCATTCTGAAGCACTTTTTCAAAGAACCCCTTAACGACACCTGTCACTTGGATAATTGCCACACAAATAACAAGCACATTGTCACACTGTAAATATAGGAACATGTCTGGCATTTGGGACACCAGCTCACAGACCTCATTTCCATTGCCTCAGACACAAGACAAATATAACAATTGGTACCTCAGATTGCTTAGATAATTACTAGTCATTGGAAAGAGAATGAGCTGCGTTATCTCAAAATTGCCCAATTAACTACAAGTCACAAAAAAGATACCACAGGATAGATCTGAGTCCCAAACTATCATCATACTCTAGCATTGAGACAAAGTCAATAAACATGAGTCAACTGTTTATCCTATCATATTAAGAATGAAAGTTCAATGAGAGTTATTCCCCAAGAATGGGTAGGATGGTCCTCCCAGATCACTCAGTGTGATGGCAGTCGGTTAGCTGACGTAACCGAGTTTGCAGTTGGCATTCTACTCCAAGTGTGTTGAACTGTCCAATGACGTGTTAGTGGCAGTTTGAAAACAGCAGTAGCACTTAATGTGACTCAAGAGAAAGCATTTTTAAATTAGACATGAGAAAATGTGAAATTACAAAATATTTAATAAATATGACAGTATGGCCAAAATGCCAGTAGTAAAGTCAACCTAAATCGGAAATTATAATGCCTTCTTCTTTTACTATAACATATTTTGGATCAAAACTTTTATGTATTAGGATTGAAACATATTAGGTACAGTTTCTGAACCAGCTGAGCATTTTTGGTTAAATTGCTTAATGATTGAAAGTTTAGTTTTTTCAAAATAAGGAGATCTGAGGGTTGTCTTGATTCCACTGATCCTACAAACAGATGCCAGGGAGGGGGAGGAAGATGGTGGGTGCCATCAAACATGTAGGCATTCTACTTAATTTGTTTTACCTGAGAATCTGTATAAAATGTTCATGTTAACCAGTCAAAAACAACAGTATAAGAGTTTCTCTGCCTTTGTGCTGAGTTTCAGATGTGGCGCTGCCTTCTGAATATCATATAATACAATATAATTTTCATCAAATGTCCTTCCCTCATCTCACTGTTGACATGCTTATACAAGGCTTGTCACTTGCTTACATACTCCAACCCTTGGTGCACCAGCCTCTACGCCCATGTATCTCTTTGCTCTTGACTGGACCTCCACACCCTCTCTATTCTAATGCTGTTCCTGCTGCATGCTCAACACACACACATAAAAGATGAGAGCTACTCCATGTCAACTTCATTCCTCATTCAGAGTACAAAACAAAGACAGTGGGAACAGAAAAAAAGCTAAAGAAATCCCTCTTCAAGTTCAGCCCTTTGAAACTGGCCATAAAGGCCATGTAAAAAAAAGAAATAAGGCAAGAGAAGTGGAAAGACAGCGGGGAGGAGAACGAGTACAGAAAGCAAAGTCAGAGTCCTGGACAATGTAAACACCAGACTAGGGGTTTCACAATATACCAGTATTCACAATAACCGTGGTTCAAAAATGAAATATTGATGTTATTAATACACATATAACCCTGTGGCAGTCACTATGTGGTTCACACTCCAACATTGTTGGTGTCTATACTGCTCCTTAATGCTGGTCACTCCCGCAAAAAAGAAGAAGAAGAAAAAGAAGAAAATAGTTGGGCTTCAGTTAGTGGCTATTAGCATAGTGCTAACTGCCAAGTAAAACTATGATGCAAAACACTCAGAACGCATAAATTTACATTGGTGTAGGAGTGACTTCTGTAATAAGACTAGTGCACTTCTACCACTCTTTAGACATTATGCAGTTAGTTTGCCTACCTGGTAAATCTAATCCATTTTATAAATGACATTGGTGTTGTTAAACCTCAGTTCACGGTGCTGGACTTGACAGTATTTTCTCTGTTCTAGTTATTTCTTAGGCACTGTCAAAGAAACGAGACAGAGCCAAGGACTCAGGTCAGCTAACAGTGTTTGAGTCAGTGAATTTGGAGGTCTTTTCACTGACCATTAACTCTCAAAGGGGAGATTATTAACAGTTGTTCCTATTACTGCATACGCCTCTTGACAAGGGCTCGGCATCAGAACTTCTGAATTTGCCTGTGTGATTGTCTGAGCAATGTGTTTACAACTACTGTTTCAGTCCAGTCGTCATAGAGACAGTGAGCCTCTATTTCTAAAGTGGTAATAATGCTAATATTATTATACTTCAGTTTTATATCACACATTTCACAGGAAATACCCCCAAACACTGATTTGACTAGCACTGAATTGAAGCTGCTGTCCAGAGTTGTTTGCTGGTACTGCTTTGACACATGCCATGTTGCATGAGAAACATAAATTATGCTGTTTACACAATTACAAATAACTATTTTGCCTTGAATCTTTAGTTTACCATTGAAGCAAAAAAGCTAAAATTGCTCACAAACCCAAGAATTCAATACATCACCCACAATGTTTTTTCAAAAAAACTTTCCCAAACCACATCTTTAGAAACACGAGAAGTTAAGAACATAACCACTTCTTCACAAACCTCTGATAATCATCATGATGCATATTATGTATTGTTTAAATGTTCTAAAGTATTTGACATTCCTTAGTGACTTTACTTATCAAGTTACCTGATGCAGGTGAAGCTGTAAACTTTGTAGCTGAAGAGATCTTGGAAATGGTTGGATTCGTCCCTACAGTCACCATGGTAACTGGACTCTGGGTGATCCCTTGAGTCTTCCCTTCACTTCCTGTGAGATAATTCCAGGGTTTCCACAGTGAGTTCATTATATTTTTGACAGGCCTCTCCTCCTTTTTCTGTGTTGTGGTAGGTTTGGGCTCGGGCGTAGTTGTGGGTGTGGATGAGGGAGTGGCCATGGTGACAGGTTGGCCAGAAAGACCTTCGTCTTCTTCCTCTTCCTCTTTTGCTGATCCGCCTTGAGTGTCTGGTATCACACCAGAGCCTGGAGAAGCAACTTCCTGCTGGCTGTCCTGAAGTGAGTCCATCTGGCCACTCCAGTCCAGAGAAGTGTCCCCCGCCTTGAGATGAACTGTTACATACTCATCAGAAGACCCAGGGAATTCAGCTGCAATGGAAGGATCCTTGTCCAGATCCACCTGACCAGTCCAGTTAGATGGCTGGTGGGCAGGTTGCTCAGAAGAGGGACTTTGTGTTTCTGGAATGCAAGGAGATATTGTGTCAAGTCTAGTCAAAATCTGATGGTCTATCTTCTCTTCACACCCACGTTTTGAGGAACCAAACACAGTAAATCCGGAACCATGATGCTACATTTAACACAAAATAACAGCACTGAATGGTGACAAGAGTCTCCCTAAAGAACGTAGGTGGTTCATTAAAGAAAATGTGTGAATGTAAAGAACTTTTTTAAAGTTTAAAGAACCTTCATATAATGTAAAGGTTCTATACAATGTTAACATTTTCCTGGAACCCGTTTTCAATCCTTTAAGCAGCCATTATTTTTAGGATTGAGGACTCAATACATACAATACAAGAAGAGTTTCATTCCAAAATGCCGAAGATCGGCTGACGTATACAATGCAGTTTATTTCTGTTAATAAAAGTGGTACTAATGATAACAAGGCACTTATATTTTAAGGTGCAAAGCCCACTTCCAGCAATAAATATATCATGCACAAACAAAAAATAGCTTGGCATTTAACTCATTTTGGAACATAACCCTTCAAATACAGACAAACTAATCAGTGCACTATACAGTACGCTCTACAAACACTGGGTACAGGTCAAGAGAAGTCCTTTGCTGTAATGATTATTTATTTAGTCTTTTTTTTATAATTTTATTTGTAGATAGTTCCTGTTAGGCATATGTCCAAATACCAAATTCCCTTGCCTAACAGAGAATATATTAAATGTAATTATTGGAATAATTTCAAAATCACTATTTGTCAAAGACACTTTTATTTTTGTATATTTATGTATATGTATAGTTTATGTTCATTTTGGGGTGATCACCTATCAGGTGAATGTAAACATTGATACAGCTGGCCAAACTGCAGCAAAGATTGATTAGATGATTGCAGGTTGTACTGTCAGAACATATAAATAAACCAGAAGAATGGTTAAGACGTTTGCTTTTTTCTTGCTTCCTGAGTTATTAAGCATGAACAAACATAAATAGTCAATAACCATTCAGAAACATTTAGCTTTACAGTGAGAGCTGTAATGTATGTATTACCAAAGTGTCTGCATTTAGGTTCTGGATCATTATACAGCCGTTCTCATGTCTAAGAAGATTACAGTAGCTTTTATCTACCATAAAGTGAAGCAATAACTAACACATTGCTAAATATTCCATCACATCCTGAGGGGAATGCATTCTTTGCATTCTTAATCCAAGAACTTAGTTGGATTCTCTGCACCCCAAATCAAGCTGATGGTATTAGTATGATGAGTGTGATGCCAAACATCTAAATCAGAATGGTTTATTAGCCAGGTACATTCTCACATATGGGAAATTGGTATAATATAATATTTACTTAAAATATGATAAGAAATGCAACTACAAACAAACACCAAACATCTAAAATCCATAAGATGTTCAAAGTACTTTTGACAGCTGTCAAACCCCTATTAACCTGTTTTTTCTTTGGCTGAAATATGTAATTTTTTAATGATACCACTTTTTCATTGTTTTAGTAAGATGACAATGTGAAAATTCAACAGACATTACTCATTTTAAGCTTGCAAGTGACATTTATTTAATCGTGTTTTATGCAGTGAGTGAAGTATCTAGGACTGACAGATAGACATGTGCTGTTTGTGAAAAAATCCGCTCTTTGAGTGGGATCTTTTAAGTGGGTGCTGGTTTGCAGTATAGAGCTTTTATTTATATATTAATTGATTAATTAATTGATTAATATTAAGACAATGCAAATGGTTAGATCTTGATGATGCTTCAGCTGAGAATAAATCATCAATCTGTAGGTTTGTTATAGGATCCCTATCCTGCAGCTTTTTGGAACATCCCAGCTCTGCTCCTTCATTAACCAATAGCCAGTTTTCAGTTCAAATACATCAAGCATGATGATTTCTGTAGACAAAAATGAAAAAATCATTAGGTGTTTCTTCGTTGGTAACAGTTCTTATGGCCTTAGGTCTGGAAACCCTCCTCCATCCTAATAATACTTTAGGTGTAAGTGTAGGAAGGAACTGAAAGACAAAAACCACCATTTTTTCCCCACAAAGCATACATTCAGTTGGGTATATAGGCATGCACACCACAGGAGGCCTTTGGGAACAGGCCCACTTTACAGGGAATTGGCTATGAAGCAACCTGGAGAAGAGTAAATAAATAGTTTTAAAAAGGATATTTTACCACTGGGAATGTGTGTGCTGGAGGCAGCGTCGGTTTTCTCCTCTGGGCTGGCTGATGTGTACTCCATTATATACTTCAATGGTCTCAGGAGGGACTTCATAATGTCGGTGAGAACCCCACGTGGTTTCTTGGCTGGCAATTTGTCAGGTGCAGCTGCTTTAGAAGGGATTCAGATGTACCCAAGAGTGTTTTTCCGTTTTATTTACTCGGACACACTCCCAAAGTGATGTGCACCGAAATCTCACGCAAAAAAGTGCCATTCACACAAACAGTATTTGATGGTTGCCCTACAACATGGCTTATTAACAAAAAATACTACACATTAATCTTAAAGTGATTTTTTTTAAATGTGTAAATGTAGTTCACCAGCCAAGACATGTTTGGTGTCTGAGGTTTAGCTTATTCAGTTTAACACCAGCATTATGAGTAAAGATCAAGCAGGTTCAAGTAATCTGAAATCCACTAGCTCATATTTTCTGGGATTGTGTCATCCACAGTGTTCTCTTTAAAAATGGAGGAAAGTACATTCCAAAAGTAGTATTAACATAATCTTGAATCTTGATTTCCCCCCATTTTAAATAAAAACTCCAATGTTTAAATACAAACTCATCCCAGTTTTTATCCACTGCATCTGTGCTGTATGGTTGCAAAGGTCATAAACCCATACTTTATTTACAATAGAACACAGAAAACATATCAAATGTTGAAAGTAAGACAATTTACTATTACATGAAAAATATCAGCTTATTTTAAATTTGATGGCAGCAACATGTGTCAAAAAAGTTTGGACTAGGCAACAAAGGCTGGAAAAGTAAGTGTTACTTAAAATAAACACCTTGAGCTTCACCAATCTGCAGAAATGTGTAGAAATTGTGGAAAAACTTCAGAATAATGTTCCTCTGTGTAAAAAGGTGAAGACTTTGAATATCTCAATATCAACAGTACATAATATCATCAAAAGATTTTGAATATCTGGAAAATTCTTTATGCTCAAAGGACAAGGTCAAAAATCAGTACTGGATACATGTGATCTTCATGCCCTAAGGCACCACTGCATTAAAACATGCAATTCACAAATGCAGGTTAAAGCACTATCATGCAAAGGAGAAGCCATATGTGAACATGATCCAGAAACCCTGTTTTCTTCTCTAGGCTAAAGCTAATTTGAAATGGACTGAGGCAAAGTGGAAAACTGTTCTATGGTCAGACTAATCAAAATTTGAAATTTTTTTGGAAAACATGGGTGCAAAATCCTTTAGATTAAAAAATTGAGTAAACATCTTGCTTGTTATCAGTTAAAAAGCCTGCATTTCTGATGGTATGGGGGTGCATTAGTGCCTATAAAAATGGCAGCATGCACATCTAGATAGGCACCATGAATGGTGAAATGTATACAGAAGTAACACATGATCCCTTACAGATGATGTCTTTTTAAGACTTGCATATTTCAGCAAGACTATGCTAAACCACATACTTCATCTATTATAACAGTATGCTTTCATAGTAGAAGATGCTGAATAGGCCTGCCAGCAGTCCAGACCTTTCACCAGTTAAATATATTAGAGCATCATTAAACAAAAAATATGACAAAGAAGACACAGAACTGTTGAGCAGCTGGGATCTTTTATTAGACAAGAATTGAACAACATTTCTCTCCCAAAAGTCTAGCAACTGGTCTCCTTAGTTCCCAGATGTTTATGAACTTGAAAACATGGCCCTGTCCCAAAGATTTTTGAGATGTGTTGCTGCCATCAAACACAAATGAACCTTTATTTCCCCCTAAAATGGTACATTAACTTATGTTTTCTATGCTCTATTGTGAATAAAATATTTGAATATGAGATTTTCAAATCATTACATTCTGTTTTTATTTACAATTTGCACAGTGTACTTCCAAACCTTTTTGGAATTGCGGTTTTATGTAGTATACAAACATTGTTAGTTTCAAAACACAATTCACTCTTTAAATTCCATTTTGGAAACTCAGAAGCAATAACAGTTCATTTTAGGTTATTTGTTTCTGTGATGTCACAAAAGCATTGCATTTATATGTTTATATATATATTAACTTCAGCTTAGCCCCATCTACAGTAGTTTAGCCCTGTCAATTGGTGTTAAAGTTACTTTTAAAAAAAAGCATAATACAACCAATCAGACCAGAGATCATTTTTACATTACTCTTAAAGGAACAGTATTAAAAAACAAAAAGATGGCAAATTATGATATATATATATATATATATATATATATATATCTTTTTTTAATTATGCTGAAAAACACTGGAATGATTTTTAAGAACAAAGACTAAGTTGTAAAAATGATTTCACTCTCAACTAACGCTTGACTGGGCAGAAGTACTTCATGTTGAATACCTGAAGACAAAGTCTTTGATCTTATTGTAAACCCCACTTACACATAGGGTAAACCTTGTGGTCAAATTGCATTAGTGGTATACATTTTTTTACATACCTTTATAGCAATATACACCAAACAGGGTGGTCCCATTGCCAAGCTCAGTGGGTGTGAGAGTATGGACCCCTGGATCTCCACTCCCACACTCGGGTCGTGGTCTGATGACTGGGTACCTTACAGTCCCATCTGCCAGCCAGCCCCACTCACAGTGGTCTAGGCCTGACCTCCAGGCCAAGTACAGCTGTCCCACGGTGGCCAGCTGGCTGCCAAGTGATGTGCAGTGTGCAGCGGCCTCAGGCAGGGTCAGCTTCCCCGGGGCTGAGGAGAACACCACACCTGGACACAAAGAGGACAGACTTTAACACATGCTGCATCATACAGCTGTAAATCTCTGACTTCACAACAATTGTTTTCAGAATATTTAGAAAATAAATAAAAATCTCAAATTTCACCACAAATCATTTCAATCTGTTTATCTGAGTGTGATTCAGAATTATTTTTAAATAATACAGTAAATAAACCAATGTAACAGGAGGAGTAGGGTAGAGGGATACAGACCATTAAAAAACTATTTACACAGAAATAGAATATAGGCAATAAAAACCTATGTTTTTAGTATTTTGGGGGGGGTGGGGGAGGTTCGTTTAGATTTTTAGTGTAACAATTAGAGGATCAAATATCTTTTTGATTCAGTTAGATTGAAATTTTTATATTTTTATATGAGATTCATAATTATATATATATATATATATATAATATTGTTTTACACTGTAGAGCAATACAGACAGGTGGCCTAGTGGGTAGGACCTTGCCCTTGTGAACAGTGTGATTTTTTATGTTTACAAAGACAAATAAGTCACTTTCACTTTCAGACAAAATAATTGACATCTTCACACCTTTAGATCCATGTTTCACAATGCACCAAAATTGCAATATAATAATGTGTTTACAACTTAACCATTGTAGACTACAGAGAATATTTTCCTTGACCAAAAACATTGACTCAAATCACACAAAAAATCAGTGGAGGAGATGCTTCAGCAGCCACCCACTGTCTTCTATTGTGCTTATGCCTTGTATAGAAAAAGGCCTAAGTTCTTGTAAATCATAATAGATGGGCAGACAGATGACATCAAAAAACACTGGAGAATCCCTTTAAGGCTTGAAGAAAGGACACTAAACTCATGTTGACTGAAAACACAGTAATCGTACAGAAAAAGGGGAAAAATGGGACTAAAAGGAGTTGGAGGAAGTTGTGTTGGACCTCACCTTGCATGTCACTTGCGAAGCAGTACACATCAAACAGCTCAGACGGGTCTCGCTTCCCATAATTCCTTACACCACGTGAGTACTCTGCGTGTCCATAACAACCAAGCTCTGGCTTCTGGATGGGGTACCTATGAAGAAGAGAACAAGGCATGATATCCCCCCAGCATTCCCCTGATAGGGAAAACTGCCCAGTCCAGATATCATTATGCAAATGGAACGGCGCTGGCTTCAGTGTCATTAATAAATAATTACTTTGATCCTGAACGGCTGACTGAGCTCAAAAGAGAAGGAGCCTATGTGCACAGCCACTGTTGGGTGCCCAGCAATCACATTGTGATGTTGTGAATGAACAGTTTTAAATGGCACTAGTTTTAAGAATGTCATGTTAAGGATAAGACCATTCAGTCATAATTGTTGTTTAATACAATTTTTGACATAAGATTTACACCACAACAAAATGTGACCTCTGCAGGAGCAGCTGGGCAGTCGATGAAGGCAGTGCCAAGGGAGCAGTGCTTAGAG
>JBBPDA010000041.1:32956123-32971839 GCA_037974385.1 Arnoldichthys spilopterus | reverse complement strand
GTTATATACTACTAGTTAGGTTAGCTATTAGCTATATTAGGCTACCCCCCCCAATTCAGCCATTCACTATAATAACATATACTGCATGTCTGTAAGTGACTATATGTAATTATAAAGACCTACATGTATTATACACAACACAACACCACATCAGCCCAACACTGTCAGCAATGAAAATAATCAAAGCCAGCGAAAAAACCCTCAAAGAAACAGACACCAGGCGTTGTCTGGAGTGATTCTTTTCTGGTTTTTATGATGTGTCCCTTTAGAGAATGGCTCTGAGGGATATCCCTCTTGCAGGGCATTGTGGGTGAAGAAACACCCTCTTAGTTACCAGAAGAGAAAAGGCAGAAGGATACTAGGTAATTCTTAAATAGGCCAAAGGCTAAAATAAAACAAAGGTAAATTGCATGTTCTTAGCAGAACAAAATTCATGCCTCATATGTATTACACGTATAAGTATATGCACAAACCTCATTTCCAAAAGTTGGGATATTTTCTAAAATGCTATAAAAACAAAAATATGTGAATTGTTCATTCATATGAAACCCTTATTTAACTGACAAAAAGTACAAAGAAAAGATTTCAATATTTTTACCAACCAAATTAATTGCATTTTGTAAATATAACCAAATTTAGAATGGGATGGCTGTAACACACTCAACAAAAGTTGGGACAGAGGTAAAATTCTGGAAAGAAAAGAAATAAGAATAGTGCACAGAATGTTTGAGTACAGGGATTTGAAGACTTCACATTAATCAGGCTAATTGGTAGCAGGTGAGGTATCGTGATTTGGTATAAAAGTAGCATGCATCAAAGGTTCAGTCTTTACAGGAAAGGATGGGCTTGTGCTTTTGTGCCAAAATTTGGGAGAAAATTGTTAATCAGTTTAAAAAGAACAACACAAGATTGCAGAGAATTTGAGAATTTCAGCATCAACAGTACATAGCATTGTGAAAAGATTAAGAGATTTAAGTGACATTAGAAAGGTTAGAAAACAATGTTGAAGGAGCAAAATCTTTAAGCCCTCAGAAGGCACTGCCTAAGAAACTCATGCTACTGTTTGAAATATAGCCACCTGGGTGTATGAGTACTTTTAAAAACATTGGTGATTAACACAGTCCGTTACTGCATCAAGAAATGCAATAAAAACAGTATTATGCAAAGGGGAAGCCATAAATCAACTCTATGCAGAAATGCTGGCAAGTTTTCAGGGCCCAGGCTAATTTTAGATGGACCAAAACACTGGGAAACAGTGTGGTGTTGTCAGATGAATCCACATTTCAGCTTGTTTTAGGAAAAAATGGGTGTTGTCTTTCTGTCAAAGGGGAAAATTACTATCCTGATTGTTATCAACGCAAGGTGTAAATCTCAGCATATGTAATGGTATAGAGGCGGGTCAGTACCTAAAGCATGGGAGTGCTGCATGTATGTGAATGTACCACTGACTCTGAGGTTTTTGAGAGACATATGTTGCCATTACCACATTTTTCACACACTACAACAGCATGGCTTCATAGACACAGAGCATGCTGTCAGTCCAGAGCTGTCTTCTACTAAAAATGTATGATGCATCATGAAGAGAAGAATCGGACAACAGCAACCATGTAATGTTGAACAATTTAAGTTTTATATCAAGCAAAATAGACAACATTTCCAATGGCAAAACTACAACAATTAGTTTCCTCAGTGCCAAAAAAAATAAAAAATTAAGAAGTGTAATTGAAAGCAAAAGTGATGATAAACTCCCTCTGGTCCAGCTTTTGTTTAGAATGTTGTAACCATTAAATTTAAAAACACATTTTAGTTAAATAAGGCTCAAACTAATCAATACATTTTGGATTAAAGCTTTTATTGCATTTTCAGGAAATTTGTATATATGTAATCATTTTACTTCAAATGTAAACATTATATGTTAGAATTCAATGCATATATATGACTTTCTAAATAAATAAGGTACTATTTTTTTCTCTGACATTTGTCAAGACATTTTTGTCCTGAAAATGTACACACACACACACACACACACACACACACACACACACACACACACACACATATATACACACACACACACACACACACATTCAAACAGACAAGGTCATCTCTCCTCCAACAGACGGCTTTGCTTTGTCATAACGTCCAACTTTCTTATCTCTGCTTTCACTGCAAACGATAAATAAAATAACCCAAGCACTAATCTCCATTCGCTGTAGCTCACAGGATTGATAAGGTGCCATGAACAAATTTGTGTGTGCATTGTGATGCATAATGTTCTCCTGATTACCGTATTTTTAGAAAAGAAAACAGGATAAAGATAAATAAGTGTTGATGCCCTCGTGTACATGCTCAGACAGTCTGAGCTGTATAAATGACATACCCTTTATCCCTCCATTGTATTATGGTGTGGTATACAGTATAATACGCTTGTGCTACAATCAAAACCAGCAAATGAAGAGCATGCACTGCAGGCTTGATACACTGGAGCTGTCCAGTACTGAAATATGAACAGCGCCTGACTGAGCGAGGAAAAGTAGCTGGTCGCAATCCAAATAAAAGGAAACATATTTCCCCCCAATTTTCTACCATTTCCTCCAATCACACAATACTACTAACACTGGAAGGTTGAAGGGCATATGCTTAATCTGAGTCTCCTCTAAATCTTTTTGAACTGCTGCTAATGCAATGTCATTGGACTCAACTCACTTGGAGGAGAACACTAGCTGTCAATTTTGTCATCTAACAGATGCCTGGATGCCGCTAGCATCCAGCTGAGTGATGGGGTAGAGAGAAGGCCCTCCTACTCACCAAGAGAGAACAAGGCCAATTATGCTCTCCTGGACTCCTGGCCAAGGACAGATACTATTGTTATGGCCAATGCTTAGACAATTGCACCACTTGGGAGCTCTCACTGCAGTGCATTTCTAGCAAAAAAAATCAGTCTAGCTGCTATATTTTATTTTATATTTAGTGTTAAATAGAAAAAAGTCACCAGTGATTGGAGCAAAAATAATATTAACCAATATAATAATTTTTCATATTCCTCCTAACTGTGAGCCTCTTTGATACTGCTTTTCACTCAGATACAGAGGGGGAAAAGCATCATGATTTCTTATTCTGACTTAGCAAATGTTACTCTTTTCTTGCATTAGTTTGGTTTTATTTAGCTCTTTTGGAATAAGAATTAAACCTTAAACCTCTTTATTGAACCTAAAGATGTTAAGATGCTTAAATGTTCTATTGCCAGAGCCTGAAATCCAATAAACTCTGCAGAGCGTGAGGCAATGACTCTTCTTACCGGCAAATATTAACATAACCTTTTCTGTAAGGAACATATTTACTCTCAATGTAGTTATTTTCATTGTTAATACATGCCTTAAGGTTACTGGCTTCGATGTAGGATTAAAAAAACTATAATCAGTGAAGAACTATTACATTAGTTTAAAAATATTATCCACATTCACAATTAGAAAATAACATTAAAAGAACCATCAGTTAAAAGTTTCTTATGGAACCTTTTTTGAGAGCTTTATCTTGAAAAGGGGTAGTATTAAAGTGAATTCTCAGTATAGTAGCACCTCTTTATTTAAGCATTATTTAAGAGCTATCTAGCATTATTTAGAGGTTTTCAGGACACTTTCAGGTCTCAGCTATATATTTTTATCTCTTTCAGCCAAATCATAACACAAACAATACTTTAAATGTGCACAGGTTTCTTCAACTTACATGACTGTCAGGTGTCAAGTGAGCCTTTCTTCTTCATCAAAACAGTGAGACTATCTTAAGACAGAAGCTGATTACTGTGATGAATAAATATTCACATGAAGATGCTGCACTTATTCCCAGAGTGCCAAACCAGGCCTTGCAAGTGTAACATTTAAAGCAGAAGTAAACAGCATTGTGGAATATAAAAAATCTACCTGAGGGATGCCTCTATTCCCTTAACTAATATATTTGACACTTTGAATCTTTCTGGGAAGGCCCACACACACATACACACGCTCACATATATAAGCACATACCCGGAGGTAGGTCTCAGTTGTGTTAAGATGCCTGGGTCAGTTTAATCTAAAAGCCATCCATATCAACTCTCAGGTGTACTGAACTCTCCACGCTACAGCACACACAGACACACTCACAGCAAATTAACTTTCCAAATGGTTTTAAAAAGTGTTTGACAAATGTTTTGAGAACTAACCGGGAGTCTGGAGAGCCTTTTCTTTGGGATTTCTCACACTTAACCATGGAACTCAGCTGGAATGCTAATGGACTACAAGTATCGGCGGCTCCTTTTCAGAAAATAGGGCACCATTTTCTCCCATGGTTACTCCTCAGTCAGTTTACTGTACAGTATAGTGAACACGATGTAGTGAATAGTGAATGAGCTAAGGAGTGACCCATACTGAACAAAGAAATCCCAAACTAACCATTATAAATACGTCATTCTAAATGAAGCAAACTGAACAAGACTTTCCAAAAAAAAGAAATACTCTAAACGAAGCAGTCAAACAAGTCAATCCAAACAAACCAGTCAAACAAACCAGTCAAAAAAAACCATTACAAATAAACCAAACACGTCAGTCCAGACGAACCATTCCAAAGAAACCAGTCAAACAAGTCAGTTTAATCAAACCACTCCAAAGAAACCAGTCAAACAAGTTAGTTTAATCAAACCACTCCAAAGAAACCAGTCAAACAAGTCAGTTTAATCAAACCATTCCAAAGAAACCAGTCAAACAATTAAGTTTAACCAAACCACTCCAAAGACACCAGTCAAACAAGTCACTTTAATCAACCCACACCAAAGAAACCAGTCAAACAAGTCAGTTTAATCAAACCATTCCAAAGAAACCAGTCAAACAATTAAGTTTAACCAAACCACTCCAAAGACACCAGTCAAACAAGTCACTTTAATCAACCCACACCAAAGAAACCAGTCAAACAAATCAGTTTAACCAAACCATTCCAAAGAAACCAGTCTAACAAACCAGTACAAACAAACCACTCCAAACAAACCAGCCAAACAAATCAGTCCAAACTAATTTTCAATTAAATACTTTCATGTTAATCAGAATTATAAGACCATGCCTCCTGGCTCTCCACTCAACCATACATGTTCCACCAGATAATTCTCTCTCAGATTTTACTGGAGCAAAATGGTAAAAAAAAGGTGTAAAACAGTAAAATGAGCACAGAGCTAACAAACCACTGAGATGCAAGAACTGTGACTGCAGATTCATCAAATTAGCTCTCTTTCTGGCATCAGCTGGGTCAAAATGTGTGACAATGCCAACGTGATGAAAAGTTGACTTTAAATGGTTCTTGCCTTTTCAAAAAAAAAATAGAACGGAGGATCAAGGATGGACAGTTTTTTTAACAACACTGCAGAGCATGCAAGTTATAACCCTTTAGAAGGAACAGTGTGAGTTGAGATAATGAAGGCACTTAAGAAGAATTTGATAGCACAGTAAGGTATGCATGTGAGTAAGCTAATCACCAAAAGACTGAAGCTTAATTCTGAAGGAGAGATGGTGAAGATGTGGATGATTGCTCCTGCTCAAGTCCTTTTGGAAAATTGTTTCCAGGGTAAAGAATTTTCAGAAACTCTGAAAAACTCTGTTTTAGTGTAGATGTGTTTTTGCTTACGTCCTTAGAATGTGCGCCTGTGTTTTTGAGGTGATTCTCTGGCTATGGCAGACAAATCCAAAATAGTGCTTTTTAAGGTTTTAATCCTGCTAACAGGAGTATTTACTGTTTAAACATAAATCTACAATGACTATCCCGCTATGCTGAGGAACAATAGAGGTTTCAAAATGCATTGATACATCCAACACTCCCATGACTTGGGCTGCAACTGAATAGTTCTTCATTTCCTTTCTGTTTCCCCTGATTTCATCTCTACAGCTGTAGCGTTGACTAGCATTTGGATCCCCTTGACTATCAGATCAGTCAAAATCAAGTAAAGTGTATAGGAAAGGAAGCTTTATTCAACAATTTGAAAAATAGACATGTACATGTGGACTAGGCCTGACTGCTATTAACATTATCAGCAACATTATTAATTTGCCCCCAGTGGGAAGAATTCCCCAATATTGATCTCCTTTTCTACTTAAAAATACATTTTAATTTAAAGTTTAGAACATGCTTCTTCCGCACATATTATATGCATGTTTCTGTAAGGTACAATTGAAAAATATTACAGTGAAACTCCACCACACATTGCTATTCACACATTGTATAGAGCTGCTGAGTGGGCTGTACAAATTACTTATCAAATATTTACACAATTTATGCAGTTAAAAAATAATGGCTGTGGTACTGTAAAAGTGTAAAAACATTTAGCTTTAGTTGTTGTTCAGGTTTTTTATTGCCTTTTGTTGTTCATTCCACAGACTCGGGAGGATCACGGCCTTAAATGTCACTCATAAGGTCAGTCTGGAGATTATCTCCCTTTTCTCTCTTTCCCCTCTGTTTCCCCTTCACTCGTTCATCAGTCGGAGCGAGGGATAGAGCCTCTGATCTGATTCGGCTCTGTCATACGCCTGGCACACAGCCAGAGACCCTCCTGTGAACTTACACACATCTAGACGCAATTAAATATGCATGCGTGCCACTGAAGAACCTTGAGCTGTCTGCTTGGCAATGGTCCTGGCAATGCTGGTGCTTGTTTGTGTGTGTTTGTTTTCAAATCCTTTCAAGACGGAAATAGTCTGATCCCAGAAAGACAGGTAAAATGCTCCTGCCTGACCTTGTAAATTGCTTCTAAACAAAAGCACCATGTTCCATTTGTTTAAACTGAATGAGAAAAACCATTTCTATTTGGTTACTGAGGCGATGTTAAAAGCTATATTTAAAATAAGACGAATAATATATAGATAATACAGTCTAATTACATATAGATACAACAGCCTGATTACATAATATACTACAGTCTGATTACATAAAGATACTACAGCCTGATTACATACAGATATTACAGTCTGATTACATACAGATACTACAGTCTGATTACATATAGATACTACAGACTGATTACATATAGATACTACAGTCTGATTACATATAGATGCTACACTCAAATTACATGTACTAGATACTACAGTCTGATTACATATAGATACTACAGTTTGATTACATACAGATATTACAATCTGATTACATATAGATACTACAGTCTGACTACATACAGATATTACAGTCTGATTACATATAGATACTACAGTCTGATTACATACAGATATTACAATCTGATTACATATAGATACTACAGTCTGACTACATACAGATACTACAGTCTGATTACATATAGATACTACAGTCTGATTACATACAGATATTACAGTCTGATTACATATAGATACTACAGTCTGACTACATACAGATATTACAGTCTGATTACATATAGATACTATAGTCTGATTACATATAGATACTACAGTCTGATTACATATAGATACTATAGTCTGATTACATATAGATACTACAGTCTGATTACATATAGATGCTATAGTCTGATTATATATAGATGCTACACTCTAATTACATATATATGCTACAGTCTGATTATACAGAGATACTACACTTTAATTACATATAGATAGTGCACTCTAATTACATATAGATACTACAGCCTGATTACATATAGGTACTGCAGTCTGATTACATATAGATACTACACTCTAATTACATATAGATACTACAGACTGATTACATATAGATACTACAGTCTGATTACATAAAGATTCTACACTCTGGGGCAGTGGTGGTGTAAAAATTAGAGAGTTGCCCCTGTGACCTGAGGGTCACTGGTTCAAATCCCAGACCAGCACAGGTACAACTGCCCATGTCTCTGCCATGTCACACAATTCAGTGAAATCTAAACATCACTGCATTGTCAGAAAAACAGTAGCATTGCTGGGCAAAGTGATAGATTAGATTAATAAATTCAAATATGGCAGGCAGCTGTTGTTCACCAAGACGCCAGAATAAATTGAGACAATGAAAAGGGAAAGCATTTTATAGACTTCCTAAAGATCCTGAAAAACTGCTTGAATGGATTACTGCCATAAAAAGTCCTAGCACCGAACAGAAGAAAACTGAGTGATGGAAACCCACAAGCAATAAATTCTGCTTGTGTAGTGACCACTTCATATCAGATACAGAAGATATTGCTTCCCAATGTTTATATCTTATCCATGTAACTGACTTTTTAAGATTTCTGATGGCTTTCTATTTTTTAAAGGGTTTTAAGGGCTATACTAAAAGAAATGTGATTCTTACTAAAATTAGTGAGCTGCCATATCAGCACAAATGTAAATAAATGTGGAATAACATTTCTTATATTGATAGATTCATTATTTAAAGCCCTCCATATGAAACATTATGCATTAAGGTTATACGTGGAAGTGTGCTGTCTGCATTTCTGTTATACTGTACAGACAAGCTAATGCCACATACATGTGGCACATAATGATGATTGTGCACTATTTTTGTAACATGCTATTTTGTGTGATAGTATGTAGTTTGGGGCGCAGCCTTGACCAACGCTAACCCTTCCTGTGACAACAAAGCATAGACTCCAAAGCGAATATTTCTCTTGAATCCCCCCGTCCTACACCTTGGTTTAATATACCAAGTTTAACAATACAGTGTCCTTGGAAATAATGTGCACAGTAACGGACTCTGTGAACTCTGACTGCAGTCTGCACTGGCATCATTCATTTTTCCTCAGGCTTTTACTGCCATGGTAAAGTCACATGATGCCCAGTGCTTTGTATAATGCATATGGGGCATATTATTATAACATATTACATATGGATACATACACAGGCTATAAATAATGCATATGGGACATTATTATACATATATGTCATTGATGTTGTAACAAAACCTTGTTGCTCTATTTTTGTCATCTTCTTTTATATATAATTTAAAAACACCAGCTAACCTTTACATTATATGTAAATTCCATGAACAGGTTAGTAGAAATACTCCAAAATCACTTAAATATTTTTTATATTTACTTAATTTCTTGTTCCAGAAGCAACTATATGCATTTAAATATGATTAATACATTTGGGGCATATCTACTTCCTTATATTCGCACAATGTATGAAAAAAAGGTGTAGAAGTACATGGTGAGTGTATGCATGTGTGTGTTACAACATGATGTCTTTTACTTGTTCCCTCTTTGATCCCCCCCTTTAGGCTGCACCAAAAAACCAAGATTCATGATGGTCAGCAGTATTGACCAATCAATACAATAGAGCGCATTTATTCGGCTGCCTAATGCAGTTACGCTTGCCCAAACACAACAGAGTGTCACTGTGTTTATTTAGTGAACATCCCAGCTGTGCCACTTCATAAAATCCCACAGAAAATAGCGTTAGGGAAAAGAAAGTAGAAAAAAAAGGCCACACACTAGCCATTTCATCTGCATTGTGTTGTCCTTTAGCGCCAATGGAGAGCGCACTTGTGAGGAACATTTGGACTGGGGCCACACACCGAGGCCTCACACCATATTTGTTCCTGTAAATGGACAATAATTGGTCCAAGTACATCTGTGAGGTCTTTGTGTGCGCGTGTTTGAAAGGCTGATTGGCATTAAGTGGATATTCTGGTGGTAGAGGGGCTTAGACACTGTGGAGTGATGCATTATGGGTAGAGCCTTGTATCTGTGAAGGAAGACAAAGAAACAAGCAGCTGCAGGACGAGACGGAGGGGCGATCCAGTGCTGGCCAGCCTGCTTGTGGAGAACAAAGAAGCTCCCTTCAATCTGGCCTGAACTCAATGCTAAGAGCATGCTCTTCAACATCTGACCTTCACCTTAGGCCCCTCTCAATCATCCTGACATCTCGTCCATACACACATCCTTAAAACAACCGCTCTTCATATCAGGGTCTTACTGATATGAGCAGTTAGTCTGTTAGTTTTAAAGAGCTAAACAGTCTGATATCAGCCAAAATAATTTCATATGGTCAAAAAATAGAAGCTCCAAAAATGTTGATCAAATATGAATTACCATATTTTTACAATGTTTAACACAATATAAAGGATGGCTGGTGTTTTCAAAGTATGCAAAATGTGTGAATTCAGATTTGATTGCATCAGAATGATTGTCAGATCTTAATTGTCAATTTAAATAAACAGTTATATTCCTCATGTGTAAGGTGTATATATAGTATACAACACACAATTTGGCAACATTTGCAAGATTGGTGAGCTATTTGTGCTATTTTCTCAAATGCCAAAAAGTCTGTGTGAGAGTGAAGAACCCTTTTAAATATGAAAATTCTGTATGGCAAAGATATTGTATCACAATATTTTGACAAATTTCCCTGATATGCAATATGTCATGATATTTATTAAGATGGAACAAAGGAAAAAGAGCCAACAGTGCCATTTTTTCACACCGCAGTACATGTTCACTTAAGCAAGACTAACATGCTCTTCTTAAAACTGAACATGAAGTTTAACAATGTTTTGTACCAACAATATTGATATGCTCAGAAAATCATATTGCGACCACAGTTTATCATGATAGCGATAAATATCATCATATTGGCCAGCTCTATTCCACATAATGCAAAAATTCACCATTTTCTTTTTTTATACATGATCTTTTAGAGTGCCAAAAGGCAAAAGGGGGATCTTTTTGAGTGTATTTCAAACCCATCTCACTACCCATATCAATAAGGCAATTCTTTTTTTATTCATTAAATACACACTAAATAAAATTTTTAAATATAGTCATTTTTAAAAGGCATATATCACTCAGTATATCATATATCACTGAAAAGCTTATTTCCTTTACAGAACATCCAATAATGTCTATTTCCATTGACATGACAACATTCACACAAATGGTGAGTGTTTTCAGAGATCTCACTCAGTAAAGTAGTTCTGAGGACCACTCTTAAAAACCAGTATTTATTCATATTCAGAAATCTCAGCTTCTGCAATACCTACATTCATTCAATTAAAATGTTTCTAGACTTCTTTAGAATGATGTCCTAATATATTGCTCATATCTGGCTTTTGTATTATAAATCACCTGAAAATACTTGATACACCTGTGAATAATATTTTCATTGCATTCTGTAAAATCATTTCACTGGGTTGTGTCTTCACATTGAAACAAACATTTTAATTCTAGATATCTGATATATATGCAAATGCATGAATAATTGAGTAGATAATCCCTCATTTGCATACCCTAATGTTGTATTTTCTTTACAAAACAACTGGCGAAGACTGATTGTATTGTGTATTGAAGTTTCTCACTTTAAAATGTAAGTAACCTCGCAAACAAGCCACAAGAACAATAATGTGTATTTCATTCTCTTAACTTATTATTTATTATCTGTACCATGTCATTCCAACATTACTGACTGAGCTATGCTAGCTCATGTGTGGTCAGTGTGGTTAAACGCAATTAGCACTGAAACGGAGCGTGTGCAACCATTAAACTGTAAATCTATAATCTTTGCAGAGTGCATGAACCAGGCATCCATGTCACATGTGCAAATTTTTTTAGAAAAGCCCTGGAGGACACGCCTACTAGCTAATCTGACCCCTATTTGTCCCCTGTTTATAAAGTCACGATGCTGGGGTCACCGCTCCGGCAAGGTGTTAGATTTGGCGAGACTCCATGAGTCTGGTGAGCCGGTGAAGAGGTGTTGGGATGAATAATGCATGGCGCAGCTGCTGGGGAGTTTTTGATCTCTCTCAACTTCACAGCAGCTGCCACTAGGGGAGAGATCCTAGCCCAGCGCCTGCTCGGACCACATCTGCCTGTCGAGAGCACTTACTGAGAGATGCCAGCAAAGATATCTTCCTTCTGTCTGCTGGAGGAGGAGGAAGAGGAGGAGGCTGAGCAGGAGGAAGGGGGCTAAGCACCAACAAATCTATGCACAATCTATAAGCACCAAAAAGGTGTTTACTGTTGTACTGTAGCCAGTATGACACACACATACAGAACAACAGAAACAGAATGGAAACTGAAAAAATGTGAAGTAGTAAATTTACTGGACACTTAGATTGTACATAATTTCTACCAGAAAAGAATATTTTACAGCTACAATTTGTCATTTGACTTGTGCATTTTGTCATTAACTGTGTCCATGTGTGTCACTCATGTGAAAAGGACATATTTGAAACAAATCAGTTCAATGCAGCAGCTTTTAACTATACTAACCAACCAGACTGACCAAAGCTTTCTCATATTTAAAGGGGAATTTCAGTGATTTTTTAAATTTTCTGTGAAATTTTGACATTCACTTAATAAGTAAACATAGTCATTCCATGTGGTTTGGTGTGAAATGGCACAATGTGGGGAATTTAATCTGTACAGTGTTGGTGACAGGAACCTGGGCTCCTGTATAAAGCCACTTCATTTACTATCAACAAAAAATCCTGTGAACCTGCATGTGCCTTGTGAGATTTGTTGTGTTGATTATTGTAAAGTAGTGGCCAATCCAAACAAATGTAAATTTTTAAAAATATTTTTGTTTAAGCACTACTTTACTTTATAACCCTGCATGTACCCCTGTGTTTTAATAAATGCATTTTAAATCTTCTCTCAAAACTATTAAAACAATGTCTCTGGCAACAGACAACATATGCACACACATTACATGCAGTAGCTTCCAGGAAGGCAGCTTTTACTAGCATTACATTATTCAGATGTCTGATTCCTTTCACTATTATGAATTGCTGTCAGTAAAGCTCTCAAGAATGGGGAAATTTACACCAAACCACTCCAAACAGGAACACCATTAGCATTTCATTAAACACAAATGACGAATAATCAGTTTAATTTCCCTGTAATTGTCAATAGCATACAATACTGTAACTATAGACCTGAGCTAGACCAGCTACACCACGCAAAACCTTTCCATTCCCATTATATAGCAAACACACACACACACACACACACACACACACACACACATACACACATGCACGCACGCACACATGCATGCACACACACACACACACACACACACACACATACACACATGCACACGCACACACACACACACACACACACACACACACACCCACACACACTCTAGTGAAACTAGACAGACCATAGCTCCTCTGCTCTTAAACTGTGTTCTTCAGCCAAAAACTCAGTCTTTCCAATAGAGGTTTTCCACTGTTCAGCTCATTCACACAAAATGCCTAGACTATAAAGTGGTCAGTTGAGATGGACAGAAGCAGTTGCCATGACTGGACTATAAAGTAGTCAGTTTGGATGAATAGAAGCAGTCACAGGACTGGATTACAAAGCGGTCAGTTGGGATGAACAGATGCATTTACCATGACTGGACTAGATAGCGGTCAGTTTGGATGGATAGAGGCAGTCACCATGACTGGACTAGATAGCGGTCAGTTGGGATGGACAGAAGCAGTCACCATGACTGCACTAGATAGCGGTCAGTTGGGATGAACATAAGCAGTCACCATGAGTGGACTAGATAGCGGTCAGTTGGGATGGACAGAAGCAGTCACCATGACTGGACTAGATAGTGGTCAGTTGGGATGAACATAAGCAGTCACCATGAGTGGACCAGATAGTGGTCAATTTAGATGGACAGAGGCAGTCACCATGACTGCACTAGATAGCGGTCAGTATGGATGAACAGAAGCAGTCATAGTGATTGAACTAGATAGCGGTCAATTGCAATGAACAAAAGCAGACACCATGACTGGACTAGATAGCGGTCAGTTGGGATGGACAGAAGAAGTCACCATGAGTGGACTGGATAACAATAGGTTGGGATGGGCAGAAGTAGTCACCATTTTTGGACAACATAGTGGTGTGTGTGGATGGACAGAAGCAGTCACCAGAGTGGACTTGATAGTGGTCAGTTGGAATGGACAGAATTAGTCACATGCTTTTGAATGGCTCACACTTTTCTTTTGGAGCACTTCAGAGGATGCTGCTCTGCTGTTTAAACCCCGCACGATCCAAACCGCTGTAACCCCACACTGTGGAGAGGTGCTCTGAGCGCGTGCGGCAGCATTTTGTGCATGAACACGCAAAATGAGTTTATTTGATGGGGGATCGGGGGGGGGGGGAGTACGAAAAATGCGAAGCACCAGCCCAGTAGGTGCGCGCGTACTGCCCAGTGAACTCCGGCGTAAGTGCAGAGGAAAGTAGCGGAGACGGGCAAACCCAGCACGCGTTCCAGCACGCGAGTCCCTCTCTCGCATCCGGTGCAGCTCCCTTGGCTTCCCTCGAGCGCTTCGATGCCAGGGATGCTGCAGCGGCGGGGGAGCAGGTGCCTGCTGCTGAGCCCGTCTGCTACAAACTGTCTGCACGAACATCTCAGCGGGACTCAGCGCCAGCGTGACAGCGGGTTGTGCGCGAGCGCGGTTCGTAGCGAAACCTGCTATCTAACTTTATACGAGAAGGGAAAGGTGGAATGTCCATACGCTGGGATGGACAGTTGATATGTAAAAAATTAAATGAAATAAAACAAAAACCGGAAAATGTCCCGATGTTTTGATATGACCGCTAAAATAAAAAATAATAATAATGTACAGACACAGAAAGCGAGAAACAGAGAGAGAGAGAGTAGGAGAGAGAGAGACTGTAGTTTTCTTACCTTGAGCTGCTGCTGGAGTCTCTGAATTTGTTGCACTTGCAGGGCGAGACGGTTCGGTCCTCGGAGGATGCTCAGCCTCGCCACGACTAATAAAAAGCGTCAACTCGCACCGATTCCTGCCGTCAGATCGGCGCCGAGTCAGAAGAAACGCGACGCTAGCCCACCGGAGCGATGCGGAGGTGCGCGCGCTCTCCCGGTAGGAAGCTGTGTGAAACAAAGAGGGGGCAGGCAGGCAGCGGGCGGCCAGGAGAAGGGCTCCTGCTCCTGCTCCCCCCACACCTCCTCCTCCTTCCCTCCCTCCCTCCCACCCTCTCCTCTTCCCGCAGGGGGAACGTCACCCACGGCCCCCTCGCGCTCCTGATCATGCGCACAAACGCTTCAGCGTCTGCAGGACGTGAGCTTTAATTTTGGAGAAAGAGCCCCCCATAGTCCAACTACAGCGTCTGCTCACCTTATCAGCACACTGGGTAATGTGAGCTGATCCTCCACTGCGTTCAGTTTCGGGGCTTGGATCAGAACCAGGGTTGGTGTTTGGGGTCAGATTTTGGGAGATTTTTTGGGGGGTTAACTGGTGTTTACTTTGAAGGGAAGGTTAAAGAAAAAAAAGGGAACCTGCAATACTCCAACCTGATCCATCCTGATGCCCCACTTCTGGTTGAACCTGCTTATTCCTGCTGAGGAGAGCCCCATATAGAAAGCCCTAAAGTTCACTTATTTGGTTGACAGTCATCACGGACCACCTGTACACCAGGAACTGCTGCCCCTCTTATGCTCGCAACCAGACCACCTGTCCCATATCAACGTACTTCATGCTTCATATGCATACTGTGGCTTTCAGAAAAAAACCTTGTATCTTTGTTTCTGTCATAATTTTTTTTTACAGAATTTGAAAACAACTACTGACATGTAAACTGTGTAAAAATGTAGAGATGAATGGAGCAAAAGAAATGCTTAAAAATTACTTTTTAAATGTACACTTTACGTTAACCTCCATTAGTTAAGGTTTTGTGCTTGTTGTCTTGTTGCCATCCATCCATCCATTTTCCAACCGCTTCTTCCGTTTCCGGGTCACGGGGAAGCTGGAGCCAATCCCAGCTGACT